>CM056492.1:42700110-43261636 GCA_029783415.1 Anisodus acutangulus
TCCAATTCGCTCCAACAGACAGGCATGGTTCTGTAGTCAAAGCAACTTCGTCATTTTCGTGTACCCATCGGACGGCAGCCCTTTCGGGGATTCCTTAGGGACCTATTCACTCTGCGTAGATTGACTAAATCTAGTTCAATCGGTAAATCCATCTCAGGAGTAAGCTGCTCCGTTGTAGCCACTGCACTGCATCAGAAGCGGTCGAAATATTGATACTGGGAGATTGGGGATCGGATGAAACACTCGAAGATGCAAGAAGGAAGGAATCGATGAGAGCGAAAGCGAGCAGTAAGGAATTTTAAACAACGTTCGACTTGCATGTGTTAAGCATATAGCTAGCGTTCCTTCTGAGCCAGGATCAAACTCTTCTTTTGACTATGATTGGGCCCGACAGAGGGTTGTCTTGACATGACATTTTTTGCTTTTCACTTTTATCATTAGCTAAATTAAGATTTGATTTTTGTCTTGTGGTATTTATCTAGCCACCTGCCTGATCAGGGTTTCCATCCGAACTAGTGCCTTAAGCAGGAAGGCAAATGCCATTTTGTGGTAGGGTATCGTATATAAGTTCTTTTCTTATTTTTTTTTAGAAATAGAATACTTTTGATAAGCCATTTTTTAGTTTTCTGACCAACTCTCATGGCTTTAGGAATGGGCCCCTAATCTAGCGCCTAATCTAATTTTTTTTTTTTTTTTTGTAACCTCGTGCGAGTCTAGCTCTTACAGGTCTAGGTAGGATATGGTGCCACAAATTGTAGTCTACTCGGCATGCGTCGATTCTTTGCTGGAGAAGACAATTACAAGCAGATACTCAAGGATATAAGCGGAAGGGTGAAAATTTTGCCTTAATGGGGCCTTCTGGCAGGTTTTCTTCTTGATGAGATCGATATTGATGATAGTGACGATATTGATGATAGTGACAATCTTGATGCTAGTGACGATATCGGAGCCAGGATCAAACTCTTCCTTTCCGGTTACAATGGCTTGGCCTTTTGGACAAGCAGATAGCACATGACCAAAAGTTTTTAGGCAAATGCCTAGGAGAGATATCTGCTGATCTTGCCACCGGTTACATTGGCTTGGCCTTTTGGACAAGCAGATAGCACATGACCAAAAGTTTTTAGGCAAATGCCTAGGAGAGATATCTGCTGATCTTGCCACAAGTGCATAACTTTTAGAATTCGCTAAATCTTTTGAGATGGTGATAGCCATTTCGAGGTTCCTAAAAAAGGAGGAGCACTTGGTGACTTCTGTAGTTCGTCTTATTGAATACAAAGAACAAAATGCATTTCGACTCCGTCGTAGTTCTTAATCATTTCGTGGCACCGGGCGTGGCTGAACCATCTACGATGGGGGAGCTAATGCACAGGGAAGAAGCTTAGATAAAAGAACATGTTCTTGCATCGCTTTTTTTGTAGAAAGCTTGACCAACGAGAAAAAGTGTTTGGCCGAAGCCAAAAAGAGGGTGACCCAAGGAAGGTTGACAACGGTCTTTGTAAAGACTGCAAGGTTATTCTGAGTGAGTATCTTACAACCCGATATAAGTTTTTGGTGATGGATTTGGAGATCAAGATGGAGAAGAATAAGAGGGTTGTGGATGACAGACTAAGAATCAAATGGGGAGTTTGACCATGGCTAGTGCAAAGGAGATGGGGGAGAGGTTGATGGCTAGGGGGCTTGGGGGGAGTAGTGGGGATGTAATCGGTATGTGGGACATGATGGCCTTGCAGTCGGGAGGTAGCTAGAGAAGTGCTAAGGGTCTCGCGTGGTAGCTGTGGTGGGTATCGAGGGGGACTGGTGGTGGAATGGTAAAGTTCAAGAGAAGGTGAAAGCAAAGAAAGTGGTGTATACGAAATTGGTAGAAAGCAAGAATGAGGTGGAGAAGTGGACGAATAGGGAATTATATAAGATGGCGAGGAAGGAGGCGAAGCTAGCGGTTATAGCAGCGAAAACGACGGCTTTTGAACACCTGTATGTGGAATTAGTGGAAAAAGGTAAGGATAAAAAGTTGTACAGACTAGCCAAGGCGAGTAAGAGGAGGACCCGTGACTTTGATCACGTGAGGTGCATCAAGGATGAGGACTGCAAAGTACTGGTGGAGGACGCGCATATTAGAAAGAGGTGACAATCTTATTTCCATAAACTCTTGAACGAAGAAGGAGATAAAGACATTGTGCTAGGAGATTTGGAGCAATTCGGAAGGTACCAGGATTTTGGATATTGTAGAAGTATTAAGGTTGAAGAAGCTAAGGGTGTTGTTCGCAGGATGCACAGGGGACGAGCGACCGAGCCATATGAGATTCTAGTTGAATTTTGAAAGAGCGCAGGCAGGACAGGTTTGGAGTGACTGACTGAGTTGTTTAATGTCATTTTTAAGATGACAAAAATGCTCGAAAAATGGAGGTGGAGTACAATGATTCCTTTGTACAAAGAACAAAGGGTGACATCCAGAGTTGCAACAACTATAGGGGTATCAAGCTGCTAAGCCACACTATGAAAGTTTGTGAAAGGGTCATGGAGATGAGGGTGAGAAGAGGCGTGTCTATTTCTGAGAATCAGTTTGGATTCATGCTGGGGCATTCGACTACAGAAACCATTCATCTTATTAGGAGGTTGGTGGAGCAGTATAGGGAGAGGAAGAGAGACTTACATATGGTTTTCATCGACCTCGAGAAGGCATACGACAAAGTCCCTAGGGAGGTTCTGTGGAGATGTTTGGAGGTTAGAGGTGTACATGTGGTGTACACTAGTGCGATCAAGGATATGTATGATGGAGCCAAGATCAGGGTACAGACAATAGGAGGAGACTCGGAACACTTTTCAGTGATGACGGGGCTGTACCAGGGATCAACTTTTAGTCCATTCTTATTTTTTTGGTGATGGATAGACTGATGCGACAAATTCAAGGGAATGTGCCATGGTATATGTTATTCGTAGATGACATAGTCCTGATTGATGAGACTCGCAGCAGAGTGAACGCGAAGTTGGAGGTTTGAAGACAGACTATGGAGTCTAAAGGGTTCAGGCTGAGTAGGACCAAGACAGAATACTTGGAGTGCAAGTTCAATAACAGGAGCGACCATGAGACAGGCGTGGAGGTGAGGCTTGGTACTCATGTCATTCCAAAGAAAGGAAGCTTCAAGTATCTCGGGTCTATTATCCAAGCGAATGAAGAGATTGATAACGATGACACACATCGTATTGGTGCGGGGTGTATGAAATGGAGGCTCGCATCTGGAGTCTTGTGCGATAAAAATGTGCCACAAAAACTTAAAGGCAAGCTCTATAGGGCGGTGGTTAGATCGACTATGTTGTATGGGGTGGAGAGTTGGCCAGTCAAGACTTCACACATTCAAAAGATAAAAGTTGCGGAGATGAGGATGATGAGATGGATGTGTGGGCATACAAGGAGGGATAAAATTAGAAATGATGATATTCGGGACAGAGTGGGAGTGACATCGGTGGAGGATAAGATGCGGGAAGTGAGTTTGAGATGGTTCGAGTATGTGCAGAGGAGAAGCGCAAATGCCCCAGTGCGGAGGTGTGAGAGGTTGGCTATGGACGGGTTCATGAGGGGTAGAGGTAGGCCGAAGAAGTATTGGGGAGGGGTGATTAGATGGGATATGGCGCATGTGCAACTTACTGAACAGTCCACTTGCAGCCATGTTGATCAAAATGGACATGACTTTAGATAGGGGGTTGTGGAGGATACAGATTATGGTAGAAGAGTAGTAGTTAGTTGAGCGTAGTCCTACTTACGCTTACATACTGTTAGTTGTAGTGTTATTCTTATAGCCCCGCTTAGCCTATCATACTAGTAGGCGCAGTATTATTTTATAGTTCCCTGTCATTTGATTTCTGCTGCTGTATGTTTTTTTGTGTACTTTGTTTATCTTATTTACCTGCGTTAGTTATTGCTTTTTTAAAATGCTTTATCATGGCTTATTTGCTTTTGTTACCATCATTTTCATACTGCTTTAAATTTCTTGTCCGGGTCTGACCGTTTCTCTTGCTTTGCTTGTGCTTATGCTTTGCCTTGAGCCGATGGTCTTTCAGAAATCTCTCTACGTACCAAGGTAGAGGTTAGGTCTGCGTACACTCTACCCTCCCCAGACCCCACATTGTGGGACTTCACTGGGTATGTTGTTGTAGTTTTCAAGGTGGGGTTTACATAAGTCTAATAAATCTTTAGGCTGTTATCTTAATGGGAATGTAGGCTTTGAGTTGATTGAAGCTCATAGATTGAAAATGATAGCGTGTTTGTGGATGTCAGACAACAAAACTGTTCATGTTTCTCACTGGCAAAAAAATGTTCTCGTCTTGTGATTACACTATGCAGCATCGCCTGAATGATGCAGTTTCTCTGGGTCTATAGAAGCTAGAAAGATGTTTTTGGCGCTGAGTGGTGTTTGCTTGTCTTGGTCTATACATTTTATGAGGTTACTAGATCTTCATGTAATTGCAGTGTGGTTACATTTCTTATATATGGGAGTGTTACCAAAAATTAATGGTTCTGATACAGTAAAACTAGTCCTTGGTCTCAAACTAGTTGGAACACATGAATTCCCAATATCCATTCCGCTCCATCCCAATACTTAATACTTTATCTTTTGAAACAAGTACAAGTAGTGGTTCTGCTAAGCATATAAACTCCTGCTCGGCCAGTATTCTATTTTAGTTACAGTGAGATGCTTCATTTTCTGATGTTTTAGGTAAATGTTATATTGATTGCCAGCTATTGTTGCAGAAATCAAACTTCTACTCCAGAAGATATAGGAAGCTGAACTCAAGGCAGGCACTGTTTGAGAGTGTCAATGGATTTGCTGAACAGTTTTTTCAGGTCATTCATGAGCCAAAATAGATTTTTTATTGCTGAATTCATGTTCCTTTAACATGCTTCTAGTGGTATAAATGCTTTTTTTAATTTATAGAACGGCCGTTGGAACTTTTTATATGGTAAGATAGATTCTTGCATGCGCTTTGTGGTGTCTGATGGTTGTAAAATGGAGGGGAAAAAGGAAAGCCCAAGCCAGGTAGGGCACAGTTACTGAGTTTGACTATGGCTTGGGTTGGACTGATG
This sequence comes from Anisodus acutangulus, assembly GCA_029783415.1. Taxonomy (NCBI): domain Eukaryota; kingdom Viridiplantae; phylum Streptophyta; class Magnoliopsida; order Solanales; family Solanaceae; genus Anisodus; species Anisodus acutangulus. The sequence continues at coordinate 42,705,191 of CM056492.1, forward strand.
GGACCTTGGCCCTTAGCATAGGCCAGATCATGTTTACCCTTGGGTTACTTTTCAAATGCGTCTGTGATAAACATCTCTGTGGCTACAAGTAAATCCATGTACTCGCTGGGCTACTAAGGTTTCTCATTCAAGATTCAATTGGTCCCAAAAAATGGGGATCTTCAAGATAACTTTATAAATTAACAATAGCATATAACAAAGCTTAGTCCTAGCTCAAAGAGATGTAATACCAAATGGCCCAAGAATTCCTGTTCTTATGTACTAGAAAAGAGTATGTAGCGTATCAAAGGAATGTGAAAATATCTGCGAAGAATAGAATATACTATGATTAGTCCAGTTTGTGTTAGAATATATTGCTTGGTTGGCGGATACATTAGGTTATCGTGGAATATGTTTACTTGGCTTATCACACACCCCAATAGCAGATGTGTATTTAGCTAGTTGAACGAATTGACAACTTCATTGAATAACTACTATTTCTAATTAAACTCTTAACAAAACATTATAACTACTCCAGTTTGTTCATTATGAATTTAGAATATTGAAGAAGTTAATGATAATTTCAGTAGAATGGAGGGGTTCGGGACAGGAAGTGCATTTAGTTGACTAGGAAGGTATTACCGGATAAAAATGGCTTCATATTTGAAGGGTTACTCTTTCTGTTTCGGTCGTGTTAGTACCTGCTGTTTGAACTGTGGATCAGCTCTTGAGTGATTTAACAGTTCAACGTGTTTTGCATGTGCACTCTTTATCTCTCTGATGAATACACTACCGGAATGAACTAAGGAAGTGTTAGATGACCTTGATAACCTCATTGGTCTGAAGTTGGATTGTAATTGAATTTGCTTTTTGTTGATAACTAGCTTGGGAATATCCCAACAAAGTTTTTCCCTGCTGATCAGTATTAGCAGCAATACGAATCCTTACTGGAAGATCACTTAATCACACTCAAGAGGGAGACTTGGTGAATGTGCAGTTTCACGGTGAATTCTAGATGCTTGAAAGAAATTGACTCTATTCATCTGTCTTTTTCTGGACCTTCCAGTGGGAAAACACTGGGAAATATAAGAACCGTATTGTGTGTAAGCAGAAAATGGAAAACATTACCATCTTATCCTCTTGACTTACTTAGCATGACTAGATGTTTGATAGAGACATTGGGGCTTGTTTGTTAGTTGGGAAAGACTGTCATGCAGCTCCTTGGGTAATGGGTAAATCATTAATGAATAAAGCCGAGGTCTTTTATTTGAACATGTAAAGTGCCAGATGACTTTTGAGGACATTCTGCAATTTGCTTGATATGGAATTGAAATGTGATTGTTTAATGATTTCCGTTCATTGTTATTGCTAACAATAACGTACCCAGTGTAATCCCACAAGTGAAGTCTGGGAAGGGTGTGTGTACACAGACCTCACCCCAACCTTGTGAAGGTAGAGAGGCTTGAATAAATTTAGTACTTTTTGCAATGGAGGTTCCTCTTTTCCAGTAACACCTTCTCGTGTTACTGACAACATTATTCTCTTTCCTAGAAAAGAGCTTTGAGTTTAAAAGCTTGGAACCTTTTCGCCTTATCGAGTAGCTGCTTACATTGCATTCAGTTTTCAAAGCCTGAATCACTAGACTAGCACTTTTCAAGGGAATTGTACTAAGAACTATGTTGCCACTTTCCAGCTTATCAAACACATTACTTAATTTAAACTCTGGAGTCCAATCCTAATAATTCTTAGTTTTAAAGAAACTATCCACTATAACTTTGTTTTTCAGCATTTCAGGGTGGGCATCATGACTGTGATGAATATGACCCATCTTCAAGCCGAGACAGTTCATGGTTTAGACGAGATTTCAGGGCCAGTGGAAACAAAGGGGGAAGATCAAGGAACAAGGAACAACATCAACAGAGTAAGTGCACCTTTTGTATAGAGTTTCTAGGGAACTTCACCTTTTGTTGGAATTCGATCTTGTAAAATACAGCCATTTTTAGCTCCAAAAGTGTCATGTAAAGAGCCTACTTTTCTTTCTGTGTGTGTCGTTTGACAGACCCCCATTTAGCTATCAGCCTGTGCCTTTTGAGTATTTAGCAATAGCTGATTTTCATCAACTCTTTTTTTCAGGAGGGTTCCAATTCTTTGAGGATGAAGATATTGAGATAGAGACCTTTTTCCGTTCAGCATTTGGCGGAAACAGATACTACTACTGGTCATTTATCAATGAAGAACTACAATGGAGGAACTCATCAAACTACTCTAACAGCCATCGGTGGAATTGGAGACATCAATACTCGGACTATGATGAGTCAACAGACTCTGAGAATTCAGAGTCAGATTTGAGTTCAGAGCGTCTGACTCTTGGATTAAATACATCTGGCCCTTTGAATCTGGAAGATGTTAAGAATGCGTGGGTGTTCAATGAATTGCCAGCTACCAATTAATTTACTTTCTGATGTGTTTTGATATCCTTATTGGCAAAAGTAATATCTATATCACTGATTGCACATGCTTTACATTTGCAGATATCGCATATGCGCACTGAAATGGCATCCTGATCGCCACCAGGGCTCATCTAAGGTATGTCTATTTCATTACTATTACATTTTTGTTTTGATGTTTTCCCTTTTCCACCTGCATCCATCATACTCCACTCAGCGGAAATACTATGTGCTTCATTTACGAAATATGCAGTCCTATACTTAGCTCCATGAGCTCACACCTATGGTTGATATGCTCCTTTAGCATTTTGAGGGGCTGGCTTGGAAGAATCTATCTTGTGTCTCTTCATCTGTTATCAAGCTTGTGTTGTCAGGCTTCATTAGGTCTTAGGATTAGCTGTTTCATCTGAATGATTGGCCGAGCTCCTTGTCACGACCCAATTCACGGGCGTCGTGGTGGAACGTACACTATCCCCGGGTAGGCGAACCATCCCAAAAATCCTTTTAACACGAACTTAAACATTGTGGAAATAAATTAAGAAATTACAAAGATATAACAATTCTCATTCAAATTACTAAATGTCAAATCCCTTGCAACACTTTTCCCAAAACCTGGTCTGACTCGTACAATGACTTCTAAGATACAATAACAAGAAAGGTACAACAACACTGCCCTGAGTGAATAAGGGAAGTCTGACTAGGATGAAGACCAAGGCCGCCAATAGGACTTGAAAGACCTTGGTCCAGGTCTGAACCGGATCATTCATTTGAATAATAATAAAGAATAGAACAAAACAAAAGAAATCTACAACCAAGATGAATTGCAGTACTATTCATAAATAGGGATTTTAATTCGGGCATATTCCAACAGTTATACATAGATCAATACGAAAAACGGCCCATGAAAATGCCTATGCCTAACCACAGCGACGGCTGAAAGGGCACTCCGTATGACAAGAACATAGTTGTTAGAATACCTCAGAACCCATGGTGATATGTACTAATATCCTTCCCGAAATTTCAGTGTAGAATTCTATTTCATTCTATATTTTTTTTAATTAAACCATATCATCGTAGAGCATCTCAGACAGTATAGGCTTATTAGCATATCATATGAAATAATAAGAAATATAAAAGAGAAGGGGAGAGAATAGTACCTAAGTTGTGTCTAGGAGAGAGAAAGTTACAACGAAAACTGAAATATTATTATGAAGAGAATTTTTACGGTGCTTGGTGATTTTCTTTCAAGGCTTGCCTTACAACTGAAAGAGAGTCCCCTTTTATAGGTGAAGGCGGACTTCAAAACTGAATATAATTTACAAAATAAAAATAGTAAACGAATCTAATAATTACATATGGACAAACAATTTTGCGGAAAGGAAAACTTTACATAAAGTAAAATAAGATTCTCCGACATACGTCGCTTTCTTATCTTGAAAAAGGAAAACTTTTATAAAAAGTTAAAAACTTTATTAAAGTTCTAAAAGGACATTTGTCCTATCCGATCATTATTGAATCCACGTGGCCACCAATGTCACTTCACTATGACATTTTTGCTTTTCCTTTTGAATTGGTGTCCTCCATCTTGGATTTGTGTTTTTGTTGGATTTCCTCTATTAGGCTGTCAAACAGATCTTCTGTTGTTGGATGGTAAGTATAATCCTCCAATGGTTGTGATTCACCTTCTAGGCAAGCATATTGGTTGTCATCAGGGACATCTCTCATGGATGCGGTAGATGTCTCGGAATAGGGATTATCATCCACCTTTGCCTTAAATTTTTTTATGAAATCCTCATTTACCTTATCAAGATATGCTGACATGTGATCCTCGTCTGATGCTTGGGAATTTCGGACTTTAATAGTTTTTTTCAATTTGGAAAAGAAAGATCATATTCTTTAGTCTTTTTCTACATATGATGGATATTTTTAAGACTTTTAATTTCTAATTGCCATCCATAATGACGAGTTTTGTTTTCTTTTGATCTTTATCTAATAATTTGGACTAGAACTTACAAAGGAATTTCCTTTTGAGACATTTAATGTCTTGCTAATTCCTTCTTGCTTCTGGAATCCATTTCCATATCCAAGGGATTCCTTCATGCATGAAGAAAAATAATGAAGCAGATCCTTCTATATAATCAGAGGAATTTTCTGCGGTAACACATGGTGTTACTTGAACCCATTCTTTGTAGAAAGCCATATAAGGCTCCTGTAAGACCTGAATTTCAGGTCCAATGACACTTCACCACGAGAATATCCATCCTGGAAGTAATAAACCATTCTGGTTGCTTTTAAAAATCTCAGGATTAATTTTAATCCACCAGGAATGACCATGTTTTCGATTTTCATAGTAGAAAACCTGAGTGAAAGCATTGATATAATCTTAGTAATAAATGCCATCATAATGGTCGTTCGAGGAATTATAAATTCCTTTGATATGAATGGGTTAATTCCCCACTCATAAGGAGATATAATCTTCTTAAGATAGAATTTTGAAAAATTCCTTTCTGCTCCAGACTTATTATCTGGGAACGATGTGATCTCAGTAGTGCTAGTCGCAATAATGATATATTCATAATACATCATGTTCTTTCCTTCTGGGAAAGGATTGTAGAAATTTTCTACATATCGATTCATTAGAATCCAAGGATCATTTAGATAATTTTTATCTTCATGATGTAGGTAGAGAATTGTCTCTTCATGGCCCTTGACCAAATATTGGTCTCTGTTTTCTTTCTCCGATTGTTGGAGTTTTTCGGCATATGAGCCTTGTTGTTGGCTACTAGAAGAGCCTTCTTTGTCCACGAGTATTACTCTTGGAATATTGGAAATATTATTTCCAGTGGAACTAGATTTGCCAGAGCCTCGTCCCGAGCCTCTACCCCTATTAGGAGTGGGTGGTGTCCATTCTGGTCGCATTTTATCCCTGCAAATATTTACGAGTAAGAAAGTCAGGGAGTGAATTATCTTTTCCTTTAAGATATTGAATTTCAAAATCAAATGGGGCTAAATGTGCCTGCCATCTTGCAAACATTTGTTTGGACACATCATGTTAAAATCTTTCTGAAACATGAATTTGGCTGCATTGCAGTCTGTTCTTATTAAGAACTTTGTATTATAAAGATCATCCTGGAATTTCAAGACGCACTTAACTATAACAAGAATTTCTGTAGCTATAGTAGCATAATTCTTTTGACTATTAGTCCATTTTTCTGAATGATACCGACCAAGATATTCTTTTGACTAATGATTCAGAGGAGACTATGAGTTCAGACTATGAAGATCCTTACTCCTCTACGGAAGATGAAGCTCCTTGCACCTGCATTGCAAAAGATAAATGTCAGGCTATCAAGGATAATGAAGAAACTGATAATGAGTTTTATAAACTTCAAGCACAATTCTCTAGCTGCAATATAAATGTCATAAATGGAGAAGAAGTGAGTGACCTACTGGATATCTTGTTCGGTATTATTCAGGAAAATGGACTAATAGTCAAAAGAATTATGCTACTATAGCTAAAGAAATTCTTGCTATAGTTAAGTGCGTCCTGAAATTCCAGGATGATCTTTATAATACAAATTTCTTAATAAGAACAGACTGCAATGAAGCCAAATTCATGTTTCAGAAAGATTTTAAACATGATGTGTCCAAACAAATGTTTGCAAGATGACAGACACATTTAGCCCCATTTGATTTTGAAATTCAATATCTTAAAGGAGAAGATTATTCACTCCTTGACTTTCTTACTCGTAAATATTTGCAGGGATAAGATGCGTCCAGAATGGACACCACCTACTCCTAATAAGGGTAGAGGCTCGGGACGAGGCTCTGGCAAATCTAGTTCCACTGGAAATAATATTTCCAATATTCCAAGAGTAATACTCGTGGACAAAGAAGGCTCTTCTAGTAGCCAACAACAAGGCTCACATGCTGAAAAACTAAAACATTCGGAGAAAGAAAATAGAGACCAATATTTGGTCAAGGGTCAGCAAGACATTAAATGTCTCAAACAGGAATTCCTTTGTAAGTTCTGGTCCAGATTATTAGATAAAGATCCAGAAGACAAAACTCGTCATTATGGATGACAATTAGAAGGCGATATATCTTCACTAGTTAAAAGTCTTAAAAATATCCATCATATGGAGAAAAAGACTAAAGAAGATGAATCATCTTTCTTTTCCAAATTGAAAAAAACTATTAAAGTCCGAAATCCCCAAGCATCGGACGAGGATCTCATGTCAGCATATCTTGATAAAGTAAAGGAGGATTTCATAAAAAAATTTAAGGCAAAGGTGGATGATAGTCCCTATTCCGAGACATTTACCGCATCCATGAAAGATGTCCCCGATGACAACCAATATGCTTGCCTAGAAGGTGAATCACAATCATTGGAGGATTATACTTACCATCCAACAACAGAAGATCTGTTTGACAGCCTAATAGAGGCAATCCAACAAAAACACAAATCCAAGAAGGAGGACACCAATTTAAAGGGAAAAACAAAAATGTCAGAGTGAAGTGACATTGGTGGCCACACGGATTCAATAATGACCGGATAGGACAAATGTCCTTTTATAACTTTAATAAAGTTTTTAATTTTTTATAAAAGTTTTCCTTTTTCAAGATAAGAAAGCGACGTATGTTGGGGAATCTTATTTTACTTTATGTAAAGTTTTCCTTTCCGCAAAGTTGTTTGTCCATATGTAATTATTAGATTCGTTTACTGTTTTTATTTTGTAAATTGTATTTAGTTTTGAAGTCCGTAAAAATCACTAAGCACTATAAAATTTCTCTTCATAATAATATTTCAGTTTTCGTTGTATACTTTCTCCTGAACACAACTTAGGTACTATTCTCTCCCCTTCTCTTTTATATTTCTTATTATTTCATATTCTAATAAGCCTATAATGTCTGAGATGCTCTCCGATGATATGGTTTAATTAAAAAAAATAGAATGAAATAGAATTCTACACTGAAATTCCGGGAAGGATATTAGTACATATCATCGTGGGTTCTGAGGTATTCTAACAATTATGCTCCTGTTGTACGGAGTGCCCTTTCAGCCGTCGCTGTGGTTAGGCACAAGACATTTTCATGGACCGTTTTTCATATTGATCTATGTATAATTGTTGGAATATGCCCGGATTAAAATCTCTATTTATGAATAGTACTGCAATCTAAACACATTTGGGCTTCCAATTTCATTTTTAGGCAAAATCCTCCAATTTGGAACCCTAGATTTCTCCCAATCTCAAAATGGATTCCAATAATCAAATTAAACATTACCATACCCTCTACATTAACCAACTCTAGGTTATAATATTAAAGCAAGAAGATCATTAACAAGCCTCCAACCCATGATTTTAAGTCTCGTATTCTCACATAGAACCTAGGTTAGTTCTACCCAAATAATGTATTCAACCTAGATTAGAAGACATAATAATGATAAGTAAAATGAGATGGAAGATATTACCCCAAAGATGGAAGATGATGAAAGTCCCCAAAATCCCCTCTACCGAGCTCAAACTCCAAAATATGATTATGGGGAACTGATTTTGGAAAAGCATTAAATTCTAGGTCTGGAAAACAGTGATTCCGCTTCGGTGGAAATCGACCTTGCCGAAGCGAGTCGCCTAGCGGAAAACTAGCTGCATAAGCGACCCAACTTAAAATCTCCAATGACGCAGAAGCGGAAGATTTCACTGCAGAGGCAGATCGCGGGGGCGGACTTTCATCACCCTGCCAAGGCCTCATCTGTGAATCAACCTCCTCGGAGGCGGCTCCGCAGAAGCGGCCACTGGTTCCCTGGTGCGACACACCAGAAACCAGCCGCTCAAGAACTTGTCAAATTTTTTCCCAAATTGCCGAAACATTCCTGATACCCTCGTATACAAAACGCTACGAACTCGTTTGCGCACTTGGATTTCTCATACAACCGAGCTAAGACTCACTTTTCTACGAAATCACCTAAAATAATCAAATTTCACAATTCTACAACTAGTAGCACAAAATACATCCGAACCCCTCGGAAAGCGAACCAAGGACTCGATTAAGTCAAATGATGCTCCAGAACTACCGGAAGCAATGAAACCCGGAAACAAACCCATATACTCAAAAGTCAACTTTAATTTCATTTCAAAACTATTCATTTTGGGGTTTTCTTCCGAAAATCATTTAAAAGACCCTCGGGAATTGTGCTACCCATTCCTGCGAGTCACAAACCCCAAACAGAGTCTACGGGAAGAGTAATTTAGTCGAATAGAGGTCTTTAGCTAAAAACGACTGGACGGGTCGTTAAAATCAGATACCAATTAAACAAACATTCGTGTTCAAACGAAAAAGGGTAATACGAAACCGACGAGTAACCAAGGATTCTCCATTATAGCCTCATGAAAGCCTCAACGACAAGAATTATACATGTAGTACTGCTTGTTCACTATATTAGTCAAAACTGCCTTTAACTTCTCTCAAAACCAAAGTTCTATTTCTTCATAACCGAAATTCCTTTCATAGTTAGATTCTCGAATGTAAGAATTGACTCCGCTCGAATTCAATGATTTGATCATAACCATACCAGTATACGCATCCGATTGATCCCACAAATACCACCTTAATCTCCACAAGCCTCTTGTTGTAGCCACAACCCATTGTCCAACCTCTACCGATAAAATAGTCTGATTCTACTAATCTTCTTTCACAACTATCAATGTCATCCTTTGTACCAAGATTCCATAGAAACGCATAGACACACGCCACAAGCCCAAATTATGACTTCCTTTCGCTTGAAAAGAATCCTTGCTTTATCTGAGAAAATTCTAAGTAATTCCATCCAAACATTGATCTTATCCAAGGCCGATGGTGCTAATTTCAATTTCATTAGTTCCGTAATCCGGAGCTGAAACCTCTCAGTCCAAACCCATCTCCTAAATCTGCTCAAATATTCAATCACCATACTATATGCACGCCTACTGATTACTTTGTCGTGCCCCATCCGTAGAAAAATCCACTAACCACTCTAGAAATCTTTCATGATCAATTGTACCTCCTCATACGCCAAGTAACAACGTGACCCATTAGAGCTGCCCGAATAGTTGCCATCCGTAAAAATTATCATCAATCTTACTCGCAAACTTCGATGAGGCCTGACAACTCTGTCATACTTCAATTCTGAACTAAAACCATCGATTCCAAGTTGAATCCTATCCAAGTCGTCCACTTAGTATCGAAGACTATACCTTATGATTGAAATCTTCATATTTCTCAACTCCCATCCGATACACAAGTTTGATAGAACCCCCTGAACACTAAATACAACCGATCTTCCTTGTACTTTCTCTTAACTCGCCCACAACTCTGAACACCGCATCGAACCTCCTATTGTAATATCTCCCTACGCCTTTAACCATGAAAAATGTATCAAATCTCTCGTAATTTACCAGCCTTACCAATTCCTGACGTATCAACCTTACAATCCATGTACCTTATCTTGTGCATTTACTCTCAAGTCTTTAGTATTGAACTACTCATTCATGCTATTAGTCCACAATGCTTCAGCATAACCTACCACCACAATCACAGCCTTTTCTCGAAAATATAACCTTAACCTTCAAACTGAAGAGATTCTCAAGATTCCCTCTTATCAATCCACTCTATACCATTCATCTATGAATGCCACATAATTACCCATCTTGATACAACGTCAATCGCCAATCCAAAACCCCATGGAACATTCGCCCTAACACTTGGTCAATTACCATAGACCTACTCCTCTGAGCGTACTAAACAATTCCACCCCATCTGAAAGATGCGTAGATAATGGCAACATAATCCACACCGACTTAAGTAATCCTGCTACTTTGAATTCAAGTCCTTTCCCTTGCCCGAAGATGTACCTTACTCCTTTCGATTCTCGATCAACTGTACCTTTACCTTGATTTTTAACTTCCCACCTTTCATTCAAATTACATCCACTACTAACAACCGATCATTACTCAAACCTGCTCCAAAGTGTACCGAAATATCATAGGTCTCGTAAAATAGCTGAGCCGACCCACTCTGGTTATTCCTAATCCAACATCATTTAGCAGCCAAGCGATAACTTAAACTATCACTGAACTGGTCCATAATCCGAAGGTTGTTCCTTATTTACCGAACATACAGTCCTGCTAACGTCCTCACATAGTTCACCGAAGTACCCTTGCCAAAAATCCTCAAGCGAGATAATCCTTCTTCCATCTTGGTTTATGAGTTTATTGACCCAATCATTGATATCTGAAAGCTCTTCACAACTTGAATTCATTCAAACCGTCATCAATTTGTTACCATAATATCCCCATTGACCAACACCTCATTCGAGGGCCTTTATAATATGCTTGCCTGCGAAGAATCAACCCTTACCTTATTTTGCCGAACCATAGCACACCCAACCAACCGTGTGATTATCCCTGTCCTTCGGTCAACTCAAAAAAATTATTATACCAATAATTGTAGGACTTCTCAAATATTAACATGTACGAACTAGGCCCGCAAGCCTTATCTGAAATTAGATGCAACATTCAGTAGCTCCTTAGAAATAAAACTTCACCCTTGTCCAGCGCTAAAGTTATTCTTATCGATCACTGGCTCCCATTAACGTACGACGTAATCGAACATACCGACTCATTCATGATTCCTTATATCCACAATACATTAAACAACTACAAAAAACTCAGAAATCAACAATCGTTTCATCGATCCCTTTTTATTACTAACCTCGAAACACCAAGCGACCCTACGGACACACTCTTTATTGAAGAATCGTGACTGTCTATTTCCTTAAGCTTCACTCATCACAAGTAACCTTGCCACCTGACCTAGAACAGATAGTTATCCTTTGAAAGGAACCCACAAACCACTAGTTATTACTCCGTTACTACAACTTTCTCATGTCGAAGCCAAACTTAACCTTTCATACCCCTATACGACATCCACCCTCGTATATCTTGCAACCTCGTCCTGACGAGCACGCCAGATACCAATTTTTTCCTTCATATAGCGGAAGCCTAATCCATCCAATTTCTTTTTCTTGCGCCTCTGTATTATCATTCTCGCTCTCTAAGGATATCACCGAACTAAGGAGTATCAAACACAACCCCATTCAACTGAACCTTCAAATCATAGCTGAAGACTGAACTTGGTCACGCGTCCGTATGACAGTGACACACCTTATACCCTACCGCACGACGTCACAACCAACCACTCACGTACGAATTTAAGAACGTGACCCCACTATCAGTGATAGAATATGATGAATAAGGATCAGATACCAATTAGAATCGACCAAATACCAATTTGAATGAAGAAGCACGAAAGAACGAAATAATGGAAGATTTCCTAGATGTCTTATAGCCTCTTGAGGATGGGTACGGACGTCTACGTACCTATCTGTTAGACTCTACTAAACATTTCCCTTGTACTCGTGAGACCGGTGAACCTAGAGCTTTGATACCAACTTGTCACGACCCAATTAACGGGCGTCATGGTGGCACCTACACTATCCTCTCGGTAGGCGTACCATCCCAAAAATCCTTTTTAACATGAACTTAAATATTGCGAAAATAAATTAATAAATTACAAAGATATAACAATTCTTATTCAAATTACTAAATGTCAAATCCATTTCAACACTTTTTCCAAAATCTGGCCCGACTCGTACAAGGACTTCACAAAACCTAAATGTGCCAGGGGTTGATCATCGAAGCCTGGGCAATAACGATTAAGGAATTTGTTTTCTAAGATATAATGAAAAGAAAGGTTCAACAACACCGCCCTGAGTGAATAAGGGCAGTTTGACTAGGATGAAGACCAAGACCGCCGATAGGATGAATGACTTGCCTTAACCTCCATGCGCTTCGAAGCTGCAGCCTAAACCAATCATATACTTGCATCCACGTAACAGATGCAACAAGTATATCATGAGTACACAACGTACCCCCGTAGGCATCATAGGCCGACAACGATAGAAGATACGTAACTGATATAAATACCAAGTTGACTCTCACATAATCCTATTGTACACAGTTCAGTAAATCACTTAAGTCACCTTGTTCACATAAGGATTAATTCCACATTTAAATTACGGTCCAATTCGTAGCAACACATAAGAATCATAAAAGTATTGCCCACTAGTCATTAATCAATGCCTAGAACATACTCATTCTGGCCTTACATACTTGAATGCCCACTAATAAGGACATGTTAACAATTAGAACTCCCAATCACACAACAACATTTCTGCGAAGCAATTAATTGACATTACCATAACATTATTGATCTAACATTATTCCTAACTCGTAGACTTGGTTACTATCTGCACACGTAAGAGTGTGGATACATGCCAGTTCATCATACATCCTCATTATATTCAAACAAGTGCTTACGTCATGAATCCCCTATTCAGGGTGAAGTTAGACATTAATATACAGCATACAGTCGGTAATTAAGATGACGACACATCAACTCATTAATCTACTAGACACCTTACCTGTTAACACAATGAGAGACATGAGATGAAAAATCTTACCCCAAAGATGGAAGATGATGAAATTCTCCAAAATCCCCTCTACCGAGCTCAAACTCTAAAATGTGATTATGGGGAAATGATTTGCGGAAAGGCATTAAATTCTAGGTCCGGAAAACAGCGAATTCGCTTTGGCGGAATTGACCTCGCCGAATCGGGTCGCCTAAGCGGAAAACCAGCCGCATAAGCGGCCCAACTTAAAAACTCCAGTGACGTATAAGCGGAAGATTTCACCGCAGAGGCAGACTTTTCTCACCCTGCCAAGGCCTGCATTGCGAACCAACCTCCGCAGAGGCGGCTCCGCAGAAGAGGCCACTGGTCTGCTGGGTCGACACACCAGAAACCAGCCGCTCAAGAACTTATCAAAATTTCTACCAAACACCCGAAACATTCATGAGACCCTCCGGATACAAACCAAACATGCTACTCAAAGGTAAATGACGCTACAAACTCGCTCGCGCACTCGGATTTCTCATATGACCGAGCTAAGACTCACTTTTCTACGAAATCACGCAAAAAACTCAAATTTCACAATTTTACAAATAGTAGCATAAAATACATCCAAACGCCTCAGAAAGCGAACCAAGGACTCGACTAAGTCATAAATGACGCTCCAGACCTACCGGAAGCGATGGAACCCGAAAACGAACCCATATACTCAAAAGTCAACTTTGGTCAACTATTTCATTTCAAAACTATTCATTTTGTTTTTTTCTTCCGAAAATCATTTAAAAGACCTTTGGGAACCGTGCTACCCATTCCTGCGAGTCACAAACCCTTTACATAGTCTACGGTAAGAGCAATTTAGTCGTTAGAGGTCTTTAGCTAAAAATGACTAGACGGATCGTTACACTCCTAGTGCTGGTTAACATATTTGCCCTTGGATTATACTGACATTTGCATGCCACTATCAAGTTCATGTATCAGATATCAATACACATACAGAAGAGATAAAAGAAAAGGAACCAAACATTCTATTCCAAGTCAATATTCCGTACTTGTAGCTTATGCTCGGAGCTTATAACTGCCTCACTTTTCTCATGTCAAGCATGAAAGTTAGATTAGTTTATGCTATTCAAACCTTTCTTTATCTGTTTTTATGTAGTCCAGCAATAGTAGATAACAAGTTTTGATTAATTGACAGGCTGTTGCAGAAGAGAAGTTCAAGGCCTGCAGTGCAGCGTATCAATGTTTGGCTGATAAATTGGGATTAAGTTAGCAATAGAGCAGATAGTGATATATTTTCTAGATTACTGGATGATGATCAGTAAAGTACCGAGGTTATTGGTCCCCCAGGGGACGTGAGATATTCTAACCTATCAATAAAAGAGGCCCTTTATGATAGAGGTTAATTATATTTGAAATGGCACTTGCACAAATAGGAAAGCTATGCCGTATTAAATTATCCAGAGGCATTCACAAAGTATTTGTAGTAGAGTTCTTTTGCATGATTCAAGTGTAACCATGTGTAATCTTAGCAATCATTTCTGTTCTTTTGTAGCTGTGTTGCGGATGAAGAATTTTGTTTTTGGCAACCTAAACTCATAATTATCAGTTATCATGATATATTGGGGTTGGCTTTATCACTTATTTGGTATAATTTCAGAGAGCTCCTTATTGGTTTAGCTTTGTAATACTGACCATTCTGTGGTTTATAATATCACGTTTATCTTCTTTATTTTGATTTTTTAAAATAATTCTCTTAACCTATTTATCATTAATGTAAAACAATTGTAATTTGATTATATTTACCCTTTCCTAATATTAAACTCTTTTAATTAATTAATTTTATCAAAATATCTTATTTAATATTTATTTTAAGAATAAAAGAACACAAATCGAAGCACAGTTAATGGCTCGAGACAATCAAATTCAAACTTCAATGGGATTTAATTACAATCTCAACACGTATGAAACCCGAATTTAGTCTTTAATATAAACCCTTCAAGCCCTTTTTCCCTCAACTAGTTTCTAGACACGTGTGTTGCACGTGTATATCAATATTTGTAGTATATAGTTTTGTAAAGAATATGCATGAAAGAATAAAGTATAAATTTAATTTATATGTCGAGTCATGTAGTGCACAATGTTGTAAACTAATATCAATTGTATTAAAACTAATCTTTAAGTATATATAACTATACATAAAAGAATAAAAGTAAGTTTCTGTGGATGCTCAATGTTGGCCATTATATATTGACTTGCTTATAGAGGTCAAATAATTGGTTATCATTTAAAACCTACAGAAATGAACAATCAATGTTTAAATATGGGGGAAGAAGATGCGTTTCTTTCAGTCAGATGAGTTGTACAGACATTCATCCAATGTATAGTTTTCTCAGGGTATTTTGTAGATCATTATCAATTTCATGGTGTACACTTACGCAAAAAAATAATTATGGCAAAAATATAATATTTTAAATAATAAATATTCCCTAGAATTAAAAAGATTATGGATCAAAATGATGAAGGCATGTAATAGTACATACCAATTGTTTAATGTTATGCTAGCACAAGTAGTTTTTATAATCAAAGTAGCACCTGTTTGATTATTAATTCTATCATAAAAACTTGTTGGCTTTACAAAGGATTGCAGGAACGGAAATTACAAGTAACTGCTTATGTAAGAATTGAAATTACAATTCAACTAGAAAACTGAAAATTACTAAGATGAACAAGAAAAACTGAAAAACTGTTTTTGCTGAGTCGAGTGTGGCACTCTGTCCTTAAGACAATATTGCCCCGTATGTATCCTTTATACGTCCTGGACAATTTGTCTCCCAAGATAAAACAACAATGGAACACTTGAGCAAAGAAAACTCAAATGCTACCATGAAGAATATTGAGTAACGAAATGATGCTTGGAAGATGTAGGAAGAAACTGTTTTGCTTGTGTATTTTCGTGTATATTGTAAGTGTGCCTCAACAATGGTGTAAGGGGTGTTTATATAGGTGAGGGAGGAGCAGCAAAACTGCCTCCATAAGTGCCATTACTGGCCAAGTAATGGCCATTATGGAGGTAGTAATGTCACCAAAATAAATGGTGAAGAACACCAACGGATTGGCCATTATAGGAGGAGTAATTCAGCCAAAATAAATGGCTGAATTGAGTGCTGTGGCATTTCTGCTTTGACCGTCCAAATTTTGACTTTCTGAAAACTTCAGGGACCAAACTGTACATCTGAAAGAATTCTGTACTTCTGGCAAAGTTTTCTGGCCCAAAAAGATAATATCAGAAGGCCCACAGCCCACAGCCCGTGAACCCGGAACCTGACGAACGGGCGGCGCGCGTGTGGTCTTTCCTCGAACCGAAGCACATCTAGGTCCTCCCTCCTTTAAACACATGGGATACCCCTTGGGGTCCCAAACCCCAAACCAATTTCGAGTCTTATATACACAACAATTCTTTCTTCCTCTACCGATGAGGGAGAATTGATCACACACCACACTTTTATCTCTTTCATTTCTCAATGAAATTTGACGATTCTTGGCCCTACGGTTATCTACGTACTTAGTATATCATGCATGTGTGAAGAACCGGATTCTCCAACATACGTAACACTAGTGTTTGAGCCGTTAAAGTTGGTCGGTCGCAACTCTCGCCAAAGGCTAATTTCCAACAAAACTCAATCCAATAGGAAGGAGTTTCAGAATTGACCTGGCAGATTGATAGAAAAAGAAACATTTTTTCACTCCAAAGAAAATTGACAAATAGTTAAGGAGAATGACATATTTATTTGCTTAACCAACAAAGAAAAACTTTCAGAAAGCTAAGAGGATAAATGTTCTTTTTATGTCACTAATCGGCTGCCAGACCATTTAATGGATATGGGTTTTAAACTACGGATAACGATTGAATAGATATATAAAAGATATTTAGTTATTTTATAAATTTATTTTTAGTTTTAGGCCATCTTTGTAAGAGATAATTAATTTTTAAATACAAAAGATATGAAAATAACACGCAATAGATCTTTGGACGATTAATCAGTCCCCACAATTAATCAATCACACACATAATTAATTTTGTGATCCCAATTCACTTAAATCTTAATAACTTATAGGATCTTCATATACTCAATGTCATAATTTCCTAATATGAGACTAGTCCATAACCTCTTCATGCACACACCAAATTTATTTTCGATCCCCGTCGTCACACTTCTTACGTCCAAAATTATTTCGGGGTTTAATCATTTTATATTCTAGTATCTTCATTAGCATACGCAAATATGATCCAAAATTTTTCCAATGCTTGGGTCTATTTACACACGCCTAGCGATTTTACATATGCTTAGCGGTTCAAACCGTGACCCGAAAGTACGGGATGTTACACCCCGTCCCTCGTAAAGTCTATCAAAACCTCCTTGTCTCATCCGTCCCCTGTGGGAATCATACCCATGTCCCCCTCCATACTGTGGCTCCTCCCACCATCTCTCTCGCTCATACGCCTTAACTTCTTCTTTATGGGGGGGGGGGATTGTCGTATTGGGTTGAAAATGATTTAGGGGTAAAGTTTCGTAGTGTTGGTGCATTTGGGTTTGGGTGGGAAACATGTGGTGAAGTGACTCTCGGGGTCACGTGTGGTAGAAGTTCCTCTTGAGGGTGATGGTATAATTGGGGTTGGGTAAGGGGGTTGGTTCGCCTCACATATCCCGAGGCGTTAATTTTTGGATTAGTAGAGAGTGGAATGGATGAAGAAGGGCTTGTAGAACATGGGTTGTAATTATAGTTTAACATGTGAATACATATATCATATAACTTGCATAAATCAAGTAAATCATGTACAATTTCGTGGGAATTGAGTAATAATAATTATAACTTGTATTTAAGAATTCATGAAATTCAAAGCATGCGTTTATGAATTACAGACAGATTCATAAAAATCATAATGACCTATCATGAGTAAAATTGAAGAATTATAATATAGACATAGCGTATAATATTACATGTATTAGTGTTATCACGATAATGGAACAAAACCCTAAACATATGAAGAATTCATGTTCCATGGAAGAACGTGGTGCGGGGGAGAACATGAATATTCTCATACGTGGATAGAAGCTCTACATACCTATAAATGCTCCAATTCAACGAACTAGGTTGCTTCCCTGAAGAAGAACACCAAAACCCTAACTTTGAATCATTTGAGAAGGATTTACCTTTAAAATCCTATGTTTTTGTGTACGAATCGCGTTAAGAATCATGAGATTAATGCTAGAATTGATTAGGAATCATAGAGATGTTCTTACCTTGATGTGGAATGTTGAGAGAAGAGGAAAAATGGATGCAAAGGGTTTTTGAACGAAGTGGGAGAAGTCTCAAGGTGTTAGAGATATTTAAAACTTGGAAAAATTAGCGTCTTGCGGGAAAATTGGCCTGGCGCGGCCATGCCCAAGGCGGGCGCCCCGCGCCAGGCTTATTTTGACTGAGCTGGTGATGTTTGATAAACCATGTGTAGCTTTCCGTACATGTGTTAGTTTGACCTTCAACATATACCGCTGGAAATGTATTTCAATGAGCTACAACTTTCATGAAGGACTTTTCCCAAATTCCTTACAAAATTTTCTGAATACTCACTTGAAGTGAGGCCTTGTGCAAACTCACTTGAAAATATGGCCCGTACAATAGCTTCCGACTATACTTTGCCCAAAGACTCTTTTTATAACTTGATTTGCTTTCAAAACACTTCCTACACTCTTCATCTTGCTTCCATTATATTCCCATTGTACGGGTCAAACCTTACCCCGAAGGTACGAGGTGTTACAATTTTGACCATTTGAGCCCATTTTATAGATGAATTTATCTGGTTTTCAGAATGTAAATTGTTTTTTTTTCAAATGTTGTGTTGCTTTATATAGAGGTAGATGTATGATTGGAGTAATTGCTGCACGATTGGAGTGCAAAATTGGATGAGAATATAGATAATTTTCAGTTTTCTTTTTATCTTAGCAAAAACAGTTACTCCATTTTGAATTAGAGTAACTGTTGTATGATTGGATTGTAATAATTGAATGAGAATATAGTCTTTTTTACTTTGAATATTTTTTTACTTTATCACCTATCTATAAATCCTATACATGTATTGAAAAAATCAAAAATATTTAAACTCTGCTCGATAAGGCTGATCATGTAGAGATCTAAATAAAGTTCTGCCTTAAGGCTTGCTTTAGCATAAACTCTGCCTGATAAGGCAGATCAGGTAGAGTTTTGAACAAAGTTCTACCTGAAGGCTTAGTTTAGCATACATTGCCTAATAAACATACACATTTTTGAAGTATTATGTCTTGCAGCTGTCTGAATAATCAATTGATTTTTTCTTGAATGAATCGTCTCTTTATACCGGAATTTTAACAAAAAAAAATGGTGCCAAACTGCATCTACGTAGCTTTCAATGGCAAATGGAATGCCACCTACAACTATGTCGATCATGAGACCAAGCTAATACTTGTCAATGACAGTGTAACCTTCAAATAATTCAGTCAACAGATATTTGACACACATTCACATCATACTCAGCAGAAAGAGGCCAACATATGGTTTGACACTAGTGAGAAAACATCCAAAGGAATACGGGTAACAAATGACAAGGAGCTTAACACTTGTTTGTATTTGCTCAACAATAATAAGAACTATAGAAATTTCCATTTCATAGTAGAGTTCAATACAACTGATACGGTGTTGCAAAGGATATAAGGGCAAAACATAAAAGAAATTGATAGACAACTCTGTCTAACTAATGAAGAAGAAATGGTTTTAGTTGACTTTAGAGAGTAACAATCCATCCCTATTACATAACTTTGAGATACCTCATTTTCAGAATAAAATACTAACTCCAAACCAAACACCTGAATCATCACAAAGACAACCTAAAATGATCCTAGGAAGCTTATGGACAATTATGAGGGCTAAGATTTGAGATGGAGCTCGGGCTCAAACTAATGAGGGTCCATGAAACGTTTATATCATATTTGAGGAGCTTCAAGGGGTCTCAAGTGTGTATCTCTATGAGACACACTCATTGATGACAAAGGGTGAGCCTTTGAAGGCCATTGGAGTCCCATGTGTGAGGATGATCAAGTTATGAGAGATAGAATGGAATCCTTTGAACACCATCAAGTACTCACAGATCAAGCTATGGGAGATACCATGGATGATACGAGTCAACTTTTGATATATGTGCAAAGAAAGAGAGTGGTTATTTGCGCAAAAGGGTTATACTTTAAATCCAAGCCATCATCCCTTGAGAAGACTACCAAACAAAGCCCTTACTTCATTAAGGGTATTTTTATAATAGCTAGCTAGTCTTATTAGCCTAAGTATTATAAATGCTACACTTGTTATTTCATTAGTAAGTTTTGATGAATTGAGAATTGAAATACTCATTTGAGAGTGAGTTGTTTAGTTAGGTACTTATAGAGTGTAGTGTTAGAGATAGTTAATATGGCGAATTTCATTATTGGCTATTGAAAACTTTATCCCTTGATTTCGTAAGAGAGTTGCTCATTTGTGGATTCAATTGGATCTCTTCTTTGATTTCAATTAGTATAAGTTCTTTTAGTTGAATTCGTTTGGGAGGGTTTAGTATAGATTCTAAATTTGCCCATAAATTCACTATCCATTTGATCTTGCTTCTATTCAAATCCTCACTTCTTCACTTCTCATCTTTGATTCCTTTCTATTTTTAGTTTCCGCATTTCGTTGTTTGAATATGTGTCTTCCACAACCTGGGTCATATCATTTAGTATCAGAGCTTAGGCTAAAGAGTAATTTCTACAATTCTTAATCTTAGGTTCTTCATATATTAAAAAATATAAAAATAAGAAAATTTCAAAAAAATCACAAAACTGTGGTGTTGTTATTTGATTTGAGTTGAATTGAGTTTATATTTGAGTTCCTAGAGGTCAAATCTATCTAGATATAAAGTTTTAAGGCATTTGAAAGAGTTTGGGAAAATCACCATTGTTGAACTTGAAGGTTTTGAAGAGCTTGAAAGTGGGTCTTGTAGAAGAAGGGAAAATTAGAGCTTGGAACTTATTGTGCTTTGTTCTTCTAGTCAAGAAGACCAATAAAAAAATTTGGATTCCGCTTGAACTAAGAAACCTGCTTTGTTAATAGTTTGGTTATTTAGAGACATGAGTTGTTCCAGTGAAAAGGTGTTCCTTGCTTCCAGCTATCCTTATGAGTCATTTTTGTTGTAATCTGACTCTCGATAAGAAGCTTTCTTTTGATCCAGGTTAATCTCATCTTCTTGAAGAATTACGGATTGCTAAACCTAGTAAGGGAAAGCGATTCTACTCCAATTGCACTCATGGAGTACTTGGAGGTGATTTGAACAATCCACCATTGGAGGACCTTCAAGTTTGAAGTATACAAAGTGGGTCTTGTTGAAGGAATGTTCCATTGTCTTCAATTTCTAGTGGGATTTGATCTCCTCACTAAGGAGATCCTAGATCTAAAATTTTGAATAAATTGGAGTTGATTTGAAGGTTTTTGGAAATTTGAATGTTCTTCATGTTCTTGAGCATCTTCATATCTTCATGAGGAAGAAGATGCAAAAAAGGAGTGTTTGATCCAAATTTCTTCAAGTCAAAAGTGGAAAAGTGTTTTTGAGGTCCAAAAAAACTTTCTTTTCTTTCTTTGGATTTTTCAAACTAATTAACATTAAGTAATTGTTTCTACTTGATTGTTAACTAGTTCTTGAGTCCCATTTATTTTCTTGCTAATTCTTCATAAGCTTTTCTCATTTTTATTCCGTTGAAACCTTATTGGCTCTTGTCCGTTTGTTTTGAGTCTTCCGTCTTTCAATTAACATGAATCTATTCTTCCATAAAGAATTAACAACCTTCTGAATTGATTTGGATAAGAGGTTTGTTGCCAACTTCGGAAGGACACTAGAGTGTGGAAGGCTTGGGTGCAAATACGAGTGACGTGATGAGCTTTTGCTACTAACTTGTTTGCTCATTTTGTAGGTACAAGAAGAAGATATATAAGGAAAAGAGGATATATATTTCATATTTTGAGAAATATAATGAATCGTGCTTCTTATCCTAGTACAAGTGTGCCATATTCTCAATATGGCTATGATGTTGAAGGTACGAAGGGAGCATCAATAGGCAATGAAAGTAGAGGAATGCAATACTTGAAGGAGGAAATGACCCCAAAAGAGGAGAATTCTTGAAATTAAGGTTAATGTCTTTGGTTGTGAGGGTTGTTCTCTTGTGATTTATGATGGTAGTTATACCAACTACATTGGCCCTCAATCGGTTGAATGGTTGATGATATATTGTGTGAAGAAGCGGAGCCAACTATGATCAAAGAGAGTATTTGGTTGATAAAAGCGCGAAGGTATTCTTGGCCCATGGTGAATATGAAGAAGAAGTTTGGTGTTATGTGCTCCCTGTTGACAATTGCCACTTGTGTTTGGGATATCCTTAGTTGCAAGAACATGGGATTTCATATGAGCAAGAATGGAAGAAGTATGTAGTGGACACGAAAGCAAGTGAAAGTGAACCACTTTCTAGAGTGAGTGATCCCAATCCTTCACATTTGGAAAGGATGGACAAAAGATTCAAAACGATTGAAGAGCATTTACACCTAATGATAGAATGCTTGACCAAAGAGCAACAAGTGAAGGAAGGGAAGGCCCTTCAAAGTGAAGCCAAAGGGAAAGAAGAAGTGAATGATTCACCAATTCCTTCTCAAGAAATTCTTGGCAATGGTCCCAACTCCCATGAAATTGAGAGAGAAAAGATTGAGAGGAGTAAGAGAGAGAAAAGTGAAAACTCTAAAGAGGAAAAATGAGAGGTTGTGAGGAGTGATGTGAAAGAGTTGTCACAACCCCATTCTATCTCATGTATCTTTTCTTTCTTTTCTAATTGCCTTGATAATGGTGCATGTATTCTTGGAAGCAAACCAAATGAGGAACTGAAACTTTAAAAGTTCATGCGGTAGTTGAAGGCTCCCCGAAGGAGAAAATGTTCTCCATAGTTGAAAACCACAGTAAAGAAGATACTTTGTGTGAACTTCAAGGTAAAATAGCTAATCTCTACTCTCTAAATATTGTGAATGAGCATGTTGACTTGAGTATGAGTGATAACTTGTCCTTATGTGAGCTTAACGAGTCTTTACCATGTGTTGAGCTTAGTTCTTTAATGATCGTTGAAAATGTTGTTGATGTGGGTGTTCCAACACTAGTTGATCCTTTTGATGACCGAATTGATTCTTCTTTCAAGGTAGATTTGTGTCCACCTAGTGTTGACACTTGTGATACAAATGTTTGCGCATTATCATGTGATGAGATGGCTCACACACTAGTTGATCTTATCGATAGCCTAATTGATTCTTCAAGCGAGATCGATTTTCGTCCAACTAGTGTGGATGATTATTTTGATCAACTTGCTTGTGATGATATTCCACTAGTTGAGAAAGTTTGTGATGTATTCTATGAACTTCAACTTAGTGATGATCTTGACCTAGTTGATAATGTGAATGAGTTTAAATTTGAGTCTATTACAATTCACTTTTATGCAGAGGCATAAAGCTACTAGGAGGTTGTTGGAACTCTATTTCAAATATTATTTTTAGAGTCGTCACCTAATTTAAAGGAAAATTAGAAAAACGAGTAAAATGTTTATTTAGAAATCTGCGAAAAAATCCTTTTAAAACTAGAGTTCGAGGTAAGAGTTAAGGTGATCCACGAAAAAGGTGTTAGACACCCTGATATTAAAAATCCGTAGAATACGGTTGACCTTCATTTTATAGCATGTTTAATTACTAAAAATTGCCTTTAAAGTATTTATTTTCCGCAAAAATAATAGCATGTCATCTCATTTTTTTCATTTCAACTTTGAAAGGAAGTTTTGAAGATCAAAGAGTTGAATTCCACTTAAAAAATTCATATAGAGGTAATTTAGTCAATCCATTTTCAGACTAAGGCACACTCAAAATTTAATTTGAGTAGAACACTAGAACCCCACTAATTTAGTCTAATGGTTTGTGTAATATCCTTATACATTCTTTAAAAATATTTTGAAGAAAAGAAGTATAATCCATTTAAAATGACATGCTATGGGCTTTTAAATAGAAATGCAAAGTTTCCACCTTTTTATTATTATTGAAGGTCAAACCATATTCTACTTCCAAAGCAATACTTCAACTCAGGTCATTTAAAGGATTTTCTTTCATTTTTTATAAATCAACTTAGTTGGGCTTGGTCCAAAAAATAATCCCTTTTAACAGTAAAGAGGTTTTTATAAAATTATTCAAGTCTTGTATAAAAATAGCTCTTTTTGGTTCAAAACAGTCCGATTTTTATTAAGGTTGTCAAATTTCCAAAATCTGTCCAAGTTGAAAACTTTCAAATATCCGAACTTAGTAAAATCAGTTCACTCAAATTCTTTAATTTTTTGAAGTACAAAATTGTTTCTTTATCTCCTAAATGGGAAAAGCTTTGAAAATCATCTCGAAGACCTATCCGTGCTAAACGATGTACGTATCATTTGCCTAATTCTAATTCATAGCCAATTCGGGTTCCAATATCTAATATATCAAGTGTTCTTACAAAATACAATCATAAAAAAATCCCAAAAGTAAAAAAGAAAAGTTAGGCTGATGGGCCTACCGAACCCACCAGTTAACTATTTTCATCCATAGCTGGGCCTTCATGCACAACTACAAACAGACTTGATGAAGAAGGATTTGTTGGGCCTTTGGCCCAACTGGGTTGTATGGCTTCAGCCCAAATGGCCGTGGTCCAGCGCGTGCAAGAGAAAGAGAGGGGGAAAAGAAATATACGGTTAGAGGGCACCTAAACTTATCTAAATTGAATACAAGTAAATTATAAATAGTGCACAATTAACCGAGAAATAAAACTTATAAGAGAGCACCACTCATGGGCCAGAAAATAAATTAAGGCAAATTAGTCCCAATAGTGCTCACAACAATGCATTTGGGCTGATCCCAGTTCAAGTTTTAGCAAGGAAAACATAAAAGTAACAGGAATGGGCCTAGCCCAACTAGCATATGAAGTTAGAAGAAATATTTAGAGAAGGCTAAAAGAAATAGCTGAAGCCCAAAACACATTAAATATTCGAAAGAGAATAGCTTAAAAAGATGGAGGGTTGGGCCAAGCCCAGATCAAGATAAATGAATTTCCATTGATATACACATGTGATATACTCGAACTGTGTACCTTGTATACCAAGTATACTTCATGTACAGTCCATATATCCTGGTGTATATCACACACATACCTCAAAGAAACACCATAAGAGGACAAAGGAAGACAAATAGGTGGGAGCATACACACATATACATCACACAGATTCTAAACCTATCTGTATACCCCATGATTTCAACATTTAAGCAGGGCAATCACATACTTTAGTATTCAAAACATAAGATAGCATAATGGCAAAAGTAATTAGATCATTTGGATAGTTTCATGTGTCCTATTATTCTAAGTTATCAAATCCATAACCTCATATCACATACACCTAACCTTAGGCAGTAGGAACAAGTATCAATTTAGTTCAAAATAACAGTCCATTTAGCACAGCAAACTGAGGCAAAATACAGGACTAATAGCAAGTCAACATGACCAAACCAAAGACCTTACTCAAGCTAACACACAAACATATTGACAATTTAAGGACTCAATCATTACAGAATCAAAAGTAGGCATAAGGTCATAGGGACATTATTTGAAATTATCACAATAGAAATTGCATGGTTTCTCAGACTTAAGCTAAGGACCTAATTATTGCTTTACTTAGACAGGGGCCAAATAGGCAAGTTAACCTCTTTCTCTACCTCTTTTGGTTGACAAATATGATGCAGTTTAATTTCTAGCGAAACAGATACACCTTAAGGCACTTAGCACATATTTCAGCAGGTATGTTAATCTTAAACTAGCATGGGATTAATCTAAGCATGTGTTAGCCAAACCAGACATTAAACTCTCTATGACACACAACCTCAGATTTAAAACCTCATTTTTTAGATAAATGTTCAATTAAGTGGTCTAGCCTTAACAAATCCAGCATGAGTATGTGACAGGAACGACTGACATTCACATAACACATAAGCACAATTCATCATTTCAGTTCCTAGACTTATTTGACTCAGATCAAGGTATAGGTAAACTATTTAACAGACCTCACATCCACATGAACAAATACATGATATAGTTGAATATGGCATATGACCAAAACATGTAGGCCAAGACATGACACATAACTCGTACAGGTAGACAAAATCTCATTAAGAAAGCAAGATGGTCCAGTTTAAACTAACAATTGAAAGTCCTAAAATAAACATGATCGAATATTCATATAAGCTTCAATATGCAATCATTCATGACCTAAGACAAACATATATACTCAGGACATTAAAGGACAGAGAACAATATGCAAACTTGGACATATTATGTGTCAAGGCTGAAACATTCTAGAAAGCTATCTTCATTCCTATTTTATAGTCTAGGTTGAACAAAGTAGACAGGACATGCCAATAGTTAGGTTGTATTTCATGATTTCAAACCAACATACAACACCCACCCCACATGTGATCAAAGCAGGATTCACATTTGAACATACCTAGATCTTTAAGCTAAACATGAGGCATGTGATATCTCATACCAAACCTAACTAAGCATGCTAACAGTCATCTAATAAATTTAATAGCAAAAAGTTAAATAAAAACTTAAAGGAAAAATGTTTACCTTCTCCGGAGGCAGTCTAAGGTCGAATATGGGGCTTGAGTCTTTAATTCCGCACTTCAATCACTTACCCACAGAGAAATAAGAGGGGTTTAAGGTTGTGAAGACCAATTTAAGGTTTGTTTGGATTCCACCGAAGGGCTTGGATCCCAATTATCTTAAATTAATCAAATTCTAGATTGAAAATGGTTCTTAATAATATAAAAATGAAGATTCAAACTACCGACCTCTTAAAATGAGGGAATGGAGGCTCAATTTATAGAACTCCCAAATCCCTAAGGTTTTCAACTCAAATCAGTGTGGGAGATGGGGTTTGGGGGGGGGGGGGAATTCCCTCCCATATTGAACAACCAATCAGAATCAAGGATTTGAAATTGAATAGGATGAAACTCATTAAGGGTTTTCGTCCTTGGTTGGACGAAATCGCAGAAAAAAAAAAGGAGAGAGGGAGAGGTTTTTACATTCTTGGTTGATATATGGTAGAGAATGGACGGAGCATTGAATGTCATTACCGTAAATTGCCACACACCAACTGCGAAAGGCTGGTGGATATGTGCCTTTGCCGATTTAAGGCATATGACCATGATGGCTAGGGTTCGAACTTCGAAGAGAAAAAATGCAAATAGGGTTAAGGGGATATGATGTTACGTGTAATGAAGAGGAGATGGGTTGGGTCGCGGTCCGATTGGGCTGGACCCGGCCGTCTTTAAAGAAAAAGAGAAAGGGCCAATTTTGAATAATATTTTGCAAATGTGGCCATTTTTTAAATTAGAAAAGGACCAGAATCATTTCAGTTATAATACTCTGAAAATGGTTTGTAAAATTCTGAGGATCCTCATTCACATTTGACCCTATGAACTCTGGAAGGTTCGATAATACGAACTCCTGAACTCTCAAACTCTCGGGCCCTTCTAGAGACCCATTACTAGTCGATACTCCCGACTACCTCTACGTAGCTACTATCTAGGCTAATAAGTGCACCGCACTCCTGATATCCTAATTAGAGGGTGTAGGAGGAGTAACTGAAGGCGGAACTGTGGAGTTGCATCTCTGGGGAGCTCCTCTGGTGGTGGAGGAGGCGGAGGTGGCTGAGGGGTGTCTCCCCCTAAGACTCATGCCAAGTTGCATTGTCAAGCAGTGCCCGACTTGTACCCTCTTCTACAACTGCACCTACCTTCTGACTAGCTGAAGCTCAATTAGTAACAGACATCTCTATACAATCTATATCGAAAACATATGTTAGATATAAATTACTTATACTCGGATTTATAACACTATCTGTGATAAGAAGAAAGGGTATTCAACTCCTAAATGTTGATGTAAATATCCCATGAGCTTAGAGTTTCAATTTGATCTTCAAGTTGATAAGCTCAGAGTTCCAATAATGATTGATCATCCAATGATAATATTCTTAAAATGACATGGAATATGGAGCGGGATTGAAGATTGAACTTGAAGATTTTAAGAAGAAGACATTTTATTCGGCCTTCTTATTGGTCTTGTCCGAGACCATGTTTTCTTTTAGCTTATCTTTATTTCCTAGCTTAGTTTGTAGTTCTCCTTAGGACATGGTGTAATGTGTAAATAACTCCTATCTCCCATTAGGACCCAATTAATAAGCCATGTAATAGGAAAGAGGGTGACAAGGCCGAGAGTTCCTACAACAAAATGACACGGCCGAAAGGGACAAGGTGGCATGAACAAGAATGGTCTAGAAGATGAGGCTTCTTAGAAGACAATTCATGAACCAACTAGTTCATGGATTTGGCTACCTAGAATACATCAAGGTCGGCCTAGGGTAGGAGAAGAGTTGGCCGAAACAACTCACCCAAACCACTTATGCAAGGAATGGAAGCTTCAAAACATATTCCAAGAATATTAAATCTTTGAGAAGCCAAATTCACTCACTCTTCTACATGGAAACCACAAAGGGGTGTGAAAGAGATTGAGTTCATCCTTGTCCCGAAGAAAAGCCAAGACCTTTCCCATTGTTCCCACAATGACCGAGAGCACCCTTGGCCACCAAGAAACCCCGAACCCTTCCCCATTTGTCCACACTTGGCCGAAAACCCAAATAGTTTTGTCCATTAATTTGTCTTCTAGAAAGGTCCATGTACTACTATAAACTGACCATTAGGATGTTGTAAAAAGGCAGAGTTGATTGAAATATAAACTTGAATTTTACTCATACTCTAAAGTATTCAACTTGTGTGTTGTCTACCTTAGATTGGTCCTTGTGTGAACAAAACCCTTGGTGTAAGTTTAGCTAAGACTTGTGTGACTTAGTTGAACCCAAACTAAGGTCCCTTCGGCATAAGTCTTGGTTAGAACTTGTGTGATCTAATCAAACCCAACCTTAAGGAATCCCCTTGGTTGCAAGTGAACGTTGGAACTTGTGTGATCCAACCTACCTAAGCCTAAGGTTTATCTTAAGGTTTCCGGCTAGCCTTACTTAGTTTGTATTCGGGCTTGTACATAGCAATCCCGATCAAGTCCTTGTGAAATTTGTCACCTTCATCTTGGTGTCGACTCGGGCATTAAAACCCCCGTGTCCATATCCTTGAAATATCGACCACACCTCACTTAAACTACATCGACCAAACACTTCTCCAAATCAAACATCCTACACTTAGTGTGTACTCGGACTTGCACCTCGCATTCCGTGTTCATACCTCATACAAACAACTTCAATCCTTTCACCACCACGTCCAAAAACACTTCCCAAACACCCACCCTTAAAGTCACCAACCGATACCATACATATCCAACCGTCCAAGCCCGACAACAATAAATAGTCCATCAAAATAATCCTTCCCGAGACTTCACTGTTTCGGTTTATTTCCATGGCCTTGCCACCACCAAACCACCATGTCCCGATCATCACCCTGACCCTCAACATACCAGTGACAACTCCACGAAACTCCTAAGCCTGATTCCAAACACAACTATCCCAAACAGCAACCAAACATCCCACTGCCCGGCCAAGTCGAGAACCCGAGACCCCCTACTTTGGAATCCATTTTCGGGTCAACCCGAATATAACCAAGATCCGACCCACTTACCCCCCAGTACCCCTCCTTAATTGCATCAAATATCCTGCAACGTTTTGTCTTTAAATGTGGTGCACAACACATGTATAAATAAAACTCTACAAGACACGGCTTATAGACTCTATAGGACTGACCTCCACTGTTACCAATTTGTCACACCCAACCTTGGTGAGGCGTGGTTGGCACCTGTTACCTTACTAGGTCCGAGCGTACCAAGTTGAACCTGCAATCTGAGGCCTAAAAAGGTAAACTAGGCCATTGAGACCATACTATAAACGTAACATCAACTTAGGCCGGCAAGGCCATATACTAAGATATCTGTAAATAAAAATCAAATGGACTGGAACGGGATTGTCCCCACACATCTATATACATGACTGGGAAGCCGACGAGGCCTACCATATTCCCCGCAAGCAGCAAACTCTAAGACATATTATATATACAACGGCCGAATAGGCCACCATACAGACTATACATGACACGTTTACAAGCCTCTAATAAGTAATAATTATATCATGACTGGGATAGGGCCCCACTATACCCATGATCTGTGAATACATAAAAACTAGACCTGACACCTCCGGATGATCTAGAGCTTATCACAAAAGTTGATACCCGGCGGATCTTACTGATGCGATCCTTCCTACAACCAGTCTGAACCTGCGGGCATGAACACAACGTCCGCAAGCAAAGGGATGTCAGTATGAGATAATGTACCGAGTATGTAAAGTGACTGAAAATGAACTGTATGTGTCTAGGGTTGGGCCAGGAGGGTCTCTTAACGCCTTCTTTTTTCTTCTCATCGGAGTTCTTTCACAAAGACTTTCCAGGGTAAGGAAGAATGGGGGAACAAGTACACTTGGAGAGCGCAGTACAACGGAGAGATCTAATGTTTAAGTAATCTAAATGTAAACTGAAGATCTAATAAGGGGAAACTTGCTATACTTACCTTACTCTGTCATCTACTAACTAAATAACATAATGTCCGCTACTTAGCCCCATACAAGGCACCCTAACATGAATAAAATAGCCCTGAAAGCATGTGCATATCCATGAAGGCAAGTGTGTCTAAATAGCCCTGAAGGCTAGTTTATCTTAATAACCCCGAAGGCAAGTATATCTCTAGTTACATTCAACTATCAATCTTTCTATCATCTCAACTGTAAGTCTAGACATGACTAGCTATGACTTAGTCCTGATAAAGGAGAACTAATAGAATAGGGTCATGATAACCCGAAAGCAATCTCTATGACTAGCATGTCTTTATGCGATTAAATTGAAACTAGCTCATGAAAGAGATCATGCCAAAACAAAGAAAAGGATAGCCTTCACATACCTTATATTATCTTGTCTAAAAAAGGCAATATAACCGGCCCACATCGCATTTTAATTTATAACAAAAAATATGCACAATTATTACTACCACAACTCGTAACAACTACAATAGTCGACAAGTTTGATTTAGAATTAAACTTAGTTCTCCTTCCTTCAACTCCAACTTCCATAAAAAAATACAACACATGGACCACCATGATAACAACCATATCAACATCATATTCAATCTATCTCTAGTAATATCCAACCATAAGATGATATAGACACACTTCAAGCAACTCTACTATTTAATAACATTTTTCTAGACCAACATCTTGCCTCTTTCTTGTAGTTATTCACTTTTCCAACTCAATAAACACAAAGACTAACTTGAACATAACAACAAGAGGTTAAACATACCTTGAAGAATCTGGAAAACTTCAACCACAACTTCCTTTGAGCTTGAGACAACACCCAACACCCATATGTGGTGGGTTCAGCAATGCAGAACATGATATGCCACCACATATGATGGAAGTAACTACACTAAAATGTCCAGCTAAGATGCGCCTATAATCTGCGAGGCGGATGGGCTTTTGCTATGCAAAATGTTTAGCGAAATACACTAACTTTGTCGAACTTTATTGAGGAGCGTTTCCTTCAATCCCAATGACCTTTAAACCTCCCGACACCTTCTTAATACTATTTTAAGGAATAGATATCCATTGGGAAAGGCTCAAGTCACCATAGTCTAACTCAACCCGTGTTACACCCAAGCGAACGTTAAAGAGTAGAGTTGTCGCGATTGCTTCCCTAATCTCAAAGAAAACAATCATTCCTACTATTTTTTCTTAACCATCTCATCAAGAATCCTACGTATGAAAGTACGGGGTGTAACATCCTACCCCCTTAGAAATATTCATCCTTGAATGTTAACCCTTAGAGGATTTGTGCAAATTCTTTTACCGGAGCACCTTGCCTTACATAATACTTCCAATTAGGACCTCACGTTGTAGTGTACCTATTTTTCTCACTAACCTATATGTGATTCTGACTTTTCTAGTTTAAGCATGGTCAGTATATTCTAGCCCCCTCTTTATCTAAACATTGGATTCTCTTTGGCCATCCAATACAGAACTCTTATTTGTCAAAATCTCTATCATATATTCTGCTAAGAAGGGTCATCTTTTTCTTTATGTAAGTCTAAACCGTCATCCCTCCTAATTTATTTTCCTTGCATTGGACACTTAATTCTTTTCTAACCTATGTTCCTCTTCAAAACTTTAAAGAGGAACATATTGTCACACCCAACCTTGGTGAGGCGTGGCTGGCACCCAGTACCTTACTAGGTTCGAGCGTACCAAGTTGAACCTATGCAAGGGCTGAATAAGCCACCATACTGACACTACTGACTATACGAGATACGTTTACAAGGCTTTAATGAGTCATAATTGTATAATGATCGTGATAAGGCCCGCACTACCCATTATCTATGAATACATAAAAAATAGACTTGACAACTCTGGATGATCTAGAGCTTACCACAAAAGCTGATACTCAGCAGATCTTACTGATGCAATCCTTCCTAGAACTAGTATGAACCTTTGGGCATGAATACAATGTCCCCAGCCAAAGGGACGTCAGTACGAGATAATGTATCAGGTATATAAAGTGTTTGAAACTGAATTGTACTAATGTTTAAGCAATCTGAATATAAACTGAAGAGCTAATACGGGAAAACTGGCTATACTTACCTTACTCTATCATCTGCTAACTACATAACATAATGTCCGCTACTTTGCCCCATACAAGGCACCCTAACATGAATAAAATAGCCCTGAAGGAAATTGCATAGCCCTGAAGGCAAGTGCATAGCCCTGAAGGCAAGTGTATCTGAATAGCCCCGAAAGCTAGTTTATCTGAATAGCTCCGAAGGCAAGTATATCTCTAGTTACATTCAACTATCAATCTTTCTATCGTCTCAACTGTAAGGCTAAACATGATTAGCTATAACTTAGTCCCAACAAGAGAGAACTACTAGAATAGGGTTATGATAACCTGAAAGCTATCTTTATGACTAGCACGTCTTTGTGTGATTAAATCGAAACTAGCTCGTTAAGGAGATCATGCCAAAATAAAGAAAAGGATAACCTTAACATACCTTAGCTTATCTTGTCTCAACAAGGCGATGTAACCGGCCCGCATCGCATTTTAATCTATAACAAAGCAAGTGCACAATTATTATTATCACAACTCATAGGAACTATGATAGTCGACAAGTTCGATTTAGAATTAAACTTAGTTCTCCTTCCTTCAACTCCTAGTTCCATAAAAAATCCAACACATAGATAACCATGATAACAACATATCAAATTGACTGGAACTGGATTGTCCCCACACATCTATATGCATGATTGGGTGGTTGACGAGGCCTACCATATTCCCAGCAAGCAGCAAAATCCAAGATGGACTATATATACAACGGATGAATAGGCCACCATACTGACACTACTAACCATACAGGACACGTCTACTAGCCTCTAACGAGTCATAACTATATCATGACTAGGATAGGGCCCGACCCTACCCATGATATGTGAATACATAAAAACTAGACCTGACAACCCCGAATGATCTGGAGCTTACCACAAAAGTTGATACTCAGTGGATCTTACTGATGCAATCCTTCTTACAACCAGTCTAAACCTACGGGAATGAACATAGCATCCCCAGAAAAAGGGACATCAGTACGAGATAATGTACCGGGTATGTAAAGCGACTGAAAATAAATTGTACTAACGTTTAAGCAATATAAAAATAAACTAAAGAGCTAATAAGGGAAAACTGGTTATACTTACCTTACTCTGTCATTTGCTAACTACATAACATAATGTCCACTACTTAGCCCCTTACAAGGCATCCTAACATGAATAAAATAGCCCCGAAGAAAAGTGCATAGCCCTGAAGGAAAGTTTATCTGAATAGCCCTGAAGGTGAGTGCATAACCCTTAAGGCAAGTGTATATGAATAGCCTTGAAGGCTAGTTTATCTGAATAGCTCCGAAGGAAAGTGCATAGCCCCGAACGCAAGTATATCTCTAGTTACATTCAACTATCAATCTTTCTATCATCTCAACTGTAATGCTAAACATAACTAGTTATAACTTAGTTCCGACAAGGGAGAACTAATATAATTGGGTCATGATAACTCAAAATTGATCTCTATGACTAGTACATCTTTGTGCTATTAAATTGAAACTAGCTCGTTAAGGAGATCATGCCAAAACAAAGAAAAGGATATCATTCACACACCTTATCTTATCTTATCTTAACAAGGTGATGTAACCAGCCCGTATCACATTTTAATATATAACAAAACAAGTGAACAATTATTACTACCACAACTCGTAGCAACTACAATAGATGACAAGTTCGAGTTAGAATTAAAGTTAGTTCTCCTTCCTTCAACTCCAACTTCCATAAAAAAATCCAGCACATGGAACACTATGATAACAACCATATCAACATCATATTCAAGCTATTTCTAGCAATATCCAGCCATAAGACGATATAGATACACTTCAAGCAACTCAACAATATAACAACACTTTTTAAGACCATCCTCTTGCCTCTTTCTTGTAGTTCTTCACTTTTCCAACTCAATCAACACAAAGACTAACTTGAACATAACAACAAGAGGTTACATATACCTTTAAGAATATGTAAAACTTCAACCACAACTTTCTTTGAGCTTGAGACAACACCCAACAACAACATCACACTAAGAACGATACTCTTCAAGCTTGCATCAACTTGTATGAGTTTAATCTTACTAAACTCACCTTGAGATCTTGTGTGAATACCACTGATATATGAATATCATAGGGAGAGTGTTTTGGGAATCTTTTGGGATTGAGAGGAGTAGAAATGAAATATTAGAAAATCTTCACCGCTTAAGGCTTTATATAGGGGTTTCCACTGCCTCCCATATGTGGTGGGGTTCTGCGATGCAGAATAGGATATGCCACCATATATGCCACCTTGTGTGGTGGAAGTAACTACACTAAAAATTATTGCCAAGATGCACCCATAATCTGTAAGGCGGATGGGCTTTTGCGACGCAAAACGTTTAGCGGAATGCACTAACTTTGTCGAGGAGTGTTTCCTTCAATCCCAATGACCTCTAAACCTCCTGACACTATCTTAATACTATTTTAAGACATAGATATCCATCGAAAAAGGATCAAGTCACCATAGTCTAGCTCAACCCTCATCGCACCTAAGCAACTGTAAAAGAGTAGAGTTGTTGCTATTGTTTCCCTAATCTCAAAGAAAATACTCCTTCCTTCTAGATTTACTTAACCATCTCATCAAGAATCTAACTTACAAAAGTATGCGGTGTAACAACATGGATATGGTATTATTATTTACCACCGGGCTATGGCTGGTCGGGCAGTTACCACCAGTTGGACAGTTATGTATCCTTATTTACCATCGGTTGGACAGACACGTATTTAACACTAGGCTACGTCCGGTCGGGCAGTTACCACCTATTGAACAGTTATGTATCCTTATTTACCATCGGTTAGGTAGGCACATATTTACCATCGGGCTATAGCCGGTCGGGCAGTTACCACTGGTTGGACAGTTATGTATCCTTATTTACCATCGGTTGGGCAGGTACGTATTTACCACCGTGCTATGGCCGGTTGGACATGTACATATTTACCACCGTGCTATGGCCGGTTGGGCATGTACGTATTTACCACCGTACTATGGCCAGTTGGGCAGTTACCACTGATCAATTAGGCAGTTGAACAGTTACAGTTACAATGTTCATGTCGCACAATAGAATAAGGTTACAAGATAGGTATGAACGGTATGTATATTATGACTCAGCGACATTTCAGAGGTTTAGGTTGATTCGTATCCCTCATTTTATGATTATGTATTTTTGTGTTTTACTTTCTCCTTACATATTCAGTACATTTTTTATACTAATGTCCCTTTTGTTAGGGGACGCTGTGTTTCATGCCCGCAGGTTCAGGTAGGCGATGAGAGGATCCGTCATTATAGGTCGCCTCAAGTTATCGACTTTTGTTGGTGAGCTCAATTTTCTCTTGGAGTATTATCGAGTCAGGGTCATGTTTATATCCATTTGATATTTTGGGTATGTCGGGGGCCCTGTACTGACTATGTTAGGTCACTCAGATATTCTTAATGGCTTTTGTAGATGCATGTATACCTGTGGTAAGGTTCAGTATATTGGTACAATGTCTGTACATGTCGAGGCCTCGTAGGCCTATGCAGATATTATTTATATATATATATATATATATATATATGATGTTGGACTTTTCTTCTTGTATGTGGGTAAATGCAGTAAGTTTAATTATTTTATAATATGGGTCGCTTACATACTTAAGACACTAGGTTCTTGTCCACCTCACCTAGGTTGGGGCGTGACAAAGTGGTATCAGAGCAAGTTGTGTCCTTGGGAGTTTACAAAGTCGTGTCTAGTATAGTCTTGTTTATGTATGTATTATGCACCACGTTTGTAAATGAGAGGCTATAGTGCAGTTAGGATTAGTTACCCTTCTTTTTTATTCCAGGTCGTGCTATAGAGCTAAGTCATAAGAATTCAGTTTAACTTATGTTTGATGTTATACAAAGATGTCGATGATCAGAAAAATTATGGCCAGCCAAAAGGATTAGACAGTTGAAGAAGAGAAGTTATGACAATATCAGAAGATAAGGTGTGAGGTTCAGATGTAAATGAGATAGAAGTGAAAAAGGTACGATATACCTAAGTACAGAAGATTATGAATAGTCAAGATTTCAGGTAGGTCCAGAAGCGTCATGATTCAATATCCAGAAATAATACTGGTACCATTAGTATCATGTCTTCCATCTTATAGTTTTCATGTACCAGGAGGTTTAGATACAAGAGTAAGAAGAAGTTAGAAGTGATGCGATGTCTCACTTAAGGTTTTGGAACATTATAAGAAAGTTTATGATGTTAGCAAGATAAGTGAAAGGTTATGAATGGTATAAACAGAATAGGCGTAGGTCATAAGCCAAAGTATGGTAATGCGATAAGGTTTTAGATGGATAAAAGTAAGGGTAATAGAAAGTAAGTAAGGAAGTAACGAGGATAGGTAATACATTGGGATTAAGCCTATCTGGACCAGTGACTTGAACGGTTTTGTAAGTTATATAGAAGTCGGTATACCGTGAATGAAATCAGAGGCGTTTAAGACTAGAAGAACTTATGAGAGGTGGAATGTCGCCCTAATAGAAGAACAAGTGATCGAGTGATAAGCGATAAGAGAATAATGTATGAAGATATAGTCTATAATTGAAATAGTGGTTCAACGAGAAAAGATTTCAAGTATACATGGTATTAGAATAACTCCCATAAGATAAATCATGGTGATATATTATGAATAATGTTATTGGGATATAGTATTGTCCCTAAGGTTCATGCAAAAAGCTTCGGATGTTCGTCGACCATTCATGAGAATAGTATAGTACGCAGATAAGTCCAATATTTGAGGACGAATGTTCCTAAGGGGGGATAATGTTACATCCCGTACTTTCATACGTTAAAGTTGTATTGTAATTTTATTGACATAAGCTCGGGAGTGAAATTATATTTAAGGTTATAAGAGGATAAACATGTTCCTCCTAAGGATAAAAAGGTTTATGATTAGGATTGGTAAGTATTACAAGGTTTTGAGGTTAATATAATAGAAGAAAACACTTTTCAACAAAGTTCGCCAAAGAAAAATGGATTGTAATAGCTCGTATATTAAAGGTGAGACTAGGAGTGTTTAATATGATAAGGAAGTTATGATTTACGGTGTTTGAAGTGTTTAATATTCATATGTTGAGTTTTTAAATCAAGCGACTTGTAAAACAAAAATCGACAAAAGTTATCGCAAGTTACATACATAAATATGCTGAAAGTTGGGGTCAAATGTCACAATGATATTCTCTCAATCTACATGGAATTATTGGGTTCTACACCCACTAAATTGAAGGTCTACGAGTCTAGTTTTCAGCAAACTAAACCATTCATCGATACGACATCGTAGTAGAGAGATATTCGCAGTTTTGCGAGACTACACAGACAACCCCTTTGGGACCCACATAGGAGGTGGAAGCTTATCCAAGTATATATAAATGGTGGAGACTCCATTTAACCTCATTTTCGACTAAATCTTATCCTCACCCTCTTCAAACACCCCCAATTCAGTTCCTTACCATTCAAGTAAGGTTCTTCAAGGTATTGGGGTGATTCTTCCATGGAAGTTCTTGTGATGTTAGCTTAAGCTTATCATTCCTCTTGTGTTGTGAATTTGAGATTCCTTCAAGTTGAAGTAAGGTTAAGGAGATCTTGTTATTTTTATTCCAGGGTAGTATATTGGTGAGTCGCTTGTGGGATTGTGAAGGACGACTATGGTTGAAGGTATGTTAAGGCTTATTCCTTCTTTTGGCATAATTTTATTAAAGAACGAAAATGAAAAAAATGTCTTTCAAAAGACTCCATTCCTGTTGAGTTTCAGATTCCTATATCTTTTATTCCATTGAGTACATGACTCTTGTTTGTCTCTTGGTGGGAGTACTTTCCGCACCTTATAGCATCTCATCTTTATTGACATCGTATGGACCTTGTTGGTTTTCATGAAAGTTAGAAATGTATCTTACCTTGTTGGTTTCACGAAAGTTAGAAATGATGTATATTGTCTTGTTGATTCGTATGAAAGAGTAAAAATGTTATCTCCATGATGACAGTCGGAAGTGTAACAACTCTATTCTTAATGGATTATGAGCTCTTACTTAAGGCCTCGTATGATGTAGGTATTCATGTTAAAAGGACTCTCTTAGTTTAAGATAAAAATGAATGTTGTTGATGATAGTCCCCAGATGCAAATTAGGAATCTAGCGACATTACAATAAGTTCATAGAAGTCTCTTATGACTCTTCATGTATGTATGTAGTACCTAGAGGGGGCATGGATATGTTATTATGATTTACCACCGGACTACCGCCGTTCTAGCAGTTACCACCGGTTGGACAGTTATGTATCCTTATTTAGCACCGGTTGGGCAGACACATATTTACCACTGGCTAACGCCGGTCGGGCAGTTACCACCAGTTGAGCAGGCACGTATTTACCATCGACCTATGGCCGATGGGGCAGTTACCACCGGTTGGGTAGTTATGTATCCTTATTTACCACTAGTTTGGCAGGCACATATTTACCATCAAGCTATGGTCGGTTGGGCAGTTACCACTGATCAGTTAGGTAGTTGAACAGTTAGAGTTATGACGTTTATGGCACAATATAGAATAATATTACAAGATATGTATGATCAGTATGTATGTTATGACTCAAAGACATTTCAGAGGTTCAGGTTGATTCGTATCCCTCTTTTTATGATTATGTATTATTGTGTTTTACTTTTGTCTTACACATTCAGTACATCTTTTATACTGTCCTTCTTTTTTTTTGGAAAATGCTGTGTTTCATGCCCGTAAGTTCAAGTAGGCGAGGAGAGGATACGTCATTATAGGTTGCCTATGAATATTTGATTTTGTTGGTGAGCTACATTTTCTCCTGGAGTATTGTCGATTCAAGGTCATATTTATATCCTTTTGATATTTTGGGTATGTCGAATCTATGTCCCGACTATGTTAGGTCAATCAGATATTCATAGAGGCTTATGTAGACGCATGTATGCCTATGGTCAAGTTCAGTATGTTGGTACAATGTCTGTATATGTCGAGGCCTCGTAGGCCCATGCGGATGATATATATATATATATATATATGTTGTTAGAATTTTCTGCTTGCAGGTGTGTAAATGTAGTACGTTTAATAATTTTATAAGATGGATCGCTCATGTACGTAAGGCATTAGGTGTATGTCCACCTTGGTTGGGGTGTGACGATGTGTTAAAGATCTGATTCTTCAATATCTTCCTTCATACTTTCTTATATTTTATTGTCATATGTACATGGTTTGTTAACCATCAAAACTTCAATTAAGCTTTGAACTATTATTGAGATAACTATATCTCAGCACTATCTGTATGGAGTCAAATCCGAATATTATAGCTGCACGAGTCAAATATCTAACCTAAAGATTTGTTTGGGGAAGTTGTCCATATCCGTTGAGTCGTAGTGTAGATTTACCAAGACCATGGCGATACATGACCACAATCGATGAAGTGTCCAGTCAAGATAAGTCTCGAAGATAACTGACCCAGAGGAAATTGGGATTCTCCCATGAAGAATCTCAACCATATGTGAGACGTTTAGAAGCTGATTATCAGGCGGGGCGTTGAGTTCTGAGTACCGTTGCTTAGAGTTAGGCTATAAAAGCATCCCTTCCCTTCACTTGTATGACATCCGATTTTGAATCACAGAAGACAACTATATTTTTACTCCATTCTTGTCTTTTGACTCTCAAGTTCTCAAGATCTTTCTTATTCATTGTAATCCCGAGATGTTGTTAGTCATCAACCCCGGAGTGTCTAAATAAGCATTGCTTACTTTATTTTATTCAATTACTTTAACCTGATTGTCCTTAAGTCATTATATAAATTTAATTGTTACTTTGAATTATGGATTTAGGGTAAACAACTAACAACAATCTTTTAGCTTTTTTATCAACCTTTTTAGGGAAATTAACTTTTAAGAAAATAAAACATAATTTTGTTGATTTGTTGATCTTGGAGTGGTTAGGATTGGAGTTATGACACTAGGTGAAACAAAATATTTCCCCGCTGACTACTTCTTTACCTAACAACTTAAAAAGTTACACAGTGGATCTAAGTTACCATGCTAAAATTCTTGACCTTGTCTTCGTTCTGTTCTTTTCCCCTACAAAAGTAGTTTTAAAGATTAAAGATAAAACACACTTGTATTTCAACCGCTTCTCAACAAAAAGTATTGGTTTTCTAAGAAGAAGAAAAAAGAAGTCAAGAAAATTTAATAAAAAACAAGAGTGGAAAAAAGAACTAAAATAAATAAATAGAATTAAGTAATT
This sequence comes from Anisodus acutangulus, assembly GCA_029783415.1. Taxonomy (NCBI): domain Eukaryota; kingdom Viridiplantae; phylum Streptophyta; class Magnoliopsida; order Solanales; family Solanaceae; genus Anisodus; species Anisodus acutangulus. The sequence continues at coordinate 42,746,314 of CM056492.1, forward strand.
AATAAGCCTTAAACAAAAATAATAATACGAAAAACTAAAGAAATATGCCACGATTTTTGGCTCTCCAATAATTTAAGTATTAAAATAGCAAAACAGATATAATTTTGAGTGATTTTAATGCATTTTCTCTATTTTCATATTTTATTTGAATGCCCTATTTTCATTAACACAATGTCTAAATGACAAAAGCATCAAAAGCTTGGCCCACATGAATAGAGACAAAACAGGGAGAAACTTATGGACTGAAAAATAAGAAGATACCCCCCAAAAACTAAGAGCTCGCCAAAGAGATCAAACCAGTGTCAATCCAACTTTAAAATATCTGGATAATGAAAACTGTAATACGTTCACACAAACAAAATTTAATGAACCTGTTCTCGGCCCCAATTCCGCTATCTGCGGTTGTATTGGCTGATGAAATTGGAGATAAATTGATTTCTTAACTTAAGCGATTTGGGCTGGAAACGGAACTCCAATCTCCAGCAATGAGTTCCCCAATTACTCCAGAAAGCGTTAGGATGGTGGTTATGGTAAACTAAGAGGTAAGAAACATGAATACAGTCGAGTAAAGTAAAGGATAAAAGGAAAGTAAAGGATAAAAGATAAACATAGATAAATTTTGATGTGTTTGGTTGATTGTGTGTTTTGTATATACAAAGAATGAGTATTTATAGTACAAAAAGAAAGAAAAAACTGTACAAACGTGGGGGAACTGTACAAACGTGCCCCCCATGTCGGCCATCAAGTAACCTACTAAGCTCAACGGCTGACTATGGGGGAAGTGGTGCCGATTTTCTCGCCCTCTACTCCTCTTGCTCGGATAATGGCCCTTTCTTTTAGCTGTTGTTGGTCGTTACCGCTTTTAGGGGTCTGGAAACCCTTTTGACTTGGTCATTCAGGCATTTATATCTGAGTGGGTCCCAGTCGTACCTCTAACTGACAACTTTGGCTAAGATGCCTTAGTAGCCGATGAAGTTCTTGTAGTCGAAGGATAAGAGTAAATTCGGCTCCGGAATAGTTCAGCTGTCAGTGAATACGACTAAATATTTAAATTATTTTTTAGTGTTAACAATTGCCCCCCGACATTAACTCGAGCGTGACTGCTGAGTTGATGTACCCGAAAGTAGCCGTCTCACTTCAATCATCTTGTCTCCAGTGCATGCAATGATGATTTCTTCTGAATTGGGTTGTCCCTTCAACCGAGGTGTCCCTGTTTCCACGAATCGGTTCCAATATTTTCTAATCGTGCATTCGAAGAAATAACCCTAATTTTTGTTGCCCACCAAAATCCGCTTAAGAAGAAATATCTTTCCGAGAATTTTTCACTTGATCTCCGATTTCTTCCTTTCTGCAAAAAACCCTAATCTCGACCCTTTTTTACTCGGCTATCACGGCTTCTTCTTCCTCTTCTCAGAAGATATATGGGACTACTCCAGCCGATAAAGAACTAACTGATGCCTTGGTCCTTGTTGATGAACAGTTGGTTCTGGCTCCATATGGTAGGCCGGAACAAAGTGACCTTCTTTTATCTCAACATCTTAGCCTGGTGACCTATGACCTTCCCTTACCTGCGACTGGTTCACTGCCGACCGCTGTCCAGCTAACCTACGCACTATCGGGGTCTGATATCTCGTGCAATATCGGCCTCATATATACATTTCTTGGTTATTGGTCGACTACTGCTAATGCTTTTATTTTTCCCTTGGGGTTGATGACTCCCAGCCTTCTTGATGTAACAGTGATACTAGGCCTTCCGATACTGTTAGCCGAAGCGCCTACCCTGAGTGAAATCAAAGTTCCTGACTTGGGGATCGTTGTTTCAAAAAAATCTTCCAGCTATGGCTCTTTCATGTCCGCTAACCGCCAAAGTTCGCCTCTTCCGATCGATGATGCTGAACATCATGCTTTTCTGCTCTATTGGTTTAGCCGTTACTTCGTCTGTGCGGGCTCTTGTGCAATTGTCAAGGAGTTGGATATTTATGTGGCTTTGGCCGTTTCAGGGGAAGATGTCAGCTGGGCATCCCTCTTTTTGGCTTACTTGTACATGGCTTTGGGCGATGCTTAGGCTAGGTTAAGGGACTCTTTAAATCTGGATACTCTGGTCGGTCCTCTATGGTTCTTACAGTTGTGGATCACTTTGTATTTTCCAGAGTTCATCTCTGACGATTTTGATGGCGGCCGTTCTCCGTTAGTTCCGCCGGTATTATTCGACACTCTTATGGGAACACCTCTTGTGCCCCAGGATGTTTTCACTACAGTTTCCACCCTGCATGGTTTGTCTCGAGACCATTACGCCGATTGGCCATCGATCTTTGAACAATGGGTCACTCCCGACTGGGTTCATTATATAGCTGATGACAACCTTTCGTTCGCCAGGCAGCAGGTCATGAACCGAGTGTGGAGGCGTATCTTTACATCTAGGGACCTTTTGGGAGGTTTGAAGCACAATTCTAGGCATAACAAGTTAACCACGGAGCCTTATAGACCCAAATTTGTGGCACAACAATTTGGCCTGACTCAACACATACCATGGCCTTACCGTAGTGTTGCTCAATCGACCCACCATTGCTCTCTAAATGTCGAGCATACAGAGGAGGTAGCCACTTATAATCTTGATAAACTTAGCTCTTTCTCCTGGTAGTCGTTCTCCCTAAGGGCCAACACCACTGTTTCTTTTGTTGGCTGGTGGAAGGTGGCCAAAGAAAGATCTTTCAATCCTCCCTGGAAGTCTACTGCGATCGGCTGATCCAGACAAAACAGAGGGATCGACTAGTTCAGCCGAAGAAGAAAAACCCATTAGACGCTAAGTCAGGGACAAAAGAGGTCCCTTCAAAGGTAGTGTCCATTAGTTCGGCTAGTCCTACTGCCTCTTGGTCTTCCGTAAGGCTGCGACAACCGAAGAGAAAAGGTGAATTTTCTTCTACATATATGTTGGACAGAATCTCTTATACATTCTAGGCTAACACCTATTATGTATCTCCCCAGGGTTTGTTGATTTGGAGACCAGTCCTACCAATGGATCTTCATTGCCTAGGCCATCTGCTCTAAAGCAACCCAGGCTGGGTGAAGGGCTAGTTATTTGTGAGCGCAGGAAAGGATCTCGGGAAGCTGAAGTCCCTATTTCTGAAGAGGATGATGATGAGGTATATCCCTTATCTGCCTCGACTACCTTTGTATTGGCTATCTTTCATTACTCATGTTCCTTAGTTTTGTCTTTCAGGAGCCACTATTAATAAGGCGCGATAGGCGGCGGAAAGTACATGATGCCTCTCTCCATGCCGGAGAGACGTCCTCTTTGGCTCGTCCTTATGAACATCTGCAAGATTCTCCATCGGCTAGTCTCGATATCAGAATTTCCTCCGTTGACGCAGCCGAAGAGGTTGATATGACCGTAGAGGTATACCATTTTCCTTCTAGTCTTGTTACCAACTATCTCTAGATTCTTGCTTTTCTTCTGAAACTGTCTTTTATGTACAGGAGATTGTTAGAGGTAATCCTACGGCTGAACTCCCCCCAACTGACAACTCAGAGGTACCAGCCGAGGTCATCCCGGAAGATGTGCTTCTACGCTACTTTGGATCAGTCGACACTGCATCTCCACCAACTTCGCATGTTGGCGTCCATCGAGAGTAAGTTGAGGAATCTCTTGCTAGGGGAATCCCAACTACCAAAGAGGAGTTATATGCTCTGAGGGCCTCTTTGCTCCGATTGTCAAGAGAAACAACAGATTCCCCGGCTTTAGCAGCCACTTATAATGACATGGCCTTGGCTTTGACTGATTTGTTTGCTTTACATAAAACGACCAAAGATAGTCATGATGAGGTTGTCGCTGCTCTGTAATATTTAGGGTCTCTTCGACAAGAAAATAACCGCATTCAAACTTCTTTCAATGAGGTGAATACAGCTAGACAACAAAGTGTCAGCCAAATACATGATTTGCAGGAGCGGATGTCCAAACTGCAAGCTGAGTTGGAGCCGATCCAAACGGAGATAGGAGTCATTACTCCGGCCATATGTGCCTTAGATTCGGCTATTAATGCCTACGACTCCTCCCGTTCTTCTTTGTTTCAGCAGAGCCTTCAATTGGATAATAAGATCCAGGAACTCGGTAACCAACAGGTGGTTTGGGAGATGGATCAGATAGCAGGTAGAGAACGTGGTGCTCAAGCAACGCCGATAATCACTGCTCCCTTGCCAGCTGATCCTGTTGCTGAATTGTTAGTTGATCCCCTTATGGACTCGCCACCCGAAGCAATCGTTGCTTCTGTTGTTCAAGAGGTATCTGCCGACACTAAAGCTTTTACCGAGGCCCCATCAACTATCATGGTTGAACCTTTGCTGGGTGCCAAAATGGAAGTCCATGTAGGAGCGGATGCGGTTGAGGTAGTGGTCATTGTTGAAGATGAGATAGAAAGGCAGATTGCAGGTACTCAAGATGTCCAAGCAGTCGTGGATTCGGCTAATCCTGAGATTTCTGTTAATGTTGATGTATTACAACCTCTATTTGGGGGGGATGCCGAGTGATTCGGCTTTCTAATTTTCTCAACCCCAAATCGAAGGGTCTGTTATTGTGACCAGGCGTTCGATTTGTGGCTATCGTTTGTTCTTAACGTTCCCCAAATTGAAAGGAACTTTATCATTTTTTGCGACTAGGTAGCCGGTCTGTGGCTGTTGATTACTTATGCATACCCCAGAATCAATGGGTAGTATGTCCCCCATTTATATTTCTTTTCCATACATGTTCATCACTTGATCCGTATTGCCGGCAACTCATGAGTTCGCTACGAAGGGTCCTTACCTAGTTTGGCGATTATTTGCCGATTTTACGATCTTTCATCCTAATCGGCAAAATGGTTTTCCAAACTAAGTATCCTTCAACAAACCTCTTAGGCTCAACATGTTTGTTGTACGTTTTAGCCATTTTACGTTTACCGGTTTTGGCTTCTTCTATGATTGTCAGTCGATTTTCATCCAAATGACCCGACTCCGTTAGAATGACCTGCTGATATGCTTCCAAACTCAGAAAGTTTGGTTTAGCCATCCGTAATGATATTAGCTTCTGAGAACAACACTGCATCTTGGCCATAGATTTAGCCGATATAATGTCATCCCCGTAGTTGTAGTTATGAAGTTTCTGATTGCCTATTTCATTTAAGACATGTCTTTGTAAAACAAGTTTATTCAAACTTTGCACAGAATGCACATAATATTGGGTATTAAATACTACTCGAATTTTGTGGAAGCGTAACATAAAGACAAATAAAGCTAGGCATAAAATTCCTATCGGCAGCTCAACTGTTGTTGGCCTCCAGATCTGATTCTCTGTCATGGTTCCCCATTTGCAATGCCTCAGCTATCCTTGCCTCAGAACTTGGGAAGGTGAGCCGATGTCACAGGTCACGTGTGAGTTGGGTTTTCTCAACCATTTAGATCCTCCAAGGTAAGCCGTGGTTCGGCTAATTGTTTTATTTCGAACCATCACGAGGTAAGATTGCAGGATTCCCAAGGTCCTTCTTCATACTAATTTGTGATGGCTATGAGATCCACATAAGGTGAATAGAGGACAACCTCTACGTTCTGAACCCCTGGCCGGAATAGGTTATCATCCGCTGAGACGATTTATATATTGTCTCCTTCCCAAAAAATGAGCTTCCGATGCATGGCAGAAGGAAGGCAACGACTGGTTTGAATTCAGTCCTTGCCCAGCAGAATGGTGTAGGACGACTTTCCATCTATCACAAAGAAGGCAGACCTGACTGTCTTGGGACCCACAGTGATTTCTGCTACTAGAATCCCCAATATTTTAGAGGCCTCTCCCATAAAGCTAGCTATTTTCATGTTAGTTGGGATGAGATCCTCCTTTGTTTTGTTACGGCTTTTCAAAGTAAGCAGTGGCATCACATTCAGCACACTCCCATTGTCGACGAACACTCAGCTAATGATTTTACCATTGATGTAAGCCTTCACATAGAGCGGCTTGAGGTGTTTAACTATCTCTTCCGTAGGTGCACCAAACGTGGTGCTCAAAGCGTCCATAACCGTGGTATCGGCTATTGTTGCCCATTCTGCGTCCTTTACACAAACATTACATTTTAGGCTATCCAGCGTGGAGCGACTGGCCTAGAACTCACATGGGATTAGGCTGACCATTTCAATGTCTGCCCACATCTTATCAACCAAGTCCTGGCTAAATAAATCGAAGATGGAGCCTCCTCTTTTATTCAATTCGGCTGTCCAGGAGCTCATATCTTCCACCTCTTGGAGATAAATAATGATCGGCTGGGAATCCTCTGACTGAATCCTCTGCACGATCTGTAGGATTGCCTTGATTAGAGGCCCATCCGAGGCCACGTTCTCTTACCGGGGTTCTTCCATCGGGTTGTCAGTAGGTTGCTCATCTATCTTTGATTTACCCGACGCCTCTCCTTCAGGCGATATTGCCCCTGAAGCAACTGAGCCGAATGCCCATTCGATAGCCTCAGCTACGACAGACTCAAGAATCTCCTGATTTTCGACTGCCTTGGTGTTGGAAATTAGATGCAATGTTTGTTGCATCTTACGCAAGGCCTTGGCACGTTGCATCCTTCTCTTCTAGGTTCTGGATGCGACTCTCGGTGGTGCCTCTTTCTTTCTAGGAGCCTGATTGATTGACCATTTCCCCTCCTCTGTGCTGGCGGCTGGTTTAATAATTCTCCAGGGTCTTGTCTGATCCTCATTTCTTGCTATGATACGTAAGGACAAAACACCCTCGTTCACGTTAAACTCGACAACCCACTATTTGGTTTTAGGGAGAGGTTCTTCATCTATTCGAGGCATGCTCGGCTGCAGATTGGTTGGCATCCGTACTTGCCCCCCAGGACTATGCCTGGCGTCGATAGGGACTCTTTTGAACCTTATGGTTTGCTCCTGAAGCTCTCGTTCAATGTCCCTAAAGTATTTAGGGCGGTCAAGAAAACTACTCCTAGTCGGCTGCCTGTTGTCACGAATGTCATGTAGGCTGCCTAACCGGTTGAACACACAAGTCCTTTTGACCTTCTCCCCTTCGATAGGTTTCTTTGGGACTCATCGTTGTTTCCCTTTGGTGTCCCTTGACTTATCGGGCTTAGAAAATGACACCATAGATATTGGTACCGCGGGAAAGGGGTCGGTATTAATAGAAATTTCGGCCATGCTTTTGTCGGCTAACTTGAACCTCCCATCCCTGATGCCATTTTGGATCACCTTCCTGAAGACCACCTAATTAGAAGTAGAGTAAATGTATGAATTATGCCACTTGTAGTACTTCTTATCCTTGAGTTCTTCAGCAGGCGAAATCCTATGACCATCAAACAGCCGATCTGCTTATCTTTGAGCAGATGATCAAAGATCTGATCTGCCTTCATGATATCAAACAAGTAACCGACCCTATCATCGGATGAACTTGTTTTCTTGCCTTTGAAGGCTTTCAAGGCTGGGCAAGAGTAAACCTTACCCCTAATAATCTCAGCCACTATTGCGTCTGCCGTGCAGTCAGCTGACTCTGAGTCAGACTCATCCACTTCAATGATGGATACCAAGTGGGAGCCTCAATTTAGGCTGGCTCTTCTCCTCTCATTTTCCTGGACATACTGCTCTATTTGGCTAGCCTTTTCGGCTAACTGGCTCAGGTCAGAGCAGAATTGTCCTACCAGCTTCTCATTTTACTGAGGGTGCATGTTGTTGATTATCATATGGGCACACTCAGACTCGAGGAAGTGTACAGTTCATTTCCCAACCTTCTTTCTGAACCTCTTAATAAAATCGACAGTCGATTCATCGACCTGCTTCTTGAGATTTGTTACATCGGTCACGGTAACCTGTGGTTGGGGCCAATAAAACCTATCATGGAAGCAACCCTCCATGTCAGCCCAGTTTTGCATGGAATCAGGAGCCAAAGAGGAGTATCATGCAAAGGTTGTTCCCGTTAGAGAGAGAGGGAATAACTGCAACTTGTGATACTCATTCTGGCCAGCTTTGCCACATTGGGCAGTAAATCTACCGATGCACTCGATAGTGGATTTGTCATCATCGCCAGAGAAAATGGCAAACTCTGGTATTTTGAAGCCCCTCAGAAAATGTGCTCTCCGATCTACCCAATCGGGGTAGGTCTTCTTATAAACAGGTATGTCTAAAGGTTTCAGTTGGATGCTGAAGTACCTCCGCATGGTATTAGCAATGATCTCTAAGTTTATCAGTTGTGACGTCCCCTACCGATTCTCGACTGGATTCGGCTGGTAGGCGTTCTGCACTGGCGGCCTCCATTCTGCACTTTGTTGGATAGGGTTTTGAAGGTTGTAGGTGGTCTGTTGGCCATTACCAATAGGTGGGGTAATTCCACATGGTTGTTGTTGGGTATGGCCACCAAAGCCTGCAACCTGAGTTCCTGGAACGGCTAACGGAGTCTGAGGATAAGGTGGAACAGTGCTCCATGGCTGCTCTCCTCGGACATTGGCCGTTCTTAGAAAGTATATGCTTCCTGGAAGGTATGGATTGGGTACTGGCAATGACTGCTAGAATGGTAATCCGCTATAAATAGCGTCACCAGATAGCCGAGCTAAATCATAGCCAGGGGCCATCAGCTGTCAATTCGGTTGTCCAACTTCGTTCGCCTGCATCGTAAGGTCGTTCGTATAAATGTACGGCATAACGGGTGTCAATCCAAAGTGTCTTAGAGCCTGAACTGGCTCCGAGCCATGTTAATTTACCCATACTGTAGACTCTCTTAGTCAAGTGGCATATTTTGCCCCCCAAGGTTCGGCGGCGACCATGCAGTGTTTTGGTTGCCAGGCAAATGGGCTTGTGTTCCAAGGTGTGTTATCGACTGCACTTGAGTGGGCACTGGCTGATGCGCATGCGGCTGAGGAATAACACAGGGAGTCACGGTCTCATGCTGAACAACACCGCTCGTAAGAGGGATGGCAGAACTAGCCGAACATTTTCCTGGGTGCGTTCGGTTGGTTTCCATCTCCCTCGCTTGATGAACTTCATTAAGTACCATAGGCTTCACAATGTCAGCCAACTGTTTAGAAACTTGGTACATAATGTCGTGGATGCCCAAGTCGATCTGTTGTCTAATAAAAGGCGTGGTCATTATGTTTGGACCTTCAGATTGGCTAGATTCTTCCACGGCTTGGGTTGATGGAGGAAGTAGAGGGGTATCCACCGATGTAGGCATACCCGAGGAGGATGCTGGTTCGTTGTTCCTTTTGGGAGGATTTTATTTAGGATGTGGACTGAACTCGTAGTTCATTTTCTTATCGGACCTTAGGCGCATACGCTAAAAATGATCCTGACCTGGAGAATCAAACTGTGCAATTAATTCACCAATGGTCCCACTAGGCGTGCCAAATTTATTCTCGGCTCAAATTCCGCTATCTTCCGTTGTATCGGCTGATGAAATCGGGAGACAAATTGATTCCTTAACTTAAGCGATTTGGGCTGGAAACGGAACTCTAATCTCCAGCAATAGGTGCTCCAACTACTCCAGAAAGCGTTAGGACGGTGGTTATGGTAAACTAAGAGGTAAGAAACATGAATACAATCGAGTAAAGTAAAGGATAAAAGATAAAGATAGATAAATTTGATGTGTTTGGTTGATTGTGTGTTTTGTATATACAAAGAATGAGTATTTATAGTAAAAAAAGGAAGAAAAAATTGTACAAACGTGCCCCCCTCCCCCCATGTCGGCCATCAAGTAACCCATTTAGCTCAACGGCTGACTATGGGGGAAGTGGTGCCGATTTTCTCGCCCTCTACTCCTCTTGCTCGGATAATGACCATTTATTTTAGCTGTTGTTGGCCGTTACCGCTTTTAGGGGTCTGGAAACCCTTTTGACTTGGTCGTTCAGGCATTTATATCTGAGTGGGTCCCAGTCGTACCTCTAACTGACAACTTCGACTAAAATGCCTTAGTAGTCGATTTCTTGTAGTCGAAGGGTAGGAATAAATTCGGCTCCGAAATAGTTCGACTGTCAGTGAATTCGACTACACTTAAATTATTTTTGAGTGTTAACAGAACCAAAATCTAATATAGGTTTGCATGAAATTACCTTCTTTTCGTTTTATGACATGAACCAAATAGAGGCTTATTGTTTGTTTGTTTTCTGCTTACAATTGGCAGTTTTCCAATTGTCTTTATAATTATTTCAACAATGGTGTCGGGAAATAATTAATGAAACTTGCGTCACATTTTTAATTATCATCATAAGAAGAAAGACATTTGGCAACAATAATTTTTATTGTCATATGTTGGATTTTGTTACCAAAACTACTTTTTACAACAACAAAAATTATTGCATGTCATTGCAATAACCTCCGATGTGAAAAGTTTTCGCAACAACAAGTTACTTTTTTGTTGTCATTTAAGTTTTTTAGCAATAATATATTAATTTTATGTTGCAATTTACGTTTTTTAGCAACAATATAATTATTATTGCTAAAATTTTGTTGTCAATTCTATACTTTCTTGTAGTGGTTATAAGTTCCTCTCATATATTGGTTTGTTAAATGTACATACACACACACACACACACACACACACACACACATATATATATATATATATATAATATCATTCATTCAATAAGAATAATATTGGAAAAATTCCACAGGATCAAACCTATGAAACTGAAGGGATGATATAAGAAAAATTAAAAGGAGGAAAATATTCATATTAAATAAATATGAAGTAAAAGAACTCATATTTCAAATGAACAAATTCAAACTTGAAAAAGATATTTCTTATTCTTGAAGTATCAAAGAATAAGTATCTATTAACTTTGTGTAAGCAATTGCAATAATATAGAAAATTCAAGTATTATCTGGAGTGATTGGATGTAAAGCGTTTGTAGGTGGATATATATATATATATATATATATATATATATATGTATGTATGTGTGTGTGTGATTGTAATAGCAATAAATATCAGAAGTAATGCAGCTCTAGACAAATAACCCCCTAAAAATTTCATCAATCGTTACAATATTCGACGCCCCTATGAACGTTTAAATAAAATCATCAATAGATCAAGATTTTTCCAAAGAAAGATAAATGAAAGGGGAGAGAGAGTGGTGGGGGAGGGGGGGATTCATTCAAATTGTTTAGGATGTGGACTGAACTCGCGGTTCATTTTCTTACCTGACCTTAGGCGCATACGCTAAGAATGATCCTGACCTGGATAATCAAACTTTGCAATTAATTCACCTACAGTCCCACTGTGCATGCCAAATTTATTCTCGGCTCAAATTCCGCTATCTGTCGTTGTATCGGCTCATGAAATCGGGAGATAAATTGATTCCTTAACTTAAGCGATTTGGGCTGGAAACGAAACTCTAATCTCCAACAATTGGTTCTCCAACTACTCCAGAAAGCGTTAGGACGGTGGTTATGGTAAACTAAGAGGTAAGAAACATGAATACAGTCGAGTAAAGTAAATGATAAAAGGAAAGTAAAGGATAAAAGATAAAGATAGATAAATTTGATGTGTTTGGTTGATTGTGTGTTTTGTATATACAAGGAATGAGTATTTATAGTTTAAAAAAAAGAAAAAATTGTACAAACATGTCCCCCTCCCCCCATGTTTGCCATCAGGTAACCCACTAAGCTCAACGTCTGACTATGGGGAAGTGATGTTATTTTCTCGCCCTCTACTCCTTTTGCTCATATATGGCCCTTTCTTTTAGCTGTTGTTGGTTGTTACCGCTTTTAGGGGTCTAGAAACCCTTTTGGTTTGGTCACTGAGGCGTCTGCATCTGAGTAGGTCTCAGTCATACCTTTAACTGACAACTTCAGCTAAGATGCCTTAGTAGCCGATTTCTTGTAGTCGAAGGCTAGGAGTAAATTCGGCTCCGGAATAGTTCGGCTGTCAGTGAATTCGATTAAACACTTAATTATTTTTTTAGGGTTAACAGAACCAAAATCTAATATAGGTTTGCATGAATTACCTTCTTTTCGTTTTATGACATGAACCAAATAGAGACTTATTGTTTGTTTGTTTTCTTCTTATAATTGGCAGTTTTCCAATTGTCTTTATAATTATTTCAACAATGGTCTTGGGAAATAATTAATGAAACCTGCATCACATTTTTAATTATCACCACAAGAAGAAAGACATTTGCCAACAATAATTTTTATTATCATATGTTGGATGTTGTTACCAAAACTACTTTTTACAACATTAAATATTGTTGCATGTCATTGCAATAACCTCCGATGCGAAAAGTTTTTGCAAGAAGTTACTTTTTGTTGTCATTTACGTTTTTTAATAATAATATATTAATTTTATGTTGTCATTTACATTTTTTAGCAACAATATAATTATTATTGCTAAAATTTTGTTGTCAATTCTATACTTTCTTGTATTGGTTATAAGTTCCTCTCATATATTGGTTTGTTAAATATACATATATACACACACACACACATATACATATATAATATCATTCATTCAATAAGAATAATATGGGGTAAAATTCTACAGGATCAAACCTATGAAACTTAAGGGATGATATAAGAAAAATTAAAAGGAGGAAAATATTCATATTAAATAAATATGAAGTAAAAGAACTCATATTTCAAATGAAAAAATTCAACTTGAAAAAGATATTTCTTATTCTTGAAGTATCAAAGAATAAGTATCTATTAACTTTGTGTAAGCAATCGCAATAATATAAAAAATTTAAGTATTATCTGGAGTGATTGGATGTAAAGCGTTTGTAGGTGGATATATATATATATATATATATATATATATATATATATATATATATATGTGTGTGTGTGTGTGTGAGAGATAGAGAGAGATTGTAATAGCAATAAATATCAGAAGAATTGCAGCTCTAGACAAATAACCCCCTAAAAATTTCATCAATTGTTACAATATTCGACGCCCTATGAACGTTTAAATAAAATCATCAATAGATCAAGATTTTTCCAAAGAAAGAGAAAGGAAGGGGAGGGGGGGATTCATTCAAATTGTTGATAGTAGAAAGCTAGTATAATAAATTTCAGATTTGAAGGTATTAATATATATGTCAAAGAGAAGAATTGCACTATTTCGAGAAGGCCATCATGTACAATTCTCCATACCCCATCTAATCTCATGATGTAAAAAATCATCCAAAGAGTGATTTCCCATCTCAGTACTCCATATTCTACTCACCACCTATTGTTATCTCACATGACCTACCTCTCCAAAAACCAGGGAATAAAAAAATGGGGGAAAAAAACTCCACCTTCCAAAATGTGAGAAAATTATGTGACATAGAACCCCAATTTCCCCTCCAACTAAAAAGAAAGAAAGAAAAGATAGGAAATACAGCTAGACACTTCTAGCCAACATTTCTTGAAATCTCCTATAAGATTCAACTTTCTCCAACCTGAACCTTTCATGAGAATTTGCAATGAACATATCAGCAAGCTTATCAATGTCGTCATTCCCATTTCCCTCAGAATTCGCCTTCTCTTCAAGCCATTGAAGGTAGCCAGAGAGCTGTGACTCATCACAAGCAGTAGAAATGATAGAATTCCACGTAGAGTCATAATAAACATGGCCGGTGGAGCAATCCTCAAGAGCAGTTTGGACAGGCACTGGCATGACATGAGAAGAACACCAATTATAGTGTAGCCTAAAAGAACCAAGGAACAACTTGGCATTCTTGTTCTTATTCTTTTTCATCATGGGAAATTCAATAAAATGGACTAACTGAACGTTCTTCACAAGTTGAAACAAGATTGATTTGGCTTTGGTAAGAGCTCGAAAAACGCGGTAAAAATGGGAGAAAATGAAGGATTGTACTAACCTCTTGAGCTTCATGGAGTTTAAGGTTGAAGATGATGGAGGAGTAGTAGATGATGGTTTGAGGGAAGAAGGGAAAGTTTTTGGATGAGCTGAGGGGCCAGCCATTTTTCTCTTTTATTTTATTTTCTTTGGATGTGTGAGGTGGGAGTTAATGTGTCTTGTTCTAATGGGTTATATAAAGGATCTTGATTACCAATTTGCCACTGGTAAGTAGGTAATTTATAGAAAGTGCCAACCACTTTGCACATTTTTCTTAAGACTTGTTCCTTTTTGTTTCTTTTTCTTTCTATACTTTTTCTTCTATTTTGTTTCGGGGTTTTATACTAGCTTTAGATAAGAAGTGTACCTCCATGTTTGGTGGAATAAATTAAAGAAAATCACAATATGGAAATTCCTACTATTGTTTACTCCAATTGAAGGTGGACTGGGCTTTATTCATATTGATTTGTATTGTGCAGAAAGTATGCAAATATGTTCCTCTGTAGTAGCTAGAATATTGACAGAGGTTTTTTTTTACCAAAGTATCTTGATGTAATAATGGCCATGAACTCGATAGCACAGAATATATATATGTAGTTTATTATGAAAGTAATTTGAATTTGACATTTGTAATATTCAAATAGAGTAGAAGCTAGATACGTAATTATAAATATGATACATATAACTAAGCTATTCGTGAATAGACTCATTAATGAACTTGCTTAGTTATTTTGAATACTGTGTGATAAAATGGTTATGACCCATATATACGAAAAAAATATTCGTATCTAGATCAACCAAGCATACTCATTAAATTTCCTCTCGTGCTCAGTGTTTGAGTCTTGTATTGTTTTGATGTAAGTAAATTGCTAAAACACCATGGAAGCTGCCTACAAAAATGGCAAAAGTTACATTCGAATTCATGACTTGAAATTAACGTGTTCTACTTTTTATACATGAGATAACTTTCTTTCACATATAACCAGTTTTGATGTTAGACGCAATGGATTCTGCCGAATTCATCGTGTCTAGTCTAAATTCGCCAATGATGGCACTGGGAAACCGAGATAAATTAGCTCAAAACCGAACAATTTGTTCACTGAAAGAAATAATCCCCTTGATTATTTTCATTAATTGAAAGGCTATATATACAAGTTACATATTTTCATAATAGGAGAATCATATTCCTATTTTATTTCTAAATCCTTATTCTACCATAATTCTAACTATACAATTATGGTAAGTGTATAACACTAATTAAGGTAACCTTTACACTACAATATTACATCAATATACACTCCTAATATATTACAATCAACACTACCCGTGATGGGCTTCAGCTACTGCCGAGGCCCACTGCCTTGCCTGTCCAGCCCACTGCCTCAGCCACTGCCGAGGCCTTCAGCTACTGCCGAGGCCCACTGCCTTGCCTGTCCAGTCCACTACTTTAGCCACTGCCGAGGCCCACTGCCGAGGCCCACTGCCGAGGCCCTGCTGCCCAATCCACTGCTTTGCATGTGATATACACTGTTGTATATTAGGTGTATATCACAGGTATATTACTCTGTTTAACACACCCCCGCAGTCATAGCGGACGGTTTTCGAACGCTGAGACTGTCCCTAAAATCTTCAAAGAGAACCGCTGGTAGACCCTTTGTAAAGATGTCTGCAATTTGATAACGAGACGGGACATGGCATACACGAACGTGACCATTTGCAACCTTTTCACGGACAAAGTGAATGTCCATTTCGATATGCTTGGTGCGTTGGTGTTGAACTGGGTTACCTGAAAGGTAGATGGCACTAATGTTATCACAATATACCAAGGTTGCCTTCTGAATGGGACAATGAAGCTCTCAAAGCAAATTACGTAGCCAACATGATTCAGAGACTACATTCGCGACCCCTCGATATTCTGCCTCTGCACTTGAGCGTGATAGAGTTGCCTGACACTTCGCCGACCAGGAGACCAAGTTGTTGCCAAGGAACATACAGTAGCCAGAAGTCGACCGTCTGGTGTCGGGACAACCACCCCAATCAGCATCCGTGTAAGAGACAAGTGTGGATGTAGATGAAGAATACAAGTGCAACCCATAGTCCAGTGTCCCCTGAATATACCGAATAATGCGTTTGATTGCATTCATGTGCTCAACTCTGGGATCATGCATGAATAAACACACCTGCTGAACCGCATACGTAATATCCGGTCTGGTAAAGGTAAGATACTGGAGGGCCCCTGCAAGACTGCGATAGCGGGTCGGATCCTCGTATGGTGCACCTGCTGCGACACTCAGCTTGGGGTTTGCATCAACTGGCGTGGAAGTGGACTTACAGGATGACATCCCAGCCCTCTCTATGATCTCAGCAGCATACTTTCGTTGGGACAAAAATAAGCCACCTGAATGACGCTTGACGGCAATCCCCAAAAAATAACTCAAAGGCCCTAAGTCTTTCATAGCAAACTCAGAACTGAGCATGGTCATGATAGACTGGTGCAAGGTATCGGAAGAGGCAGTCAAGATGATATCATCCACATACAACAGAATGTAGGCCAAGGACGAACCACTACGGTAGATGAACAAAGAATTATCTGACCTGCTGTGAGTGAACCCAATAGTTGAAACAAAGTCAGCAAACCTCGTGTACCAGGCCCTTGGAGACTGCATAAGCCCATATAAGGACTTCTTCAACAAACATACATGATGAGGACGGTTTGGATCCCTGAAACCCAACGGCTGATGCATATAGATTATTTCCTTGAGATCACCATGTAGGAAAGCATTCTTGACATCTAACTGATGAATAGGACAAGTCTTCGAAAGAGCCAAGCCAAGCACAGTGCGAATAGTAGCCGGCTTGGCCATCGAACAAAACGTCTCCCCACAATCTATCCCAACCTGCTGAGTCTTACCATCACTCACAAGCCGCGCCTTATGTCGAGCAAATGAACCATCTGAATTTTTCTTATGAGCAAAAATCCACATAGACCTGATAACATTAATACCATATGGACGGGGCACCAACTCCCACGTCTTATTATCAATAAGAGAATTATATTCATCAGTCATAGCAATTTTCCAATTATGGTCATTTAATGCGGACACAGGATTGCGGGGCAAGGGGGATTTAGAGACATCAGAATGTAAATTAAAATGTCTTTTAGGTGTAAAAATACCCCGCTGACTACGAATGACCGGTATATGACTCGAGGAAGAATTGAGAGAATTTTGGCAATTTTCTGGGCTCGGGACGGGTGGCGGCGAGCGGTGGGCCTGGCCCAAATCGGAAAAATGACTCATTAATCGACCGATTCAGTGGTGGATCGCCCAATTGTTTGGGGACCGATCCAGTCAACTGGATCTTGCAGATCTTGTGGGTCCAGCGGGCAGTGGGCCCGCTGGAGGATTTTGGGTGCGAGAGATGTCCGAAAAATTTCGAAGAATATACGGGGATATTTGGTCATCCAAAAAATTATACGACTTAGGCTGGGGAGTATGAACTTTCGTAAAAGGGAATTGGGTTTCATCAAAAATGACATGACGATTAATTATGATTTTCTTGGAGGATAAATCATAACACTTATAACCACGATGATTCGACGGATAACCCAAAAATACACACGGGGTAGACCGAGCTTGAAGTTTGTTAATTGTGGTGGATGGGAATAACGGATAACATAAGCACCCAAAAATCCGAAGATGAGAATAAGAAGGGTTCTTATTATATAGGATTTTGAAGGGGGAAGAATATGTCAGACCTTTAGAAGGAATTATGTTAAGAAGATATGTGGCCATTTATAGAGCATGATGCCAAAAATATGGAGGTATGGAGGCATGAATTAAGAGAGTTCGGACAATGTTATTTATGGAACGAATTTTGCGTTCCGCTTTCCCATTTTGTGAAGATGTATGAGGACACGAAAAATGAAAATTTATCCCATTATTAGCACAGAATTCCCGAAACTCCCTATTGTCATAATCTTTCCCATTATCACATTGAATATTTTTTATTTCTCTTTCGAATTGAGTACGAATGAACGCTCTAAATTTGATGAAGACGGAAAACACTTGTGATTTATTCGCAATTGGAAACGTCCACAAAAATCTAGAATAATCATCTAAAAAGAGAACATAATATCGATGACCTAATGAACTAAGAACAGGAGACGTTCATAAGTCGCTATGAATAATATCAAATGGCATTGAAGTATGAGAATTGGAGTCTACAAATGGCAACTTAACAATTTTCCCTAATGAACAAGACTGACAAAGTGGGGTACGACTTGTACCCTTACAGGAAATAAAGCTATTTTTATCTAAAACTGATAAAATAGAAGATCCCGGATGACCCAGACGAGCATGCCACATGGAGGGAGAGATGGCTGCAAAAGCTAATGGCAAGGCTTAACTCGATGGACTGAAACCATGCATGATAGGATACAGACACCCCTACTATCACACCTCATGAGATGACTCCCCGTCTTGAAATCCTTCACAGAGAAACCAAAATGATCAAATTCAACGGAAACGGAATTGTCAGTAGTGAATTTTCGGACATACACTAAATTTTTAATCAATTTAGGAGCATGTAAAGTATTTTTCAAGAGAAGGGGTTGATTGGGGGGAGACAACGTTTTCTGACCATAACCCTGAATTGGAATAGAGTTGCCATTACCAATAATTATACCCCGAGGGGTGCTCAAATTAGAATAAGAGGAGAGAGTACCTAATTCAGAAGTCATGTGAGTAGTGGCCCCGGTGTCCATATACCAATTTGGGTCCGGTTGAGTCAACCCCAACGTGTGCATCGCGACCTCGATATCGATC
Source organism: Anisodus acutangulus (assembly GCA_029783415.1). Classification (NCBI taxonomy): domain Eukaryota; kingdom Viridiplantae; phylum Streptophyta; class Magnoliopsida; order Solanales; family Solanaceae; genus Anisodus; species Anisodus acutangulus. The sequence continues at coordinate 42,764,938 of CM056492.1, forward strand.
TGAGTGGAGCGTGCTGCATGATGGGCTTGTGGAGGTCGGGGCCCAAGAATTCCTATCCGTGATGGAGCTGGGTCGTAGCCGCTGAGCCGCCGCCGCTGGGCCACCAGCCGGGCCGCCAAAGGCCGGGTGTTGGGCTCAGATCGCTGGCCACCACCGCCACCGGAATTTATCGCTGTGTAGGCGGTCAGCCGCCCACGCCCCACCGCACTGACCCACTGCCATGGGCTCCACTGTTGGGACCAGGGGGTGGTGGGCCACTGTTCCCTGGATGGAGCCCACCGCCTGCTTGCTGAGCACCTGAACCGCCGCGTTTGCCCCAGCGGTTTTTGTTATTATTCTTGCGATTATTCTTGTCACCACCATGATTATGGTTTTGGCCTGAATTATTAACAAAACCCGAAGAACTAAGAGAGGACGCCACCATGACGACGGGGCTTGCTCCGGTAGCCGCCTTTTTAGCCAACCCGGCTTCTTCCAAAGTAAGCATGAAGTAGGCTTGATAGAAGTCGGGAAGAGGGTTGCTTTGGCGAAGGAGAGTTCCAACACCATTATAGGCCTCCGAAAGACCGGCAACCAACTATAGAACGAGATGATTATTAGTTATCGGTGCGCCAACATTACGGAGTTGATCTGCCAACTCCTTGAGTTTCTTGCAATATGCAGAAACGTTTGGAAATTCGTCCATTCGAACTAGAGAGAATTTCTGCTCGAGTGTGACGACACGTGAATGTTGGTTGTCTTGGAATATGTCACGCAATCTATTCCATGCAGCCATAGCCGTGGTATCCGGCTCAATAATTATCTGTAGAAGGTCCACCGAAATAGTGGCGTAGATCCACCGGAGAACGGTAGAATCAAGAGTAATCCATAACTCAGAATCCTCAGCAGGAAGGGGTCTAGCGGGAGGAATGATGTGATGAAGAACTTGATAAGAGATAACGTTAATTTTAAACAACTCCGCCCACGTCGCATATTGGACGTTTTCCATCTCAAGGACAACAGGGATACATCTCTTGATATTGGAAACCATGAGGGCAGGGTGATAATTGTTCTTAGACATATTGAAAGAACAAAGAAGGAAGAGAAATTTAAGAGAGGTGTTTTTGAGAGCGAAAGACGAATTTTGGAAGAGAAACCCGAGGGGAGGGAGGTGGGGTGTCTCGGCCGAAATCAAAGAGAGGACAAAAGTTGAGAGAAAAACTTTTGTTTAGATCTAGTCTCTTGATACCATGAAAGAAATAACCCCCTTGATTATTTTCATTAATTGAAAGGCTATATATACAAGTTACATATTTTCATAATAGGAGAATCCTATTCCTATTCTATTTCTAAATCCTTATTCTACCATAATTCTAACTATACAATTATGGTAAGTGCATAACACTAATTAAGGTAACTTTTACACTACAATATTACATCAATATACACTCCTAATATATTACAATCAACACTGCCCATGATGGGCTTCAGCTACTGCCGAGGCCCACTGCCTTGCCTGTCCAGTCCACTGCTTCAGCCACTGCCGAGGCCTACTGCCGAGGCCCACTGACGAGGCCCTGCTGCCCAGTCCACTGCTTTGCCTGTGATATACACTGCTGTATATTGGGTGTATATCACAGGTATATTACTCTGTTTAACATTCACTATAAATGAATTTTAAAATTTATAATTTCGAGATAATTTTTCACGGGATGCCTATATGTGTCGTAAAGTAGACTCATCAAACATGTCCATAAAGCATTTTTCTGCTTGGTGCCCGCTATAAATTTTTGAAGTCATTTAAATGAAAATTAAAGAGAAGAAGAAAGCAAGAAAGGGGTCATTTGGGTAAAAGTGGTCCATGACAGGTCCTTGCTGCTTGGCCTTCTATACACACACACTGGAAAAGCAACTTGTGACTTGTTTATTAATGTTTTTCCCACCCAAAAGACCGAAAAAATACTACTAGAAACAAAGATTTTTCCCATTGACATTCAACAGAAAAATTTGTGCTATATGATTTTTTCACCTCGTTCTCACCGAACCAGCTCACTGAAAAATGCATGGTAGGATATAGTTTTTCATTGAGAGGCTGGAAAACTTCGTATTTTTTCTGTGTGAAAACACTATTATTTAAATTTTCTCATCGACTTTTAATAAGAAATAGCCAAGAAATATTTTTCAGTGGGAAATCTCCTGAAGAAAAAAGAGATTTTTTAGTAGCAAAAATGAAATTAAAGTCCTGAGAAAAAAAAGAGATTTTTAGTAACAAAAATGAAATTAAAGTAAACATATAAAAGAAGAAAACGAGAAGGAAAAATCAAGAGTCAACTCACTTAAAAGATAAACAACAACCATAATAAATTAGTTTTATAATCAGAAGGAAACAACAAATTATTAGTTACATGAAGTTAAAATATATTGATGGGGTAAAATACTAATCTCTCGCTATGTGCGAGATTTGAAGAAGAATAAGACCACAAGGATATATTATACGCAGTCTTGTATTGCATTTCTGCAAGAGATTGTTTTTACGAATATCTAATATTGTAAAATATTTTTAAAAAATTTACTTGTATTAGTATATATAAGTTAAATCCAAATCCAGAAAGAAAAAAAAAAGAAAAAGAAACAAAACAAAGCCCAAGTCTCGCGGGGTTTGGGAATCAAAGAGTGAGCAACTCGAAGAGCTAAACAAGGCTGAATCTTCGCCGATATTTACATATATAATGATAAAATCAATGGTTTTTTAATGTAATAAATATATCCAAACAGCAAATGTTGTGATCAGATTTCAGCTAAAATCATGCCTTTAGTGTCCCTTCTAATATTTATGTATAAGCAAAACAGACAAACAAACAAGTGTAAAATGACACGAGATCTTGGAAACCCCTTGACCTTAATCTCTTCACTTTTTTGCCTCAACAATATAATAAAACTAACTACTTTTGGCCAAAAAAGAAAGAGAAAATTTATGGAGTAAAGGTGTTATCTTTTTCTTTTTATCCTTTGCTCACTCATTGCAACAATCAAATCCCGTTGATTAGTACTGCAAGTTTGTCTGAGTTAACTACTCAAAGAAAATGTGTTTAAAATTTATTAAATGTGGAATTAAGTATATCCCATTAATTTATGACTCGAATAATTGGGTCTGCACGTCAGAAACGTCGTCTCCACACACGTGCACACGTAGTGCCAAATATCTCAAATTTCATTAGTGAAAGAGATATTGGTACATATGTAATACGTTTGAGACATAGAATTATGGACGGTTATTGGCCAAATGACAAAGTATTCCACGTTGATAAATGAAGGAAGAAGTGTACAAAGTGTAAAATGAAACGAGTCGGAAATCGCCGCGGAGCCGTGAAGGGCCGCGGCGCAAATTGGCTGGTCAGTCACTGGAGTCGCGACGCTTCGGAGGCAGAATGCTGCGACGGGAAGTTGGAAAAATTTGACGTTTGGGCCGGTTTTGGAGCATTGATTCTCCATTACTTGCCACATGAATTCAGCCATTATTTGACTGAATGTAACCCCTCAATCAAGTGCAATTACATGGCTATTGAAGGCCATTAGTTGGCTAGTTGAGGGGTCTTCTACTTACACTATAAATTGAGGCCTTTGGCTCAATCGAAACACAACACTCAACACTTAGAAAATTCTCCAAATTTTCTGTTTTCATATTCTTCCTCTCTAGCAAAGTCACTATACTCAAAGTTCTTCAAGAGTAACACTTGAGTTTCCTTTGCTCACTTGTTAAAGTTGTTGTTGTATCTTGGGAGACTATTGCTCAACACCGTAAAATGAGATATACGGGGCAATCTTGTCTTAAAGAAAGAGTGTCATCACTCGACTCAGCAAATCACACAAGCAGTTTGTTAAGGTTTTGATTTTCAGTTTTATTGTAATAGTTTGTTTATCATTTCTACTATTGTAATAGTTACTTACTTCCCGTTCCCTACCACAATTGTATCCCAAAAGGGTCATGCATGGCTTAATTACTTCTTCCCTATTTTAAATTCTAAAACTATAGCCGAGAGCACTCTCATGTAATCTATAATAATCTTGTTAACTTCCCCATTGGTTTTGGGTTTCACGATAGAATTTGTATTTTGTTTCCCGCTAAGTAGAATTTGGAAAATGGAATTATATGATCTTTTTTATTCTCTAATCTCTATTTGACGAATAACATCACTAAAGTATCTTATATATATACCATATGTATTAGTCATTTTCCTAAAAACGATTTTTTTTTTTTTTGGAAAATAGATACTGGATGGGAATAAGATCTTGCGTTTAATTAGACATATAAGGTAGAAATTATATTATGTAGTAAATTATTGACGAACTCTCATGTTTTAATACTTGAAAAAAATCAATGGAGCTGTTTCTTTCTTTTTCTCCGTCAGATACTTACAAGTTTATTAAAGAAGTGGAATTTTGTGACTCCACTTTTATAAGTTTTACGTAAATTAGCTATTGACTAATGGAGTAGAATACTTTCTCATGAAAACCATGTATTCATTGTAACAAAAATTAAATCTGCATGGGTTTCTAGATATATAACTTATGAGATGCTAAAAATATTTCATTTGCCTAAGGTTTGATCAAAGAAAAAGGACAGCGAGATTTGTCGGGAACTTGGATCTGATAAAACATAGATATACGCACTGAAAAACATAATAATACCTATATAACTTGAGAAATACGAAGTGTAATGTCTTGGTTTCTGTGTGTATTAAATATACATCCGATATACATAATATACATGTGTATATCGGATAAACAATGATATCTCGGGTTACTGTAGCAGCCCACATATGGGATGATTTTGTATACAATGACCTTAGTTAGTCTTGTATAGTTAGTCTCCAAATAGAATAAGGTTTTAGGAGTAGAATAGGAATAGAATTTTCTTATTATGAAAATATGTAAATTGTATATATTGTCTTTCAATTAATCAAAATAATCAAGGGATTATTTCTTTCATGGTATCAAGAGTCTAGGTTTATTTTCTCTCCCAAATATTTTCGTCCAAACAGCTCGGAATCCGACCTCCCTTCCTCGGGCTCCGTGCCCGGAAATTATTTTTCTTCTCAAATTTCTTCTTCTGAATCCCTACATCACGTCTTGCGTTGCTATTATGGCTAAGAACACGTTTCACCATGCCCTCACTGTTTCTAACATTAAGAATCACATCCCTATCATTCTTGAAATAGAAAATGTCCAATACGCGACGTGGGCAGAATTGTTCAAAGTTCATGCACGCTCGCATCAAGTTCTCCATCATATTATCCCCGCGGCTCCTACGGATACGGAGGTGTCCAGACCCGAGGATGATCCTAAGTTATGGACGACACTTGATGCTACTGTTCTTCAGTGGATTTACTCCGAGGTGCCTATACAATGTGTATATTAGTCTTGTACCTTAATTAGTCTTGTACACTTATCATAATTGTATAGTTAGTCTCCAAATAGAATAAGGTTTTAGGAGTAGAATAAGAATATGATTTTCCTATTATGAAAATATGTAAATTGTATATATTGTCTTTCAATTAATCAAAATAATCAAGGGATTATTTCTTTCACTGTGATATGTTTAATACTACTACCATCAATTAGAATAATACTCCCCTCGTTCATTTTTAATTGTTCATACTCAAACTCAACTTAGACACATCCTTTAACAAGTACTCCATCCGGATAAAAAATAATATTCACTTAGCTATTTTCACACTCTTTAAAAAAATAATAACTTCAAAATAAAAATAAGTAATTTGACTAAAATGTCTATTGGAATTTGGTCATCTAACACGCAAATCTGAAAAAGTATGGTTAATTCTTTCTTGATTTGGTAAGTGAACATTTTTTTTGACTAAAAAAATAAAGGCTAAGTGAATACTCTTTCTGATCTGGAGGGAGTAATTAATAAAATGATAAATTTATTTAAAAAATGCATTGAAAATAGTTAAAGGTAATAATAAAAGTAAATTAAGAACTAAGTGAAATTGAAAAATTGAATAATTAAAGACGAATATCTATTTTTAATATAATAAATAAAAAAAATTAACCACAAAGAGTAATAATTAATGCATTTATTTTTCTACCAAAACGCCGTATAACTAAAACCAAGCTGACACATGTTTATGGATTTATCACGTCAAGAACTAAAACCAAAGTGTTCCCTCGTGATCTAAAAGTTAAGCCCTTGCATTAATGACACTTCCTCCTCATTGCGGAAAATTAAGTACTTTTCTAAAATGTAACTTTTCGAGAGTAATTAATCATGATTAACTAATAAAAATATATTTCTTTCGTTCTATGATAAGCGGTGTTTTTAGTTTATGCACCCCTCTTAAAAAATTGATCACTCCTAAAAAATTATGAGTGTTTTTAATAACTTACCCATAATTAATGCCTAGAAAAGAAAAGTTACTCCCTCCATCCCGTTTTATTTGTTCACTATACTAAAAATAGTTGTTCAATTTTACTTGTCAACTTTAGAAAATTAAGTGATAATTTTCCACTTTATACCTATTTTACACTTATCATTTATTATTGGGTTGATAAGTTTAAGAAAATTTTAGTGTTTGCACAAGTTTTAAAATATATTTTATTTATTTAAATCATTAGGTTACTTAGAAATAATTAGGGATGATATAGTAAAATTATTATTCTATTTTTGGCTCTTTAATATGCGTGTCAAATCAAAATGTGATAAGTAAAAATGGACGGAGTGAGTACTTAATGATTTTTGGTTATGTAAATAAGGATAATTTTGGAAGAATAAGGTTAATTTCTTCTTGAAATCCTAAAGCATAACTTATTTTGCAATAAAATAAAAGGCGTAAAACATCACTTATTATGGAATGGATGGAGTATTTAAAAGACACATCACATATTAATTTATCTAGTATATAACCCTCAAGTGTAAGTAAATTTGTTTTATTTCTTCTTGTGTTAAACATAAACATGTCCAATATTAGAGTTTATAAATTTGAGAGAGATGAGCTTTATTTTATATTGTTAGATATACATAATATACACACAATATATATGTGTATATTATGTATATTTGGCTCTCGGGTTTACAATTACCGTGTATATGGTATATAGTTTAGGTAAGGTTTTAGTCTCCTAGTTTAGGTAATGTTGTAGTGTAATTAGTATTGTACACTTACTATAATATTTGTATTACCATAATTGTATAGTTAGTATCCAAGTAGAATAAGGCTTAGGAGTAGAATAGGAATAGGATTCTCCTATTATGGAAATATGTAAATTGTATATATACTCTTTCAATTAATGAAAATAATTAAGAAATTATTTCTTTCATGGTATCAAGAGTCTAGGTTAATATTTTCTCCCACTTTCTCCCTAATATTTCCGTCCAAACCACCGAATCCGAGCCCCTTCCTCGGTTTCTGTGCCCGGAAATTATTTTTCTCTTCCTATTTTTTTCTCCCCAATCCTTACGTCACATCTTGCGTTGCTATTATGGCTAGGAACATGTTTCACCTTGCCCTTACTATTTCTAATATCAAGAATCATATCCCTATCATTCTTGAAATAGAAAACGTCCAATACGCGACGTGGGCCGAACTGTTCAAAATACATGCATGCTCGCATCAAGTTCTCCATCATATTATCCCTGCGGCTCCTACAGATATGGAGGTGCCCAAACCAGAGGATGATCCTACGTTAAGGACGACCCTTGATGCTACTGTTCTTCAGTGGATTTACTCCACTATGTCTAGCGACCTCTTGCAAACGATTATCGAACCCGACGCTACGACGATGGGTGCATGGAATAAAATACGTGATATATTCCAAGATAACGAGAATTCTCGTGTCGTTACCCTTGAGCAGGAATTTTCCCACATCTATATGGAAATTTTCCCAAACATTTCAGCATATTGCAAAAGGTTAAAGGAATTGGCGGACCAACTCCGCAACGTTGGCGCGCCTGTTTCAAATGATCGTTTGGTCCTACAAATGGTTATAGGCCTTTTAGAGGCATATAGTGGTGTTGGCATGCTTCTTCGTCAAAGCAGCCATCTTCCGCAATTTTTTCAGGCTCGTTCTATGCTTACCCTCGAAGAAGCCGGTTTGGCCAAAAGGCGGCTACCGGTGCTAGTCCCGTAGTCATGATGACGTCCTCTACAAAATCTCTAGGTGGTGTTGATAATTCCGGCCAAAACCATACTCATGGTGGTGACAAAAATAGTCGGAAAAATAATGCCAAAAATCGCGGGGGAAAACGCGGTGGTTTCGGAGATGGTCACGGTGGCAGTAGGCCTCAAAATACCGGCAGTGGGCCACCACCCAACTGGTCGCAGCCTTGGGCCCCCTGGCCGTGGGCCTGGGTCAGTGGGCAGTGGCCCAACAGTCTCTACGGCCCAGCAATTTTGCATTCTGGCCATTGGACTTCCCATCAAGGTTTTTTCAGGCCCAATTCAGTTTGGCCCAGTGGTTCTCGCCCCAGTTCTGGGCCGGGACAACGACCCGATGTACTTGGGCCCCAGCCCCCTCAAGCCCATCATGCAGCGGACCCCACTACTTTCGACATTAAAGCCGCGATACACACGCTTGGAATAAATCCTTCGGACTCAAATTGGTACATGAACACCGTCACCACTACTCACATGACGTCCGACTCAGGTACTCTCTCGTCTTATTCCAACTTGAGCAACAATCGTGGTATAATTGTTGGTAATGGTAATTCAATTCCAATTCGTGGTTATGGTCAGAAAACATTATCTCCCCCCCTCCCCCATCCACCCCTTATTTTGAAAAATACCATTCACGCTCCAAAATTGATTAAAATTTTGGTATCTGTCCGAAAATTCACCACTGATAATTCCGTATCCATATAATTTGATCCATTTGGTTTTTCTGTGAAGGATTTCAAAACGTGGAGTCCTCTCATGAGGTGTGATAATAGGGGTGATCTTTATCATATCACGCCATGTTCCGATTTCTCGAGTCACGCAATGCCATCCACTTTTGCCGCTCTGGCTCCTGCCTTGTGGCATGCTTGTCTAGGTCATCCGGGATCATCTATTTTGTCTTCTTTAGATAAAAACAATTTTATTTCTTGTAAGAGTGTGCGTAGTACTCTGAATTGTCAATCTTGTTCTTTAGGAAAAATCGTTAAGTTGCCATTTGTAGACTCCAATTCTCATACTTTAATGCCATTTGATATTATTCATAGTGATTTATGGACGTCTCATGTTCTTAGTTCTTTGGGTCATTGGTATTATGTTATCTTTTTGGATGATTATTCTAAGTTTTTATAGACTTTTCCGATAGCGAAAAAATCCCAAGTTTTTTCCATCTTCTTAAAATTTAGAGCATTCATTAGAACCCAATTCAAACGGAAAATAAAAAATATTCAATGTGATAATGGCAAAGAGTATGACAATGGGATATTTCGGGATTTCTGTGCTAATAATGGGATCAATTTTCATTTTTCTTGTCCTCATACTTCACAAAATGGGAAAGCCGAACGAAAAATTCATACCATTAATAACATTGTCCGAACGTTAGTGATTCATGCTTCCGTACCTCCATCTTTTTGGCATCATGCTCTACAAATGGCTACATATCTCCTTAACATAATTCATTCCAAAGGTTTGACATATTCTTCCCCCATTCACATTCTATATAATAAAACCCATTCGTATTCACATCTTAGGGTATTTGGGTGCTTGTGTTATCCGCTATTTTCGTCCACCACAGTTAACAAACTTCAGGCCCGGTCTACTTCATATGTGTTTTTTGATTTTTCGTCTAATCATCGTGGTTACAAATGCTTTGATATTTCCTCTAATAAAATCATCATTAGTCGTCATGTCATTTTTTATGAATCCCAATTTCCATTTGCTAAAGTGAGTAATCCCGTGCCTAGTTCGTATAATTTTTTGGATGATGGTATATCCCCATATATTATTCACCATTTTTCGGACATGTCCCGCACCCAAAATTCTCTAGCGGACCCACTGCCCGCTGGTCCCACTGGTCCATCACAGCCCTTTCTGCCCAGTTTTGTCACTGGGTCAATTTCAGCAATTGGGCCAATCCAGCCCAATACTAGAACTGGTCCAGTTCCTGCATCCCCCACTGTTTTTGCTTCCCTAAATGGGCCAACATGCCCACTGCTTGTTGGCCAGTCCATACCGAGTCCAGAAACTTCCCAAATTTCGCACAATCCTTCCCCTAGTCATAGACCAGTCACTCGTAGTCAACGAGGTATTTTTAAACCTAAAAGACATTTTAATTTACATTTAATGCTCTCAAATCACCCTTACCCCGTAATCTTGTGTCTGCATTAAATGACCCGAATTGGAAAATTGCTATGACCGATGAATATAATGCTCTTATTGATAATAAGATGCAGGAGTTGGTGCCCCGTCCGTCTGGTATTAATATTTTAGGTCTATGTGGATTTTTGCTCAAAAGGACAATTCAGACGGTTCGTTTGCACGGCATAAAGCTCGGTTTGTGGGTGATGGTAAGACTCAGCAAGTTGGTGTGGACTGTGGTGAGACGTTTAGTCCGGTGGTCAAACCGGCTACCATTCGCACTGTGCTCAGCTTGGCTCTTTCGAAAGCATGGCACATTCATCAGTTAGATGTGAAGAATGTTTTCTTACACGGTGATCTCAAGGAGACAGTTTATATGCATCAGCCCTTGGGGTTTAGGGATCCCAAATATCCTCACCATGTTTGTTTATTGAAGAAGTCATTGTATGGGCTTAAGCAGTCTCCACGGGCCTGGTATAAGAGATTTGCTGACTATGTTTCGACTATTGGGGTCACTCATAGCAGGTCGGATAATTCTTTGTTCATATATCTTCGTGGTTCGTCTTTGGCTTATATATTTCTATATGTGGATAATATTATCTTGACAACCTTTTCCGATGTCTCACGCCAGTCTATCATGACAATGCTCAACTCTGAGTTTGCTATGAAAAACTTGGAGCCCTTGAGTTATTTTTTGGGGATTGCTGTCACTCGTCATGCAAGTGGATTGTTCTTGTCACAGAGGAAGTATGCCGCCGAGATCATTGAGAGGGCTGAAATGTCATCCTGTAAGTCCACTTCCACTCCAGTTGATACTAAACCCAAAATGGGTGATGTGGCCGGCGGACCATACGAGGACCCGATCTGTTATCGCAGTCTTGCAGAGGCCCTTCAGTAACTCACTTTCACGAGACCAGATATTACGTATGCCGTCTAGCAGGTGTGTTTGTTTATGCATGATCCCAGGGTTGAGCACATGAATGCGCTCAAACGCATCATTCGGTATATTCAGGGTACACTTGACTATGGCTTGCATTTATATCCTTCAACGACGTCCACACTTGTCTCGTATACAGATGCTAATTAGGGTGGCTGTCCAAACACCAGAAGGTCTACGTCTGGCTATGGTATGTTTCTTGGCAATAATTTGGTCTCTTGGTCTGCGAAACGTTAGTTCACTTTGTCCCAATCCAGTGCCGAGGCAGTGTATCGAGGGGTAGCTAATGTGGTCTCTGAATCATGTTGGTTATGTAATTTGCTGTTAGAACTTCATTGTCCTATCCAAAAAGCGACTTTGGTTTATTGTGATAATATTAGTGCCATCTATCTGTCGGGTAATCCGGTTCAGCACCAGCGCACTAAACATATCGAGATGGACATTCATTTTGTTCGCGAAAAGGTTGTTCGTGCTCAGGTCCGTGTTTGTCATGTCTCGTTCAGGTATCAAATAGCCGACATATTTACGAAGGGTCTTCCCTCGGTCCTTTTTGAAGATTTTAGGGACAGTCTCAGCGTTCGAAGACTGCCCGCTCTGACTGCGGGGGATGTGTTAGATATACATAATATACACACAATATACATGTGTATATTATGTATATTTGGCTCTCGGGTTATACAATTACCGTGTATATGGTATATAGTTTAGGTAAGATTTTAGTCTCCTAGTTTAGGTAATGTTGTGGTGTAATTAGTATTGTACACTTACAATAATATTTATATTATTATAATTGTATAGTTAGTATCCAAGTAGAATAATATTTTAAGAGTAGAATATGAATATGATTCTCTTATTATGAAAATATGTAAATTATATATATACTTTTTCAATTAATGAAAATAATCAAGGGATTATTTGTTTCGTATATTTCATTTTGTATGCAAGTTGTGTTGAAATTTTCCATTATTGACAGTGCCAAAGTAATTATATACTTTATACAATACAACCAGTTATTTGTTAAAGGCAGACTAGTTCCCGATATAGTAACTTTTTATAGTATTTTACGCCGTTCCAACATTTGCTATTTTCTCGTAAATAAATTATTTTTCTTATAAGAACATAAATTCATATTTGATCTCGGACTATCATGAGCTTGTAAAGTTACTGTTGCATATTAATTAAATGCCTTGCTCTTTTTAATTAGAGTTATTCACTATTTGTTAAAGGTTCTTTTATTTTTTATTTTTTATCTAGCTACAAGTTCGGGGTACTGGAAAGAAAATTGTGAAATTTACTAGAAACTACTACGAGTTGAAAAAAAGAAGAAGATAAACTGGACAAATTGTGTCAATTACTAGTATTAGAGACAATAAAGCACTATTAAAGACAATTACTTTACTCAATCTTGTACAGAAGGTTTATAGTTTAAAATTCGTGAAAAAGAAACATATCTGAGTAGAATATTGTCCTGACAAGGAATCTGTAAAACAATGAAAGAGAAAAAGCAAAGGAAGGGAACAGGTAAACAGTAGGTGAAAACACTAACTTTAGAGTCACAATGGAAGATTGGGAAAAACAAATTCTTCAACATCATCATCACCCATTCCTTTACCATATATTCCCTCAGAATCAATTGTCATTGTCACTAAAAGTCCCAGTCCTCCTTAGTTCAAACATTTCTCACTTTTCTTCCTTCCTATTTCGACGAGTTTTCTTGTTGATGGATCATTGTCTTTAATTTCAAATTCAAATATACTAACAATGTTGAAGAATTTGTTTACTATCAAAATAGAATTATGGGTAATGATCCATGATAATTCAAGTTGACAATCATGTCCAAACACTAATTCCAACAACTTGTTCATTTTCATCTTTAATCTATCTATCTATACTATATTAAAAGCATAAACTTTCAAACTTAAAAGTTAAATTACTAAAATAGTCTTTTAATTTAACTTAAATACCTATTTAAATTTTTAAAAGATAAGTTGCTGTAATATTTTTAAAAGTCTGAAAAGTCACAATTAAATTAAAGAAATCAAGGGTTACACTGTCTAAGAATCTGAAACGTTCCATCAAGTTTTTCTTTTTTGGGTTTTCCTGAACATTTATACATTACTCTAAATGTCTCTTATTTTCTTATTATACGCACCTACAACTTCTCATCCACAAAAATCAATTTTTAGTATATAAAATTTTAAAAAACTGATTTTGGCCCTAACTCAATCCCAAAAGTTAGCTTGTATGGTGTGAATTGTTCAAATCGAGTTTTTGTTCTCAATCCATATTCTATGTGGGACTCCTAACACTCTCCAGCATGCCCAGACATTATTAACTGGAGTGTGGATAATATAATTTGGAGTTCAACATCGGTGAACAAAGAATTGAAATATGTCTGACTCTGATACCATGTAAAGAATGGATATTAAGTCTAACTCAACCCCAAAAGCTAGCTTATATGATGAAGATTGTCCAAGTCCATATAAGAAATTCATGTTCTCATTTCATATCCGATGTGAGACTCTTAACAAAAAATATATCTTTGTATTATCCGCGTATTAATTTGTCCTGACTTCCATTACGGTAATGCCTCTGACAATTTCATTAATATTCTCATTTTGGTTATCTGCCTCTCACAATATCTTTAATATTCCCATTTTTTATATCTTTTTATTTCCTTCTCACATTTTTATGTGTATATTTACAAATAAGTAGATTTAATTAGAGTTGATTTTATTAGGGAGTACTTTATCTTTTAATGTGGAATTTTCTAGCATGAATTTGAAAATAATCGAGCCCCAATTTAAATATAGGACATCGGATGAATATCCAAAAAATAATAATAGAGTTAATTCTTTTTTCTTGATGGCCCAATGTTTTTAATCAACTCACCAATCAAACACTAAAAATATCTTTTAAGATAATTTATTTCATGGAAAATGAATTTTATCCAAATACAACCATGGTGGATTGATCAATTTATCTTTATGCACATTTATTAATTTTGCAATATTGTTCTTCTACTCGATATTTTATTATTTATATTTGGACTTCAATAATCGAGACACTATTTCCCATTTTCCCTCATAGTTGATTATTAGGGTTAGATTGCTTATTTTTAGTTAAGCTTATAAATGGCCGACATTTACTCCATGATAGTTGTATATAATACAAACTATTGGCTATTTTGATGTTGTCACAGTAGAGAGTCTAGGCAATAAGTTTGACACTAAGTTGTTTATCCTAATATTTTCTCCGTATTGAGATCCTTCACAGAAAAATCAAAAGGGTCAAATTCGACAGACACAAAATTATTGCAAGTGAATTTTCTAACATAGATTAAGTTTTTAATGATGTTAGGAGTGTAAAGGGCATGATTTAGGGAGAAAGGCAGGTGGGGATGTTTGGTATGTGTGTTACCGTAACCTTCAATTGGAATGCGATGACCATTGCCGACAGTAATAAATTAAGGACACTTTAACCGAAGCAGTTGAGATAAGTTACCTGATGATTGTGTGACGTGAGATGTGGCTCCGGTGTCCATATACCAATTATCGTCGGGCTGTTGAAGGTTCACGGTGCTGAAGGCCTCGCCCGTCGATGGGGGCAGTCACGCTTGCGGGTGATCTTTGGACCGAGGCCATGTGGGCTCTTCTTCTGTTGATGGGCTGCACTGTTGGGTGGCGGAGCCCAAAGACCAGGTGACCAAGCTGCTCTTTGGAGCCCAGGCCCTACGGTTGGGTAAGGGCATGCAAGTGAGGCCCAATTCCCGGTATTGTGCCAGGGTTGCTGGTTTCGGTGGCCCTTGCCGTGGCCCTTTCCTTTGTTATTATTGCCGCGACCTCTTCCGCCACGTCCTCCGCCGCGGGACTGTTACTGCTGGTGGTCTTATGGTGGTGGCGGGGTGGTGTCATGCCGTCAACGGCTAACGCCTTTTGATTGTGCTCCTCTTGTTTAACACGACGGGTTTCTTCCAACAATAGTTGTGAACGTGCCTCGGTGAAAATCGGTAGTAGGTCGGCCTATTGAATTATCGTTGCAAGTGTATCGTATTCACCTTTGGGTAAACCAGCAACTAATTGAAGTATCATCTTGGTTTCAGAAACAGATGTTCCGACGTTAGAGAGTTGGTCGGCTATAAGTTTAAGTTGTTTACAATATTCAGACATGCTGTTAAAATTCTCGAGACGCGTATTGTTGAATTGCTCTTCCAAATACACGGCCCGAGTATTTTTATTATCCTGAAATATTTCTTCCAACTGTACCCAAAGGTCACGTGTCGTAGCACATGTTTTCATGATAGTGCACAACAAGTCTTTTGAGATGGTGCCGTATATCCACTGTTTGACGATGGCGTCAAGGCGATGCCATGTCGAGTCGGCAATGTTGGTGGGACGAGGAACAGAGTCATCAATATGGTCGAGCACATTGTATGCACACGCATGAATATAGAACAGTTCTGTCCACATGGAATATTGACAGTCTTCTTGGTCAAGAATTATAGGGATAGAGTTCTTGATGTTGGTAACGGAGAAAGCCGGATGAAAAGAAGACGATGAATGTGGTGGGGGGTTATCAAAAGTGCCAGTGGAGGAACCGGAATTAGTAAGGGAAGATATGGTGGCCGTTGACCAAGAAGGAAGAGGAGAGAGGGTGGTGGTCGGCGACTTTGGGAGTGGAGTTTAGGGTTTGGCTATTGATACCATGTAAGTTTGGAGTAATCTCCCTTAGGGATTCCTTTCATTAATCACAATATATATAGTTGTACATATGTTGATTCCTAATACAATAAGAATCCTAACTTACCTTAAATGGTTGATTCCTAATACAATAAGAATTCTAAGTTACCTTAAATATACATTTATCATAATTACAAAATATACTGTAAATATTCGGAGAATATTCGCTAATAGTGTGATGAATAATGTTTTACAATTCCTCGAGCAAGAATGTTTATATAAAAATGTCACCAATTCAGAGTACTAAATCACATGAAACATAAAGAATATCACCATCACATTTTCTAAGTATAGCAAAATCATATGAAACCATCCAAATAAGTGGTGAGAACTTCTGCTAAAAAACATGAGTGAAGGGAAGCAAATTTATGCCACTTCTTCAAATACTTTACGCACCTGGAATTTGAATTTATGCTCCAATTCTGTTCAAGGTAAATTTCTGTTCAAACATAATACTCTCTACTTAATACCAATGTCGTTTTAATTTATGTTCAGATTTCTATCATTGTCACTCCACAGTAAAAGCTCGACCAAATACTTGGATAAATCTTTCGTCCCTTAAACCGCACAGTAAGTACCCCTACGTATTCGTTCTTCGATTTTCTTATTATAGAGATTGTTCCACTCATGTACTTCAATCAATTACAGTAGTAATCTTTTACTATTTCGCTGTGTGATGAGTAGTGTCTGTTAGGTCGGGGTATGCTATGAAATAACAAAAACAAACTGAAAATAAAATCGAATGCCAATTCAGTTTCGAATGTCAGCGACAATGTCGTCTGACACAAGTGACAACACTTCGATAAATCAGAAAAATCTTTGAAGAGTAAATTGCAACGGAAATAATAAAGAACACAAATGTTTAATATTTACATAGGTTATATTGATTATATAACCTATGACGGTCAGTGACCGAAAGTATTGTATATATTTATATACAATTGAATAAATTCCTTCTTTTACAATTTTACAAAATAAAACAAAAGGAATTAAAATGTTGAAGTCGCAGATGACTTCTGCCTGAAAAATCTACCTAAATAGACATATACAACATCTCATTATAATTGCTTCAATACATAACAAATCTAGAATCTAAGCAGCAATTATAATGTTGGACAGAATGTTGTCGACACGCTTAGGAAACACTTGTGATCCAGTTTTCTGAGATGAATTCTAGAGAGCTTTTTTGATATTTTTACAATCTGTTTCTGGATATCGATTCATTCTTATAGCCTCTCTATTTATAGTAGAGAGTCTTCCTTGAAAAGTTCATCGATTGATTGTGGAGGTTGAGGAAAAGGTGGGCAGCTGATAGGGTTTGTTGGAGAAGATCATGGAGCAAAATCCTCTAACTTCTTGGACATGTTCCCTAAGCATAGCAACGACTTTGACTTGTTCTTTCCACATTTTTCATCAGCTCCTATTTACCTTGCCAAGTCACTTTTTCATCGTAGTAAAAATTCCACGAGAATTGCTTCAGTCCGTGAAGTAAGTCAAAATTGTTTTACACAAAATGTTGATCCGAATGTTGTGACATTTGTTCCAACATTTCTTAATTTCAACTTAGCACTAAAAATGATATGTTGGGAAAAAATGTCACAACACCAAACCCAACATTAACATTCTCCCCCTTTTTGCCTTTCTTCACAAAACCTATTCTAATATGCGCGAGTGACTTACGACAATGCAACATCTATGATTACAATTATGCTCCCCCTTAACATGTGATGGTATACAAACACATCATATATACATCATTCTTATAGGATTAGAATAATAAGAAAATTTAGCATACATACACATCATCCAAAAAATATTGTCAGATTATTGTCAAGATAATAAACTACATCACCAAATATCCAAACCAAAACAAAAACAAAATCCAAATTCATTAACCAATGATCATTCATCAGCACCAGTTTCTCCCTTGCTTATTATGCAATAGTAGTAGCTTCTAGCCGTTTTTTACCTCTGCATAACTTCATCTTGCTCCTTCCTCTGCCTAGAAGCTTCAGCTTCAGCTTCGACCCTTTGCATAGCAGCTTCAGTTTTTGCCTTCAACCTCAGTCTCATAGCAAGACTTTCCTTCCAACAACCTATTCTCTCTGCATAGCAGCAGCAACAGTTTCTTCAGCAGCAGCGTTGCCTTCAAAACTTTCAGCTTTTTGCTCCTCCTGTACAGAATCATCTCCCCCTTTTTGGGAAGAAAGCAACTGTAAGAACTTGTCTCTGGCCTGAACCAGTGCATCTCTGGCAGCATCAACCTCTGATATTTGTTAGTTGAGTTTGACTACTTGAGCAACTAACCATTCAGTTGTCAGAGGTGACTGTCGAGAATCAGTGTTGTCCTGAATATGTGTAACATTCCTGACAACATTCTCACTGTCAGCTTCCTTTTCCCATGGAAGGTCAATGACTCTATCTTTGCTTTTCAAAACTGCCTTGTTAACTGAATATACCTCAAGAGCTTTCCCTAAAATATCCTCTCTTCTAGGCTCAAAGCCTTAGGTAGTTAGAATTTTGTAAATCAGAGAGGATGAGGGAAGGATTAAAATTGACTATTTCTCTACCAAATTGGCTACTTGATAGAAAATCATACTTCCTAAGTCAACTTTTAATCTTTTTTCAATTTTGAACAACAGTGAGGCTTGATAAGTTATTACAATTGACTCATATAGTGAAGAGAGCCAATTGTGAATGACAATCTTATGTAGGGTGGAGAATAAGGCAGTTAACTTAGAGGCAGGACATCGAGGGATCTATTTATTCATGATACCTCCAGTGAGGTATTCTATTATCTCATCCCTATTCTTTGTTGCTCTTTATGTAGTGCTACTTCTTTCTTCTGGATCAATACCCAAACATTGATTAAATAATTAAGGATGTAAACTTATACATTTTGTTATAGAGGTATACCTTCCCAAATTTTTTTGAGGATGCATCTTCTATACCAGAATTCAAGTTTGCATTGAACAACCTAATTACTTCATCAATAATTGGTTCTTTTTCAGTTACAATTTTAAGTAGATTTCTATCATTTAGGAACTCAACTAAACCATACTCTGAACACGAGACTATATCTAACACTTTTTCAGCCCTGATAACTTTATTCCTATACCAATCCCATTTATCAAACTTTGTTTTGGAATAGAACTTGTTAGAAAAAGCATTTACCTCAACTTCATATTCTGATTCGGTATTGCTAGAGGAGGATGGTGAGGATGTCTCTTCTGAGGTCTGCTGGAATATCGCTTGAGATGTTGTGACATCATCGGCAACATTCTGGGCAGCATCTGGTTTGGCATGACGGGGAATTCTTTTGGGGTAGAACCTTGTTAGAGGAGTGTCGTCAGGAATCCCTTCGTCTTGAGACTCACTTTGAGGAACATAGACTTGAGGTTCTTCTTCAGTGTCTTTCGAGGATAGTTCGAAGTCCATATCTTCGGTGTCACTGCTTGAGCAAGCAGGAACTGTAGTTTCAAACCTGGACTTCTTGGTTTTAGGTTCCTGTTGAACTATTTTTTCGAACACTCTACTCGATCTTCAAGTAGGAAAAGAAGATGAACTGGTCCTTTTACCGAGGGTAGAATAATCTGATGTAGCATCTACATCTATGGGATTATTGTCATCCTCTGGGTAACTAATGTCCAGTGGTTCCTCATCTCCTCTGAGAATAATGGCAGTAGACCTATTTTCTGGAAGGTGGGAAGAAGAAATAGTTGTTTGTTGAGGTGGACTGGTGCTCATTGGAGTGTTGTTGGTAGTGTTGGTTGACATAGGTGTTGACATAGAGGATGTTTTCATCGGTGAGTTTGGAGGAGAGGGTTTTGCGGGTTTAGGGATTTTGAATGAAGATGAAAGTGAAGACTCCATCGGTTAGGTAGGGTATTTACCAAGGTGATGTGATTTCACCTTTTCCTTTTTTTTTACTTTTTAGGAAAAGACAAGACTGGTAAAAAGAAAACAAATGAAGTGAATATTTATACTTTTGGCAAGCTTTTCAAAACACTAAAAATTCCTTAATTTTAGGTATTTGATATTTATTCAATAACTTCCACCAAATAATTTGGTATAAAATAATTAACATCTTATTTGGAATTTAATCTTATCATTTTAAAGTTTGAATTCCAATTAAAAACATGGCATAAATATAGAAAAGAAACAATCTGATTTTTCTGAAATCAGTTAAGATAACATCCCAAAAGCTATCACGTTCTGAAAAATGTCAGTAGCAATGTTAGCAACATTTTGGACGACACAAGTATTTTGATCTCAGTAGAATTTTTTATTTTGGCAACAAATCAAGACACGTTTTGTCTGTATTTTATGAGTTTAACCACTGGACCTATGTAACATTTTTCCATCGTGTCATTGGTCTAATTATAAAACACATAACAAAGATTTTCGTGTCAAAAATTAAGAATACTTATTTAGTATTCTCAAAATACTTTTGAAGCACTCGATACTCCTATAGAATATGAACGATATCTTTTCAAGGGCTTTGCCCATTTTGCATAGTTGTCAAACATTTGTAAAGGTTTTCCCTTATTTTGATACTCCCTTTTTATGATATCTCATATCATCGCAGAGAACAGTATCACATTGAAAGAACATTCTTAGTGATTGATCATGTTTGTGTGACCAAAAGTTATGCATCATACAACAACAATAATCAGTCAGTGATATATCATAGGTAAATGTCACCCGAAATGTTAGACAATGTTTCGACTGACATTCACCAAAAATGCTTTATTAGAGATTACAAAGACCAAGAGATTTCTTCAAACTGGAAAATCTCTCATGGTCCAAAGTTTTTGTAAAAATATCAGCTAGTTGATGAATAATATCAACATGTTCAATTTGAACTAGCTGTTTTCGACTAAATCTCTTAAAAATGATGTCTAATATCAATATGTTTTGTACGAGAGTGTTGAACTGGATATTTGGAAATATTTATAGCACTCAAATTATCACAGTACAAAACTAAGATGTTACTAGAAAAATCATAGTCGTCTAACAAATGTCGTAACCATATTAATTGAGAACAACAACTTCCAGCTGCTACATATTCAGATTTTAGCAGTTGAAAGTGAGACACAGTTTTGTTTACGACTATACCATGAAACAAGGTTATTGTCAAGATAAAAACATCTTCCAATTGTACTCTTCCTATCATCCACATCACCAGCTCAATCCAAGTCACTATACCCTATTAAATTAGGATTAGTGTCTTTGGAATACCAAATTCCCAATTCATATGTGCTGGCAACATATCTAATGATACATTTTACGACATTTAAGTGGGAAATTTTGGGACAAGCTTGGAATCGAGCACATACACAAACACTAAACATTATGTCAGGACGACTAGCAGTAAGATATAGAAGGCTACCTATCATAGATCGATACAATGTTGGGTCGACATTTTCACCAACATTATCTTTACATATCTTCTGCGACGATCCCATTGGAGTTTTCATCTGCTTAACATTTTCCAATCCAAATCTCTTAGCTAGATTCTTGGAATATTTGCTATGAGAGATGAAGATTCCATCTTCACTTTGCTTAATCTGCAAACCTAAGAAAAAAGTTAGTTCACCAATCATGCTCATCTCAAATGTCGATGACATTGCTTCAACAAATGTCTTTAGGTAAGACTGTGAGGTCGAACCAAAGACTATGTCATCTATGTAGATTTGAGCAATAATAATATTTACATCGTGACATTTAATGAATAAAGTACAATCAGCTTCACCACGGTTAAAACCAAATTCAAGAAGAAAGTTAGTTAGACGACTATACCATGCACGAGGGGCTTGTTTCAACCCATACAAAGCCTTTTTGAGCTTGTATACATAGTGTGCATGGTAAGGATCTTCAAATCTTTTTGGTTGTTCAACATAGATTTCCTTATGTAGATAACCATTTAAGAATGCATCTTTTACATCCATTTGGTGTAAAGTAATTTTTAGAATGCAGGCAATGGCAAGAAGAAGTCTAATTGATTCAATTCTAGCCACAGTTACAAAGGTTTTGTCATAATCGATTCCTTCAACCTGAATATAGCCTTGTGCAACTAGACGAGCTTTGTTTCTAACAACCATTCCCGATTCATCTGATTTATTTTTAAAAATTTATTTAGTTCCAATTACATTTGTATTACTTGGACGTGGAACTAAGTCCGAGACTTCATTTCGAGAGAACTGTTCAAGCTCTTCTTGCATTGCTTGATTCGAAAAATCATCTTTAAGTGCTTCTAAAATATTTTTTGGTTCTATAGTAGATATAAAATAAGAAAGACTAACCTTTTGGTATATGGTAGATATACACACATACCTTACCATGTCTCTGTAATTGAGTGGTTCTTTCCCTCTTGTTCTAATTCCCTCAAAAACTCCCCCTATCACCTGACCTGTTGGATGATTCTTCCTAATCCTTAATGAGGGGTCCCCTTTGAACTTGATCTAGCAATTCAACATTTGACTCCTCATTCGCACCCTCTGTGATCTCTGGTCCAGGTTCAAATGTTGCTTTGGATGTGATACCATTTGGGGCAACATCTGGTTCTTCAGCAATCTGCACATTTTCCACTGAAACTATAGTGTTATTTTCAGTTGTATTTCCTGTAAGATCAGAGAAATCATCAAAAATAACATTTACAGACTCTTGTACGGTTCTTGTCCTCAGATTGTATACTCGATAAGCATGACTATTTTGTGAATAGCCAACAAAAATTCCTTTGTCACTCTTAGAGTCAAACTTTGCCAAATGATCTCTATCATTTAAAATGTAACAAATACACCCAAAAATATGAAAGTAACGCAAGTTAGGTTTCTTTCCATTTATAATCTCATAGGGTGTCATATTTGTTCCAGGCCTTAAATAGACTTTATTAGTGATGTGACAAGTAGTATTTAAGGCTTTAGCCCAAAAATATTTTGACAATTTTTTAAAACTAAGCATAACTCTAGCAATTTCTTGCAATGTTCTATTCTTCATTTCTTCTACCCTATTATGTTGAGGAGTTTTAGGAGCGGAAAACTCATGAAAAAAATCCTTTTTTCTCACAATTTTTTGTGAAGGAGATGTTTTCAAATTATTTTCCATGGTCGGATCTAATCCGAAAAATAGGAGAATAGAAAAAGTTTATAATTCTAGAGTGCAAAATTTTAAACATGTCAAAAGTTTATAATTTTTCTTTCAAAAAATATATCCATGAATATTTAGAAAAATCATCTACTATCACATAGGAATACCTCATGCCTCCTAAACTGTCTACCTCAATTGGACCTATCAGATCCATGTGCAGTAATTGAAAATAGTGAGACATACCTGAATGTTGTCCATCATTTTGAACAACATTATGGAAAACACGGGTTTGCTTACCTTTTAGACAATTTTTACAGACAGTTTTACCTTTATGGTTAAGATTGGGTAAGCCTCTAACTGCTTCATATGAGATCAATTTTTCTAGATTGAGGTAGTTGACATGCCCCAACTTTTGATGCCAAAGTGTTGTGTCATTGATCTTGACATTCTTGCATGTTTCTTGTCTTTATCACTTGTTCTTGTACCTGTCATGACACACTCATTAGCTTCATTCGTAACTTCACAGGCATTCATATTAAACTTTACCTCAAGATTATCATCACACAGTTGCCTAATGCTAATCAAATTAGCCATTAAACCCTCAACGTGTAATACATTTCTTAAAGCTAAAAATTCAGGAACATTCAAGATCCCTTTTTCAATTATTTTTCTTTTACTGCCACCTCCATAAGTTACGTTACCTCCGTTGAATGACTCATAGTTCTTTAGAAAACCTTTTGTACCTATCATGTGACGAGAACAACCACTAACAAAGTACCAAAAACCTGAAATGTTAGTTCTTAAAGCAGTTATCGCAACATTACAAGTTACATCCTTTTTGGGAACCCAAATTTTTTTAAAATATTTTTTACTTTTCGGCTCAGAAATGTTGCTTCGAATGTTATCCGAAATGTTGGAAAATCTTTTAGGCAATATTTTGCTCACAAAATCTTGAAGTTTGAAACAGTATGATTTTAAGTGTCCAGGGGAGTTACAGTAATGACAAACAAACTTCATATTCTTTGACATATATGAGAACCTATTATTTATTACTTTTTTCTTTAACAAAGCACATTTTCTCATTTGTATCAAAGAGATTAGAGCACGAAGTTTTAAGAGAGTTTACGTAACCAATACCTGCATGTGATGGTTTACTAAGATTGAGTATCTCATTCAACTTTGAAGTCCATGAGTTGAGCTTACGAAAGGTTTCTTCGGCTAAATCCAGTTTTGCACGAATCTTACCAAATTCTGTATCCTTTTTGGTAAGTGCAACCTCTAGTCGGGTTATTGTGCCGTTTAGATCTTCATTCTCACGAGTTAAAGATTTTACCTTTTTTTCAAGTTGTTTGGATTCTATGATTAAGGATTTACAAATACTTTGTAATTCATTAATCATGTCTTTGCATTCAACTTGATCCATACACTCGGCCTCACTACTAGAAATAAAACCACTAAAGAAATTAACAATAGGATAGTTAAAGAATATGTACCTCTCGGATGTTGCCTGAAATGTCATGACATCTGATGCAACATTACAGACGACATCTTTATTATCAGACATAGACTGTTCGTAAACAGTGGCCAGCATTGCTTGTGATTCGACTTCTTGATCTCCTTTCTCTTCTCCTTCGTCGTCACTAAGCGAGACCCATAGATTCTTATCAAATTTCCTAAGAGTGTTTGCACATTTATTAGAATAATGACCCCAACCCGAGCATGCATGACATTGTACACACTCGAGTTGTTTGGGATCAAATTTGGTACGATCTGAATTGGTTCTTCTTAGTGGACTTTCTTTTTGAGTACTTGGAAGGAACTTGGTGGGCTTTCGATTGAAGCCTTGATTTTGATACTGTTTAGATTTAGATTGATTTCTCTCATTGTTGAACTTCCTCACCATCGAATTGTATTTTTAGTGAGTAAGGCAACATTAGCACTTTCACCAATTTCTTCAAGATTCTCATCCTCTTCTTCGATTTGATTCTTCGAGGATTGAACTTGAAGTGCCACATTCTTGCTTTTATATATTTCCCTTTGATTCTCAATGTTCATCTCATAGGTTTCGAGAATGCTCATCAAGGTATGAAGGTCCATTGTGGCAAGATTGTGAGCTTCTTCAATGGCACAAATCTTTAAATTGAACTTTTCAGGAAGAGAACGAAGCGCTTTTTCAACAAGTTGAGTGTTGGTTAAAGGTTTGCCAAGCACTTGAGATTCATTTGAGATGTCTATCAACTTTTCAAAATAAGATTTAATATCATCTGCTTCTTCCATCCTTAAATGTTCATATTTTCTCATGAGCATGCGTAGCTTTGTTTGACGAACACTTGAGTTACCTTCACAATGAATTTGTAAAGTATCTCAAGCATCCTTAGTCGTGTGGCAGTTTTGAATGAGCTTGAACATGTATAGATCAACCCATCTAAAACTTGCATTTAAGGCCTTTTCGTTAAAGCTAGCATTATTGATTTCTTTTGCCATCCATTCGGATTCAGGTTTAACAAGAATGTCACCTTCCTCATCCGACGACAACATTGGAACAACATACCTATTGGTTATAGATCTTCATGCCCTAACATCAATTGATTTGATATGAGAACGTAGGAGAATCTTTCAATAGGCATAGTTTGAACCATCTAAAATGAAAAGTCTACCAATAGTCGAATTTGCCGGATCCATAGCTTTAAATAACAGAACCAAGCACTTATTGTGTTAAGTGTAGGCTCTGATACCACTTGTTAGGTCCGGGTATGCTATGGAATAATAAAAACAAATTGAAAATAAAATCGAATGTCAATTCAGTTCCGAATGTCAGCGACAATGTCGTCTGACACAAGTGACAACACTTCGATAAATCAGAAAAACCTTTGAAGAGTAAATTGTAGCGAAAATAATAAAGAACACTAAGGTTTAATATTTACATAAGTTATATTGATTATATAACCTATGACGGTCAGTGACCGAAAGTATTGTATATATTTATATACAATTGAATAAATTCCTTCTTTTACAATTTTACAAAATAAAACAAAAGGAATTAAAATGTTGAAGTCGCAGATGACTTCTGCCTGAAAAATCTACCCAAATAGACATAGACAACAACTCATTATAATTGCTTCAATACATAACAAATCTAGAATCTAAGCAGCAATTATAATGTTGGACAAAATGTTGTTGACACGCTCAGACAA
Source organism: Anisodus acutangulus (assembly GCA_029783415.1). Classification (NCBI taxonomy): domain Eukaryota; kingdom Viridiplantae; phylum Streptophyta; class Magnoliopsida; order Solanales; family Solanaceae; genus Anisodus; species Anisodus acutangulus. The sequence continues at coordinate 42,791,180 of CM056492.1, forward strand.
CACTTGTGATCCAGTTTTCTAAGATGAACTCTCGAGAGCTCTCTTGATATTTTTGCAATCTGTTTCTGGATATCGATCCACTCTTGTAGCCTCTCTATTTATAGTAGATATTCTTCCTTGAAAAGCTCATAGATTGGTTGTGGAGGTTGAGGAAAAGGTGGGCAGCTGATAGGGTTTGTTGGAGAAGATCATGGAGCAAAATCCTCTAACTTCTTGGACCTGTTCCCCAAGCATAGCAACGACTTTGACTTGTTCTTTCCACATTTTTCATCAGCTCCTATTTACCTTGCCAAGTCACTTTTTCATCGTACTAAAAATTCCACGAGAATTGCTTCAGTCCGTGAAGTAAGTCAAAATTGTTTTACACAAAATGTTGATCCGAATGTTGTGACATTTATTCCAACATTTCTTAATTTCAACTTAGCACTAAAAATGATATGTTGGGAAAAAATGTCACAACACCAAACCCAACATTAACACTGTCCTTGCAATTTCTTTGTTCCTATTGATCGACACTTTGGACAAAATCAAACTCATGTATCGGTTAGAATCCTATTTAACTATATGAATACATAGCTGGAAAAAAAAAACCTGCTTACGTTTATGAATAAAATATATACTCTGCCCAGTCAATACTACGTTTATGGTGTGTTCCTGATTAACAAACATCAAGAGTTTGGCTTCATATATTTTAGCGAAGATTTCGCTAAGACGACGAGCAAACAAATTGGACAACTCTAAATTCACCACAATCATTGCACTATTAAAATAGAACCTCATTGTCAATAAATGGTACTACCTGGCAGCAAGGAATGGTGTGAGAAGAAGAAAAAGGGAGTGTTTTCATTGCCGTTTGTGCTGAAATAAGGGGATTCGTTAAAATTAGGAAAACTTCGTAAATTTGTGAACATGCTGTCGAACATTAATATTATTTGCTACAAAGGGATAATAGAACCAAAGGGTTGAGAAGACATAATATGCGGCGAGAATGAAAACCTTTATGGCGTTGGCGATGGTCCTTTTGAAAATGGGACTACTAAAAAAAATAGAAAACAAGTTACTGGTGCCGAAATCTATTTGCCCAGACAACCCGTGAACATGTTACAGCCTAGAGTGTCAAAATGTGGTTCTGCTGTTGTAGTATTATATGTATCTAGAATGTTACTCCCTATACCACCTCTAAATTGTATATGTAACTTTTTCCATTATCAATATACATATTCTTTGCTTATGAACACAATGTGTTATAGAAGTTCCTTTAAAATGCTTTTATGCCGATTAATATTTCCCTCATTTGATTATGGCTGTAAGCAGATCTAATTTTCCCCTCTTCTAACAGGTTATTAGCATCTTTCCTCTGAAAATGGTAATACTCAAACTCTTTCTTAACGAAGCTATTACAATTTGCTCACTAAATTTACAAAGCTACTGCCAGCACAAGCTGCATATATCATTTGAAATGCTATAATCTACAGTCTGTTTGATATTCCTGTTGCAAGCAAATTTGGAAGCACAAATTCTCTCTTTATACATTTATACTTTCCACATTTACTAATCTTATATTTTTTATTACTATCTACTTATAAGGAAGAAATATGTTGAACAATTTTTTCTTCAACTTCTACTAAATACTACTTTTATTTGGCATCAAGTTCTTAATATGTATGCGACGGTAAAAAGGAGGAGACTACAATTTCTTAAATACAAGGGAGAAACATTAAGGAGTCAAATGTTACGACCGATAGCCAATATATACTATAAAAACTATTATCGTTGGAATATTACTTTGCAAGTGAGAAAAGTGAGTGTTATGTACTACAAGACTCGACATCTACGTGCAACGCACGTGTCGAGAGACTAGTATATATATATATATATATATATAGACTGGTGGGCCTACCGAAACCAATAAGTTGACTATTTTCACCCATAGCTGGGTCTTTAGCGCAACTACAACAATCATACTCGATGAATGAATTAGTTGGGCCTTGAGAGGTGTGGAGACCCAAGTAGCCCATTGCGATGTGTATACAGAAAAGAAGAGGGGGAAAGGAAAAAGATTAGAAGGTATCTATGCTTATCTAATTTAAATATAAAATTTCACAAGTAATTCATACATGTATCACATGAACTATAGGAAGAACATATTAATTAATAGAAAGAAACATGAGGCCCAAATAGACAAATAAAATGATAACAACCCATAATTGAATTAACAACAGCTGAGACGCAATAACTGGGCCTAGCCAATTTTGGATATTAACGGCAGTGCATTAACAAAGAAGTAAATAGGGAAACTGGGTTTGGCCCAATTACAGCAGTCACTCAGAGAAGGTAAGGGGAAATAACATGTAAATGGGCCAGGCCCAACAACCTCACAACATTGTCATCCAAGTGACATACACAAGGATATATCTGCCTTGTATACCTGATATACAGGCCATATATGCTCATGTACATTCAACTATACATATCACAACATATAAAAGTCACGTGGAGATAACCAGAAGCAAGAGCCAATGCACATATCATTCATGTCCCTATTTCTTATCTTTTTACTCCTAGGACTTAGCATTCAGAACTTAAACAACTAACAAATTAGCAATATGCATCCTCAGAAATTCAGACAGTCTTAAAGCAGAGGTAGAGATCTAGATGTCATGAAAGGCAAAGCTATCTTCAAGGCCTCAGTGAGCTTATATTGGACTATCTATACCAAAGAGCATGTACTAAACATACTGACAAGTAGCAATACCATAACAATTTCCCCAGATTCCCAAACCAAATGAGAACATCTGAACTTTGGAATCTAGAGACAAGGTTAGAATAACATAGATTCCCGTAGTTAGTATTGTGCTAAACACATGTCGGGTACAAAATGCTACACGAGACAAAAAGGAGAAAGTGGGGATTGCTTCTGGATATGGAAATCAATATAACATTTAGTCTAAGACTACTATAACAGGCTTTTCTATCAAGTAGGCAGGATATCATAGACAGGACCAAAGTTTTCATTTTCAGGTAGGATTTATTCTAACAGCAACTAAGCGTTACAAATTCCAAAAGAACAACATGCCTGTTATGAATACAAGACAGGTTTCCAACTTTCTTTAAACTAGAGGTGGCCGGTGGCCAGTGGGCCGGGCTCGGGTCTGGCGGGGTCGAGTCTGGCGGGACTTGCTCCAGTCCCGTCCCGATCCCGTCGGTATCGGGTCGGGGCGGGGTCCGGCGGGTTTTCCTTTTTTTTTTTAAATAACATATGTATAAAAAAAACTCAATAAACAAGATAAGATAGTGTAATAAAAACATCCCAAGACTGTTTTTGTGCCTCTTATATTATTTAATAGACATGATTTTTTTGTAATACAAATACAATTGTCTAAAATCTAAATTGCAACTTTGTGGTGTTGTCCAAAAGTTGCAAATTACATAATAAAATTGCAATTAAAAAAATTACATTCTTAAAAAAACCTGTTCTAATTGCTTGATGATTTCCTGTGGTTCTTCGGTTGGAATTGGTATTTGTTGGTCAAATTGATCCACATCGCTTCCACTACGTTCGGTTAAGATTTCGTTGTAGTTTTCATCTTCTTCTTCGTTGATCTCCGATTGACCGCACCTTCTCCGCTCCGCTCGTATCCAATCTCTGAATAATACTGCAATTTCCAAGCTGTCTCCGGCTAATGAGTGTCTGTGGTCTCCTATTTGATATCTGCCGGTAGAAAAAGCGCTTTCAGACGCAGTTGATAACGCTTGAATGTTCAAAACATCTCGGGCCATCAATGAAAGTGTCGGAAAGGTCTTCTCATTCCCCCTCCAGTATTTCAGCAAGTCTTCATTGATAACTTCTTGATACAATACAGAACCCTGCAAAACAAAAATATCCAACTCGCTAATTTGGTTAGTAGTAGAGGTACGGCCACACATTCTATTTCTGAGGCTTTCAATACTAGCCATGAAACAAAGATGTCTTTTGTGAGGTTGTGTTGAAGATGAAGAAGATGGTATGAAGCCGGTAAGTTACTAGCATTTTCTTGTTGATAAAATCTATATATTTTTTTGCATTGGTGTTCTACGCTAGACAACACTTCTTCTTTAGTTTGTTCAATAGGTGGTGGGTGATTTAGATTTTTGGGACTTGGAGGTGGTAGTACTTCTATACAATCGTAAATAATTTCAATTAGTGATTTAGTACCGTCTATTTTAATAGTAGGATTTAATACAGAACCAATAATATAAATAGTGAGAATAGGAATAAAATATTTTTTTATTTTGACAAATATTTTTTTAATAGCTGCCTTATAAGCTGATTTTTCCATATATTCACTAAGTAATAAAAATATTAGAGTTATATAAAACAACATAGTTGAAATAGTAGGATAATATATACCGAAAAATTCTTTTGTTGCTTGAAAAAAATTCTCTAAAAATACAATAAGTTCGAAATTTTTTACCCAATCACTATCTAAAATCATATAAGCTGAATTTTTATTATGAGAGTTAAAAAATAAAGTTATAGGTATTCTATAGTCATAAGCAACAAGTAGTTGCTCGTATAAATAATTTCACCTAGTGGATACTTCTTGTGAAATTTTTCTATAAGATAGTCCACAATCGTGACAAGTTTTTTTATATTCTTTTCTACATTGTACTTTATTACTTTTAAAAATAAAATTTATAGCAAACTGTATTTTACTAAGAATGTCTTCAAAAATTGATAGACCATCCTTTACAATTAAGTTATATATATGGCACGCGCATTTTATATGAAAATGATCTGGAAAAGATGGAGTTAAACTATTTTTTAAAATTGTAATTGCGTAATTGTTAGAATAAGCGTTATTTAATGTAATAGTCATAATTGTATCGGTTATTCCGTAATAATGACACACTTGATAAATATTATCTGCAATAAAAGTACCAGTGTGCCTATCATCTATATATCTATACGCTAAAATACGTTTTTGCATAGACCATTTATAATCTATCCAATGACAAGTTACAGTTAAATAATCATGGCCGTTAGTACTACTACCTATATCAGACATGATAGATACTTTGCCATTAAAATGATATAATGAATAACGTAAATACTGTTGATATTCATGCGCGAATTTAAATACATCTCTCTTAACAGTTGATCTAGGAAAACCGTTAAAAGCAGGATTATATATATCTCTAATGTAATGAATAAAGCAGGAGATGAAGGAAATGAAAAAGGCAAACCCTCCACAAAGAACTAATTTTGATATTGCTTCCCTATCTCTATGTTTATTATATTTAGGGCCTACAATTCCCGTCATAGGGTTAATTTGACCACAGACTTGGTCCGGAACGATGTCGTGATGTGAACCTTATCCCGATGGAGCGAGCGTTTGCGCACCCGATTTTGAAGCCTGGTATTGGGCATACCTAGCTGGATGAGCACTTACTACATGTCTAATTAACCCCCCCCCCCCCGTCCCACCGTGACCTTTTCCAGTTTTAAATTTTAAAACATTTTTACAAATTTTACATATAGCTACTTGATTCTCTACGTCCCTATCAAAAAATGTCCATGCATCTGATTTTAATGGTCATTTTGCTAGACCTCGTCTCATACTAGGGGGAATAGGAGGTATTTCAGTTGAAGGTGCACTAGTGGGTGTGTTGTCATCAACATTAGTGGGTGTATCATCTAGATCATCGTCTAAATTAAAGTCTTCTTGAGTTCCAGAAAATAGCTCCTCGTCTAAATCTAATGGTATTGTAGGAAAATGTTGAGTATCAACAAAATCATCTTGTGTAGGAATAAGATGACTAGAAGAAATACCCTTGCCCTGGTTACCCCTACTAGAAGCAGCACCCTTACCCTTACCCTTAAACATACCTTTTAATTCTTCCATTTTAATTATGATAATAAATAATTAAAGATAATAAAAATAAAGTGCGCTAAATAAAATAAACAGACAATAATAATTTAATGAAGGAACGAATGTACCAAACGCCGACGTAACGTCGACGTGTAATCGAGAGGTTGAAAATTGAAATTTCGCTCCATGGAAGATCCTCAAGCTAGTTGCCAACTTCACTCCCAATTTCCAAATTAATAAATAAAATTGAATATTTAGCAAACAATGTAGACTTGTAGAGAGATATATTGAGATATTAGAGAGATTGTAGGAAGATTTGTGAGAAAGATGAAGAGAAAATGAGTTATTTATAATTGAAAAAATTGGGTTAAAGTGTAAATATAATAACTTATGGGTTAAAAATAAATATTAAGGGGTAGGGGGGAGGGGGGAGGCCTAATTTGGCCGTTGCCCAACGGCCAAAATCTAAAATGGCCGTTGGTGCAACGGTTATATTTGCAAAGGGGGAGAAATCGGGCGGGGTCGGGGTCGGGGTCGGGACGGGCTCGGAGCGGGCTCGGGTCTGGCGGGACGAGACATTGTCCTGTCCCGAGTTCGAGTCCCGCCACCGTTTTTTTTTTATTTTTACGCGGGGTCGGGGCTGGACCGGCGCGGGCTCGGGACGGGGTCGGGCCGCCCCGGCCCACTGGCCACCCTTACTTTAAACTAAACAACCTCTATCAGGCCCATGAATCTAGTACATGTTGAGTTAAAACAAGATTCCACACATGATATTGGACTGATAGTGTACATAACCTCAAATAGGGGATCAGTTAAGTAAGTATTATTAAAAGCAATAAATCTCATTTATGCATACAAACTAGACATGTCACAATGTATTGGTCATAGTCAAGTCTACCTATATGTCAAACCTAACATAATCATTTACCTGTAATGTTGCACCTCATTTTAAAACATTCAGATTTCCAAATTTCAACTCAGACAGTTAGTGTTAAACTAGGTGATGAACTTGATAATTCCAAATAGTTACAAAGAAAGTAAGAGTAGAACTTCAACAGGGCATATCAGCACAGATGAGTATCATTTGATCCTCTACAAATCAGCATCCTTCTAGCTTAAGCTAGTGTAAACAAATTAGGACATTGGGACTTGGACTCATAAATATCAAGATAATGAGATCACATGGCACCCAGGTAAGCATGCATGGCTTTAAACGTGGAAGAAGGGTATACATAATCTAGGCATGAAATCGAACACACATAAACATGACAAAAGTATCAACTAAGAGGTTAGCAATTACCAAAACTCTAGACTATCCCTCACAGGGGTCATAGTTTTCATAAACATAAAAGAACGAATGCTAACATGTTTATGTAAGACTTATCTCTATCAACTTAACATTCGTGAAGTAAATTATTACATGAAAATACATCTCATGTAAACCTTTTTACATTTAAGTTAACTAATTGATCATGTGAGACTCATAAGTGAATCAAATTAAGTCCATTATCACAGATTAGGAACATGCACATGAGTTGAATCCATTCTTAACCTAACTTAGGCAATCCACACAACAATATTCATACTTAGATGCCACAAAGAGGCTAACAGTATACAAAAGATCATCATATCATCAAATATTAAAGTAAACAGGTCATAAAGGATCACATTCAAACTATATTATCCTGAACCAACACGCGGGACACAGTATGCTTAAAACAAGTTGAACGGATGCTAACAAGTCTAGATAAAGCTTAAATCAGTCTTAAATAAACTTAAATACTCAGAAATCAGCTAACACATGAAACTACAGTCTTTATAAGCCTCTTTTATACTTAAAATAAACAGTTATGATCTTATGATACTATAGATGGATCACAAATAGTTCACTATCCTAGATTCAAAACAAGTGATCATTTTGAGTCCTTTGTTTTTACCTAAACTAAGCAGCTTACATGCCAACATACATATCTAGGTGCAATTAAAAGGTCAGCAGCAAGTAACAGAGCATCATATGATCAAATTTAAGGCTCAATAAACCATTGAAAGACACACCTAAGCTACACTATTCTAAATCAGTGACTACAACATGAAAAGGTCTAAGGTAGATGCCAACATACCTATCAGTCTCATACTCAACTAGTTTTAACTATGTGAAAAGCATAATACAAACTAAACCACTCATAACAAACAAATCACAGGTCATCCTAACCTCATTTTGAATCCATCTCCACCCTAATCCAAACCTAATGGACCATAATTATTTATAAAATTAATTCAAACCAGATTATTACTAAATATGAATATTGAGTTAATTTCACGTCATTTTAAACTTGATTAGGTAACATATTGATCACAAACAGATATAAATTCATTTAAGCAGATTCATAAGCACATAAATGGACTTAATTTAAAAGGAAGAGTAAATGGAGGGGCAAATACCTTCTTGTGAGGCAGCCTAGGATCGAGATTGGGGATGTACTTTACTCCACGCTTAATCACTCGCACACACAATCAAAAGGGAAAATTTTAAAACTAAAAGACTAATTTCGAGACAAGGATCCCACCAAAGGGCTTGGAATCCAAAATTACTCAAAATCAACCAAGTTTCATATTGAAAATTAGATCTTAAATGTAAAATCCTAGAAATTCAAAGTCTGGACCTTTGAACAATGAAGGGGTGGGTCTCAATTTATAGAGACCTCCAAACCCTAGAAATTCTATAGAATCCGATGTGGGAGAACAGATTTGGGGGGAAATTCCCTCCCAACCGTTCTTGACCAATCACAACGCAAAGTTTGAAATCAAATGAGACAAACAAATATAAAATCACAGCAGAGGAGTACGAGAGGGGCAACCTCACCTTTGGTGGGGTGGTGGTGGCTCTGCAGTCAACTATGCGAGAAAGGGCAAGAGCATTAATTGCTCTTGCCTAAAATAGATGAACAATACTTGTAGTACACTAAGCATTTGCCATTATTGGACTTAGAGAAGAGGACGAAGCCTTAGGGTTTCTCTCTCTTTCAATTCCCGATTGAGAAAAGGGTATTGGGGTGTGACGACCTAAATCACGGGCGTCGTGGTGGCACCTACACTATCCCGGTAAGCGAATCAATCTCAAAATAATTTACATTTAATAGTTCAAAATTGCGGAAATGAAGGAAAAGTACATAATATAACAATACTTCTTAAAACGTTTAATATCATTTAACCCTTACAACATTTACTCCCAAAACCTGGTCTGACTTGTACAAGAACTACTAAGAATACAATAGAAAGAGAAATAAATAACCACTGTCTTGGATGAATAAGAACAATCTAACTAAGACAAAGACCAAGGTCGCCGATAAAAGGTATGCCATGCCCTAATCTTCACGTGTCCCATCTGCAACCTGAACCAACTATATACATGCATCCACGTAAAAGGTGCAGCAAGCGTAGCATGAGTACACAACGTACCCGCATAGGCATCATAGGTCGACAACGATGAAAGTTAAGTAACAGGAATAAACATCAACTGGACTCTCAAATAGATCCTATTCTAGACATTTCAAGTATTCACATAAGTCACCTTATTCACATAAGGGTTCAATCAGAATCAAGTACAATTAAATTCATATTGCACATAGGGATCTTAAATTGAATACCCACCGATCAGTAAACTCTGTCTAAGTAATATTTATGTTGTCACCACCTACCCAAGTTATCAAATAATGAATTAAGACAGGTTGATCCTAATACACAAAATAATATCACAATCCTTCTCAAGAGGTATAACGATAGTCTGATCATAACAATATTAACTTCTTATTCTCTATAACTCTTGGGCTTGGTTAAGGTACTATACCAGTAAGGACAGGACACATACTCATTCATGTCACGTCCTTATTATACTCTAAGTAGAAGTCTACGTCGTACATACTTAATTAAGGAGGGGATTTACACATGTATAACATACAAGTATTTAACTACAATAACAACACCTCGATCAATCCTTTACTAGACCTCTATCGAATAACACTGTCAATCACTAAGCAATACAAGCCAATAGAATCCACCGATCACAATCAAGTCCACCGACCACAATAAAGTCCGAAAATGAGTACTCATACTATAAAGGTGTAACTACAGGACCCAATTCACAAAGAACAAGCCAAACGTGGCAACTAATTTAGTCCAATATAATCAATCCAACCATCCAAATCTATTTAATCAGGAAGTCACCCAAGTTCCAATAACCAATCCATATCACATTACTAAACAATAAGTAATAAAAGTATGAATAATATGAATGCAATGCATATGCCAGGTACCTTTCATCTCCAGCATAGAGGCGTTCAAACTCTATGAACTGCACACTCATGAGGGGGCCCGCGAAGTCCACATAATCATCTAGAGTTTCTCAACGGATCCTAGCTCTTTGCTATAATAACATTTGTTACAAGCGTGCAACCCGACTTTCCGCGAATAATCATTATCATCAAACCAAGACCCCTTTGAAGTCATATCAATCATCTCAATGTTTCCAACCATTTCATAATATATCCTTACATTTTCTGGTCTTATTAGACCCACATCATTTTCATACCACTCATTATAATATCATCGGAACCATGAGTGTATGAATGCAAATGATAATCTAAGGCAAATAATCAGAATGTATGTGATGCAATCAAGTATAAGAGATGAATACCACACGCTTTCAGAAAGTCATTAACACATAATCCACGTAAATAAAAATATCATATCGAAAGCAATGTGATGAATAAAAACAACAATATTAACAATGACGACAAACCCAACAACAGTAGTCTGAATCAGCTCAAGGCTGATTTCCCAAATCACACATCATCACAGTTCAACACCGGTACCCACCCAAGCGTTCATCACAACTGCTAAGGTGGGACCCCCAAACACGCCTAATACCTCTCAACATTTATAACTAATACGTACTTCTATTGAAGTCTACAAATGTGAAACTGTAGCCTACCTCATTGCCGAGCAGGAGCCACGAACCCTCAAGCCGGAGCCTTTCCCTTATGAAATGTCTCCGAATGATGAAAGTATATCAAATATGAATTCTACGTTAAAGTATAAATCCATGGATACTCATTTTGTCATAACTTTAGCCGGAAGCCAAAGACCCAAACTAGCCAAACCCGAGCCTCAAGGAAAAAACTATAATTTTTTTGAAAAATTGGGTTCAAAATAGTACTCTCTGAGTTTAAAAGATATCCATATTGCTATACTTTAATTCGAAATTCAAAAGCGAACACAAAAAGGTAACACCGAGACCCCAAGGGAAAAATTGGAATTTTATTCTAAAGTCATATTACCCATAACTTATATAGTCTAGATTCAGAAAAGCCATTCAAAAAGCCTACATCTTGATCCTCAAATTCATGGTTTACCACTTTTCAACTTTTTGGTTCAAAATCCCAATTTTCTCCAACCAAACATGGATAAAATCGATATCCAACGAAAATAAACTTGAGGAAACATAAAAATAAAGGTTAGAAACATACTCCCTTGATGATTAGAGAACAACTTTGCCAAAATAACCTCAAACGGAGCTCTAGAACTCAAGATATGCTCCAATTACTAAATGAACGCTGTCTGATTTTTTTTATACACAACGATTTCCGCTTCTGCGGCCAATAACTCACACCTGCGGCCTGCCAGGTGTTTCCTCACCTGCAGACCTTTTTTCGTACATGCGGGGTCATGTGTGCGGACCCCACTTCGCATCTGTGAAGCACCTGTACCAGCTATCCTCTCTGGCACTAAAATGGGCTTAACTCACTCATACGATGTCTGAAGTCGACGATTCTTTTTTCTATAGTTCCGTAATTACGATACAGATCTAATGGTTGAATAGAAACACAAATCTAAGGTCGTTTTATCTATATATTGCCCTTTTTGTCCATAGAGACAATGCTTAAACCTCAAATAAAAACGCGCCATAACCCAAATCCAGTCGAAACTAATCGGAATCTCATCAAAACTTGTGGACAAGTTCAAAATTATCATACGGACCTGCTCGAACCCTCAAAACACCTAAACGAGGTTGTCTTGACCCCATGTTGACCATGGTCAACTCTAATTCATCTTAGAAGAAGGTTTCTCAACCAACCACCTAAATCACACCCGAACTTCTCGGGAACCAAACCAATGACTCGACTAAGTCATAAATCACATTTCAGACCTAATGAAATTGACAAAACTTCGAAAAGACTCATTTCCCCTCTATGTTGTCTTTGGTCAAACTTCTTCATTTCTTAACTTAAGAATTTTCAAAATATCCTTTTTCTTATACCCAACCCCTCTGAAAGCCTCAAGAATTATGCCATCCATCCCCACAATCTGAATACACTCTAACGATGCTAGGGGAAAGGTCAACAAGGTCAACAAGGTAAAAGGGTAAAATGGCTAAATGACCAAAAGGGTCGTTACATCAGATACTAATTAAACAAACGTTTGTCCTCGAATGGAAAAGGGAAATACAAAATTGACGAGTGACCAAAGAATTTCCATTATAGCCCTATGAAGCCCCAATATGCAAGAAATATACCGATAGTACCATTTGTTCACTTTATCAGTCAATGCTGCCCTTAACTTAACTCGAAGACCCAAATTTCCATTTCTTCATAACTGAGATTCCTTTCACAGTTGATTCTCAAATGTAAGAACTGACTCCGCTCAAATTCAATGATTTGATCATAACCATACCTTTATACGCGTTCGATTGAATCCACGAATATCACCTTAATAACTACCATCTTTTAGTTGTAGCCACAAACCATTGTTCAACTTGTAATACTAAAATATTCTGATTCTACCAATCCTTCTCTCACACCTTCCCGGGCCTTCCTTGGAACTAAGATTCCTTAGAAACACATAGACACACGCCACAAGCCCAAATCATGACTTCCTTTCGTCAGAAAAGTATCCTTGCTTTATCTGAGAAAATTCTGAGTAATTCCATACAAAACTAATCTTTTCCAAGGCCGATTGTGCAAATTCGAGTCTCGTTAGTTCTGTATCCCAAAGTGAAAATCACTTAGTCAAACCCATTGCCCAATTATTCTCGACTCTCTAAATCCATACTATGAGCATACCTACTGATTATCTTGTCGTGCCAAATTCGTAGAAAATCAAGTGATAACTCTAAAGACTTTCCATAACCATTTGTACCTCCTCCAGACATACCAAGTACCCGTGTAAACCATTAGAACTGTTGGAATTGCTATTATCCATGGAATATCATCAACCCTACTTCCAACTTTAATCAGAACCGGTAACACTAGCATACCTCTATTCCGAATTCAAATACAATGTACCCTTATCGGTGGTTTACTAGAATACTCTAAGTCCTCCAGGCAATATAAGAATGGACCACCCGACCCTAAATGAACAAATTTGACCGGAATAAAACGCTCAATTTCTAAATCATCGATAGTCACCCGAACTGATTCCAAACATAACTGACAGGATTTACATAAGCATGCGGTAACCTATTCCATCCTTTTTCTCATGAGTAATCGATCATGTGTTGTCACCCAGGACTTCAAATGCCAGATTCTATCCAAGTCATCAAGTTAGTACTATTTTGTGATTGTAATCTTTATGTTGCTCAACTTCTATCCAATACGCAAGTCTAATAGAACCCCATGAACTATAAATACGTCAAATCTTCCTTGTACTCTCTCTTCACTCGCCCACAACTCTGGAAACCTCTTCGAACCTCTATTTGTCATATCTCGCTATTTACCAGTCTTACCAATTCCTAATGTATCAACCTTATCTTTCATGCACCTTACCTTGCACAATTTCTTCCAAGTCTTTAATATTTTAATATACTCACCAATGCTATTAGTCAACAACGCTCCAACATAATCTACCACCAGTCATCAATCATAACCCTAGGGAACATTCGTCATGACACTTAGCTGATTACCATAGACCTACTCCTCCAGCGTACTACAAAATTAAACCCGATCCAAATGATGCGAAAATAATGCCACCATAATCCATACATATCCTAAGAATTTTAGTTTCTTTGAATCCAATTTCTCCCCTCTCTCGAAGAGGTACCTTAACTCATTCCAAATTATCTTAATTCCTCAATTTACACCTTTCATTCATATCACACTCACCGCTAATGACCGATCATTACTCAAACCTGCTCCAAAGTGAACTGAAATATCATAGGCCTCGGAAAATAACATAATAGATTGCATACCCAAACAACCCAGAGTTTCCTTTACCTCACTCGAACCTTAAAACTGAAGGCTACTCCTAATTCGGCACATTCCATGCACCATCCTTTATAAAATTTCTCTACTAGAAAAGGTATCGACCCACTCTGGCTACTTTGATAAAAAAATTATTTAGTAACCAAGCGATAACCCAAACCATCTCTGAATTGGCCCATGATATGAAAGTCGATCCTTAATTACCTAATATACACTCCTACTAACATTCTCATATAGTTTCATTGAAGTACCCTTGCCAAAAATCCTTAACCGACATAATCATTCTTCTATATTAGTTCATATGTTCACTGACCCGGTTATCGATACCCAAAACTTTTCACAACTAGAATTTGATCACCGTCGTCGATCTATTATCGTAAATATCCCCATTGACAAACACCTTATTCGAGAGTCCTGTATGATGCTTTCCTATGAAGAACCAACCCTTACCTTATTTTTCCAAACCATAACACATCCAACTAACCGTGCAATTTTTTCCTATCCTTTGGTCAACTCCAAAGTAATTATACCAGTAACTATAGAACTTCTCAAGTATTAACCTCTATATACCATGTCTACAGCTCTTATCCAAGAGCTAGATGCAACATCCGGTAATTCCTTAAATAGAAGTCCACACTTGCCCAGCGCCTAAGTCATTCACATTAGTCGATCACTAGCTCCTATTAGCCTACGTCATAGTCCAACGTACCAACTCATATATGATCTCTTACACTCACTCTACCCCAAGAGATTGTGAACTAACTCACAAATCAACAATCTCTTGGTTTCAACAACCCATTTTCTATCACTAACTTCGAAACTCCAAGTGACCATACGAACACTCTCTTTATTGAAAAATTAAGGTTGTCTATTTTCTTAGGTTATACTCATCACCAACAACCTTGCCACCTGACCTAGAACAGATAGTCATTCCCTGAAAGGATAATCAACCACTAGTTCTTATTCTGCCACTACAATTTGTCAAGTCGAAGCCAAACTTAACTTTTCATAGCCTCATACGACATCCACCCTCGTACATCTTGAAACCTTATCCTAACGAGCACGTCAGATACCAATTTTTCCCTTTATATAGCGAGGTTGATCCATCCAATTTCTTTTTCTTGCACATCTATATTACCATTTCCACTTTCCAAAGATATCATCGAACTGAGGGGTCCCAATTATAGCCCCACTAAAATGAACCTTCAATTCGTAGCTGAAGAAGAACGTGGTCACAAGTCCGTATCATGGTAACACATCTCATACCCTACCACGCGACATCATATCGGACCACTTGTGTACGAATTTAAGAGCGGGTTACCACCATCGGTGATAGAATAGGATGCAGAAATTTTAGATACTAATTTGAACAAAGTCGTACAAAAGAACGAAAGAAGAGAAGATTTCCTAAATGTCTTATAGCCTCTTGAGGATGGGTGATGACATCTACATACCTATCCGGGAGACTCTACTACACATTGTCCTTATACTCGTGAGACCGGTGAACCTAGAGCTCTGATACCAACTTTTTCACGACCCAAATCATGAGCGTCATGGTGGTACCAACAATATCCTCCTAGTAGGCGAGCCAATCCAAAAATAATTTAAATTCAATAGCTCAACAATGTGGATATGAAGGGAAAGTACATAATATAACAATACTTCTTAAAACGTTTAACAACATTTAACCCTTACAACATTTACTCCCAAAGCCTGCTCTAACTTGTACAAGGACTACTAAGAATACAATAGAAAGAGAAATAAACAACCACTGTCTTGGATGAATAAGAACAATCTAACTAAGGCAAAGACCAAGGCGGCCGATAGAAGGAATGTCATGCCCTAATCTTCACGTGCCCCATCTACAACCTGAACCAACTGTATACCTGCATCCACGTAAAAGGTGCAGCAAGCGTAGCATGAGTACACAACGTACCCCATAGGCATCATAAGCCGAAAACAATGGAAGTTATGTAACAAGAATAAACATCAACTTGACTCTCAAATAGATCCTATTCTAGGCAGTTCAAGTAGTCACATAAGGGTTCAATCACAGTCAAGTACAATTAAATTCATATTACACACAAGGATCTTAAATTGAATACCCACCGATCAGTAAACTCTGTCTAAGTCATATTTATGTTGTCACCACCTACCCAAGTTATCAAATAATCAATTAAGATAGGTTGACCCTAGTACACAAAATAATATCACCATCCTTCTCAAAGGGTATAATGATAGTCTGATCATAACAATATTAACTTCTTATTCTCTATAACTCTTGCGCTTGATTAAGTTAGTATACCAGTAAGGGCAGTACAAATACTTGTTCATTTCACGTCCTTATTATACTTTAAGTCTACACCGTACATCCTTAATTAAGGAGGATATCTACACATGCATAACAGATAAGTCATTTAACTACAATAACACCTCGACCAGTCCTTTACTAGACCTCTATCAAATAACACTGTCAATCACCAAGCAATACAAGTCAATAGAATCCACCAACCACAATAAAGTCCACCGACCAGAATAAAGTCTGACAGCGAGTACTCAGACTCATAAAGGTGTAACCACAAGACCCAATTCACATAGAACAAGCCAATCATGGCAACTAATCCTATCCAATATAATCAATCCAATCATCCAAATCCATTTAATTAGGAAGTCACCCAAGTTCCAATAACCAATCCATATCATCTTACCAAACAATAAGTAATCAAAGTATGAATGAATGTATGAATAATATGAATACAATATATTCCACATACATTTCATGTCCAATATACAAGCATTCAAATTCTATGAACTGCACATCCATAGAGGACCCACAAAGTCTATATACTCATCTGAAATTTCTCAACGGATTCCAGATCTTGGTTGTATTAACATTCGTTGCAGGCATGCAACCCGGCCCTCCGCGTATCATCATTATCATCAAACCAAGACCCCTTTGGATTCATATCCAACCATCTGATAGTATACCCTTACCTTTTCCAGTCTCATTAGACCCATATCATTTCCATACCAATCTCATTATAATATCATCGGAACCATGAATGTATGAATGCAAATGACAATTCAAGGTAAGTAATTAGAATGTATGAGATACAATCATGTATTAGAGATGAATACCACACATTTTCAGAAAGTCACTAACACATAATCCACGTAAATAAAAATATCATATCGAAAGCAATGTGATGAATAAAAACAACAATATCAACAATGGCGACAAGCTCACATAATGGCGACAAGCTCACATAATGGCGACAATCCCAAACAACAGCAGTCAGAATCAACTTAAGGCTGATATCATAGTTCAGCACCAGTACCCATACAAGCATTTATCACAACCGCTAAAGTGGGACCCCCAAACACGCCCAATACTCCTCAACATTTATAACTAATATGTACTTCTATCGAAGTCAACAAAAGAGAAACCATTGCCCACCTCATTACCGAGTAGGAGGCACGAACTCTCAAGTCGGTGCCTTTCCCTTATCAAATGTCTTCGAACGATTAAACTTTATCAAATATGAATTTTGTGTTAAAATATGAATCCATGGATACTTATTTGGTCATATTTTTACCCGAAAGCAAAAAATGGACTCAAAATGGCCAAACCCGAGCCTTAAGGGAAAAACTGTAATTTAGTTGAAAAATCAGATTCAATATAATCAAAATAGTACTCTACGAGTTTAAACGAGACCAATAATATCCATATTGCTATACTTTAATTTGAAATCTAAAAATAAACCCAAAAAGGTAACCTGAGCCCCCAAAGGAAAAATTGAAATTTTATTCTAAAATCATATTACCCATCTAGATTCAGAAAATCCATTCAAAAAGCCTTCATCTTGTTCCTCAAATCCATGGTTTACCACGTTTCAACTTTTAGGTTCAAAACCTTAATTTTCCCTAACCAAACACGGATAAAATCGATAACCAATGAAAATAAACTAGACGAAACATCAAAATAAAGGTTAGATACTTACTCCCTTGCTGACAAGAGAACAACACCGCGAAAATAACCTCAAATGGTGCTCTTAACTCAAAATATGCTGAAAATACTAAATGAACACAATTTGATTTTTTATACACAACGATTTCCGCTGGTGCAGCCAATAACTCACACTTGCGGCTTGCCAAGTGTCATTTCTGCACCTGTAGACCTTTCTTTGCACCTGCGGGGCGCGAGTGTGGACAACACTTCGCATCTGCGATGCACCAGTACCATTTATCCTCTCCGACACTAAAATGGGCATATAATGGCAACAAGCCTAAATAACAGCAATCAGAATTAGCTTAAGGTTGATTCCCCAAATCACCCATCATCACAGTTTAACACCGGTACCCACCCAAGAGTTCATCAAAACCGCTAAGGTGGGATACCCAAATACACCCAATACCTCTCAACACTTATAACTAATACGTACTTCTATCGAACTCTCTAAATGAGAAACCATAGCCTACCTCATTGTCGAGCAGGAGACACAAACCCTCAAGTTGGATCCTTTTCCCTATGAAATGTCTCTGATCGATGAAAGTCTATCAAATATGAATTCTACGTTAAAATATGAATCAATGGATACTCATTTTGTAATATTTTTACCCAGAAGCCAAAAATGGACCCAAAATGGCCAAACCCGAGCCCCAAGGGTAAAATCGTAATTTCGTTATAGGTTTATAATAGTCAAAATATTACTCTACGAGTTTAAACGAGACCAATGATACCAATCTTGATATACTTTAATTTGAAATCCAAAAACGAACCCAAAAAGATTACTCATAACTTGTATAGTCTAGATTCATAAAACCCATTCAAAAAGCCTTCATTGTGATCCTCAAATCCATGATTTACCACTTTTCAACTTTTAGGTTCAAAACCTCAATTTTCCCCAACCAAACACAAATAAAATCAATAACCAACGAATATTAACTTTTAGGAACAAAGCCATGAAAATCACCTCAAATGGAGCTCTAGAACTCAAGATATGCTCAAAATACTCAATGAACGTAGACTGATTTTTGTATACACAGCGATTTCCGCTTCCGCGGCCAATAACTCGCACCTGTGGCCTGCCATGTGTCATTTCCACACATGTAGACTTTTTTCACACCTGCAGGGTCGCCGATGCAGACCCCACTTCGCATATGTGTAGTACTAGCACTAGATATCCTCTCCGATACTAAAATAAGCTTAACTCCTTCATATGATATCCGAATTTGACGATTCTTTTTGCTATGATTTTGATGATACAGATATAATGGTTCAATAGAAACACAAATCAAAGGTCTTTTTATCTATATTTTACACTTTTTGACCAAAAGGACGATGCGTAAACCTCAGATAAGAGCGTGCCATAACCCAAATCCATTCGAAACTCATCAGAATCTCATCAAAACTTGTGGAAAAGTTCAAAATTATCATACAGACCTGCTCGAACCCTCAAAACGTCCAAACGAGGCCGTCTTGACCCAATGTTGACTGTGGTCAACTCCAATTCATCTCAAAAGCAAGTTTCTCAACTAACCATCTAAATCACACCCGAACTTCTCGGGAACCGAACCAATGACTCGACTAAGTCATAAATCACATTCCGAACCTAATGAAATCGATGAAACTTCGAAGAAGACTCATTTACCCTTGATGTTGACTTTGGTCAAACTTCTTCATTTCTTTACTTAAAGATTTCAAAAATATCCTTTTCTTATACCCAACTCCTCCGAAAGCCTTGGTAATTGCATCACCCATCCCCGCAAACCGAATACACTCAACGATGCTAGGGAAAAGGTCAATAAATAAAAGGGTAAAATGGCTAAAGACCAAATGGGTCGTTACATGGGGATTTGGGAATCTAATGTTTGTAAAGAAGAGTATTGGGCCGGGTCACAGACTCCTTGGTCCGGACCCGACCGCTCTAAAAGAAATAAAAAGGGGACCGCCTGCATTTTTAATTAAAATAAAAGTAACGGTCATATTTTGCAAATGTGGCCATATTTTAAATTTTAAAAATGACTAAAATAATTTCGATTATAACCCAATTTAATCATGAGCTTCAAATTGAGCCTAAATTTGATATTAATCAGAGCTAAAAATATTTGAATCATGGAAATCCTTTTAAATTAAAACAAAGAGATTTGCAATTGAGATGTAATTTAATTATCGTATTTAAATAAACAATCTTGCCAAATTTGACAGAAAAAAATATTGATTACTTTAAAATTGATGGTTTAAACAATTAGCTACACAATTATCTTTACTTTAATTTTGAAAATTGCAATTAATGGTCAAAATAATGTAAAAAGGGGGGTATGATATACAATGAGTATACTGGATGATAATTTTTCAAATGAAATGATGAAATACTTCAGAAATAATTTTTGTAAAATCATTTTTATCTTGTAATATGTATAGTTCAATCCGTCTGTGACTTAGGAACTTTGAATAATTAAATAAAATTATTGCAGCATAAAAATTAGGTGTCAATATTATAAACATGGGGCTGCGGGACATTTAGGATGGTTACCTTCCTTCCATGTTCTAGATCGTGCGATATAGCTGAGTTGTAGGGAATCAACTCTAACAAATACGTTGATGTAGGTTGTGCAGTGATGGGTTCACGCAGAAGAGCTACAACTAGCCGGGGTGATAAGGGGGGTTTGGCAGAGGGTACTAGATGTAAGCCCTCTTTTGAGATAGATCCATCTGAGGCCCAAAGTGAGCAAGTCATGAGATGTACGCTTTCTATTGAGACTGATCCGTCTAAGGACCCGAGTAAGTCACTTCCTTAGATAGCCCCGGTTCCACTAGTACTAGTGGAGCTGAGAGAAGCTCCATAATCATTAGCCCTTCCAGTTACAGCAGTAGCTCCATCTGATGGGGATGAGAGGAAAGAGGTACAATTATTGACGCAATTGGTTGCCTCACAGGCTTGGCGTCATCCGATGACCCCTATTATTGATAGTCATTGAGGGGTCCGGGAGTACGAAGTCTAGGGAATCCAGGGAGAAAGATCCGTATGTATTTCCAGGAGATGACTCCGATGAGGTTCGGGGATAGACCAAGAGGGCCAGGAAAATTAGTGATTTCAGAGAACTGCCGGTTGGTGGTGGGTTACAACAGACTGGGGTGGTGCAACATCTTGTGCGTGATTAGATTTCTGAGGTAAAACCGAGGATGCGTTCGTAGACGTAAGTATGTCAGGATTGTGCTTGTACAGGTAGAGTGGAGTTGCCTCGACCATTGTGTCATTAGAACATATTATGAAATTATGTTCATGTTAAACTTTCTCAGATCATGTTTACAAGTTATTTCATGTAATAGATGGGCTTACAAGCCACTATTTTTAAGTACATGTTTTGAGAGTTGCATAGTTTACCGAGAAGGCTCAGATAGCCTAAAACTACGTATGCCACCATTGGATAAGGGTCGCTCCGCCAGAGAACATTACCTCTAGATTGCAGATTGGATCTTTTCTTGCCATGTTCATGTCTCATACCCCGGCAATGTATCGGAAAGCTCTATTGGTTGGGCTATATACCGGACTCCACGTACCCATGTGGTGTTTTATGTTGTCGGTTATGCTACTATCTGTATGTCATTTATATATACAGACATACAGTTTTTCCAACTTTACTCATGTTATTATACTCATGTCCATGTTCATGTTTTCAGTTTCAGTTTCATGTTTCTCTTATATCATGTGTCTGCTTATTTCCTTCAGTTGCTTTACATATGGTACAATTCAAATATATTAACATCCTTTTGCATAGGGCCTGCACTTCACGGTGCAGGTGCTGAGTTTCAGGGAGACAGATCTGCCTAATAGGATTATTTCAGTACCAACAGTTTGGTGAGCCCCACTTCATTCGGGGTATCAGTCTAATATTTTATGATTATATTTTATTAGTTGAGGTATGACTGGGCCTTGTTCTGGTAGACAATTTTACAGACTCATGTTGTCATAGGTTTCATAGACTAGTCTAGTATCATGTCATGTCAGTCATGTTAGTAGTGATTTTCAAATTTATTATGTTTTTAGGATATTTCCGCGATATGCTTTCAGACTATAAATTCAGTATTTTGGTTTACATGTTTTAATTATCATATTTAGTGTATGTTTTGATGCCCATATTGACAAAAAAGGCATGTGGTTCGCTCGGTCACATACAGCTAGGCATTGAGTGTTGTATTCCGCCTAAGCTATGGTTCGGGGCGTGATAATTGTTCTTTCCCACATAGCTTTTAATCCATGAAACACGAATTTCCTCAGACATAGGGTTTTGTTCTAATTCATGATGACCATATATACATGTACAACTATATATCATGTTTTCGTTATTTGTATTCATGATACGTCATTATAATTTGTCATGAACCTGTACGTAATCCATGAACACATGATTTGAATTCCATGAGTTCCCGAATACAAGTCATGAATCATTATTACTCAATCCATGGAAGTATACATGTTTTCGCACAAGTTATATTACGTATTTATATTCATGTTAATTTATATTTACAAATCATGTTTACAAGTTATATTCATGAAATTCATGGGCTTACAAGCCAACTATATTCATGCTCATATTTTGGGAGTTGCACAAATTACCGAGAAGGTTTAATACCTGAAACTACGTATGCCAACATAGGATAAGGATCGCTCCGCCCAATTAGGATGATTCATTCATGTTATCCACAAGCGGGTTATTGGATCCATTCATGTCTCGTACCCCGACAAGGTACGAGATGGCTTAGCTGATCAGGCAGAGATCAGACGTCACGTGCTAGCGTGGTGGTTTCATGCCGGTTATAGTATTTCTCTCCTACAAATATACAAACATATAGATTTTATACATGTTTTTACATTCATGTCAGATCATGTTCATGTTCATGTTCATTGTTCAGTTTCAGTTTCAATTCCTATTATTTCATATGACTTCTTATTCTTTCAGTTGTTTTACATACAGTACAAGTCAAATGTACTTACGTCCCTTTTTGCCCGGGGCCTGCACTTCATGCTATAGGTATTAAGTTTCACGACGACAGATCTGCTCATTAGGACTTCATCAATATCTGCTATTGGTGAGCCCCATCTCATTCGAGGTGTCAGCTTTACTTATTTACATGTCATGCTTTACAATAAAGATATGCCAGGGCCTTGTCCTGATAAACAATTTAAGCAGTCAGACTCATGTCCAGAGGTATCATAGATTCGTTTAGCATGTCATGTCAGTCATTCAGAATTATTATGTTTTAAGACTATTTTCCGCTATGATATTTCAAACTATTTTAGTATATAGTTTTACATGTTTTATTATCATTATATTTCATACTTTTGATGCCTATGTTGATTCAGTAACCATGTGGTTCGCTCGGTCATATGCAGTCAGGCACCGAATGCAGTGTTTCGCCCAGGCCAAGGCTCAGGGCTATAACAACTCGTACTTCTCATCATTTCTATGACTCAGTTGAAGTCGACGAAGTTACTTGAATATTTGAATGAGGTTATAGTGTCCAAGTGTATGTATTATATTAAGCCTAGTTAAAGTAAATGAGATTCATAAACAAATAAGATGTCGGACAAAGGTAGACGACCTACCAGTTTCACCTTTGTGTTTCACCTACTTTCTTAGACGTCCTATGTGCTTGAGCTACTCCTTATCTATCCTACTTACTCGAGCTACTTGATTGCACGTCCTACTTGCTTAAGCTAATTCTTTACACGTTCTACTTGTTTGACCTACTTATTTCCTGTCCTACTTGTTTCACGTCCTACTTATTAAATGAGAACGACACACGTGTTTAGTGAAATTAGCAAACTTCTAGGTTAAGTAATTGACAAGTAGGTGCATCACCTACTTAAAATGAGAGGTCCAAATAAAAGGGAAAGAAAGTGTGAGATGGGATAGATCCAACACCAATCTGCCCAAGTCCATTTAAGGACTGATATATATAGATATAACCCCTTGTAATTTGTCATTCAACCCCTTTGCAAAATAATTCAGCGGCACTTCTCTCTTCTCTCTCTCTTGTTTTCTCCCACCAGCAAGAACAAGCCATGGATGTTCTCTCTTCTTCTTCTTCTTCTTCATGTGAACTTTAAACTCTTATGGAAGCCATGGAAGCTTCCCTTCCTCCTTCATAAACTCAAAGAAATCTTCTTTCTCTTTCAGAATTACAAGCAGCCATAATAGATTCTTCATCCTCCATAGCGTTCAAGTATTTCCTTTCTTATTAAGTTAAGTGATAATTTTCATGGGTTTGGTTGGATTCTTTATGAAAAACTATGCAATCTTACCTTTCCATGTTTGAACTTGAAGGAAAACCCTAAGTATCTCTCCTAACCAGCCAAGAAGAGTTTGGGGCTGTTCTAGGTGTTGTGTTGATGCCCTTTCCACTTTAGTTACTTAAAGAAAACCTTAAGAGATGAAATTGAAGGGCTGGAAATTGGATAGCAAGGTAATTCCCTCCTACTTCATATGTATAAGTTAGTTTAAGCTTTAGATGTGTTTTAGTTGCTAAAAGTTCATGGGTTGATGGCTGAAGTTATAAATGAGTTGGTGGACTTGTTATGTAGTTTTGGGGTTGTTCTTGTTGTTCTCTTAGGTGTTGTACATATGGTGGTTGGATGGTGGTGTTGTTATTGTGAATTGAGCTAGTGCGATGTGGAAGAAATGGGGGAGATGTTGCCCGTTTGATTGTAAGATGAACTTGTCGTTGATGGTTGAATTATATAGTTGTGTTGCTAGTGATATTGTATAACATGTTGGGACTGATTTCGTGATATGTGGGGTTGTTCCTATCATGTTAAGTTGCTGGAGATTCATATAATTATAGTTATGTATTGTTGATGGTGTTACAAGGATTAGAAATGAGATAGGCTTGGATAATCCCGTAGAAACGTTTGTAGAACGAGTTTGTCGCTCATTAGCTAGTTGGTGTGTTCTTCGTGTTGATGATGTCTTTTCCTGATTTTAGTTGAACTTGTGAAGGAGCCTGATCTTTCCATCTCGGATGGAACGTCTACTTAATGGTATGTAAGGCTATTTTCTTAACTCGCCACTACGACACGACATACAATATTTGCTTCTTATGTAAACCATGAAGTTTAGAAGAGCTTCCAAGTGTAGTAGTTCCATGTTCCAAGTCTCATGAATCTCTTAAGAAAAGCTATATGTCTGTAATCAGTTATTATTCAAGTGTTTGCTCCTAAGAGTCAAGTTCCAAGTTTCTTTGATGGGATTAGAATTCCCCTTAAATATGATGATGTTCCTAGCACACAAAGTGAAATGAAAGAGATGTTATGTGCTCACACATGGTCGTCACTCAAGCGTATTCATCTCATAAATTAAGTTACGAGCTGTCGCAAAGAGGATATAATTTTCCTTTATATGGGACAACACTAGTAGCCTATATAGTACGATTTCAAAATAGAATTCTAGATGTGCTCTACATATGCATTTAACAGTTTCATGTACTCCATGTTTGGTGCCGCCTCCATAATACGAGTATCATATATCTATTAGAAGTCTTGTACTCTTATTAAAAAGTGTATACGAGGCACAGTGGTTCCCTCGTGAGACTCCCGATAGCATAACGACGGTTAGTAAGAGTTGCTTCACTCATATGTTTAATAGCTTCTTAGATTTCCTACCAAGGTGTTGCCCCGACAATTTGAGTTTCATAAGTGTATTAGTAGCCATGTGTTTCTACCAGAGAGTAAGTACAAACTTTAGTAGCACCCTCAAAAGAACTTCCGTAGTGTGACGACTATTGGTTTATGAAGATAAGAGAGCCTTGCATGTTTGATAGTTGTTATTTGTTATAGTGACCCGTAGTATAAGTGAAAAGGATTTACTTGTTGATATTTCTAGCTGGTAACGAGATGAGAACCATACTTGTTAATGATGGTAATAGTTTATAAGCATAGTTAAGGAGGTTATAGAATGTCGTCTAAGATGGGTGATGTGTAGGATGACAATAAGACGACTTTCAGATGATAGTTGGGAAATTATGGATCTAAGTCTAAGGTATGGTATGTAGCAAGCTACGGGTTGTATGTATAGGACTACAGTACATTTCTCAAGGAAGACGATATCTCACGGATAACGTCTAAGTAAGTGTCATGGGTGTAGAGCGTAAAGTAAGATGAATCATGTATTAGCTTCAGATGGTTTTTGATAGATTATAGGTCAGTGAATATGAATTATATGGATGGATTCTAGATTATCTTTAACGGATTATAGTTTGTTATTTAAGATGAGTCATATCGATAATATCCAAACTACCGTTATCGGATTGTAGTATCTTACTTAAGATGAATTAGGTGTTGGCTTTTAGAGTATCACTAATGGATGATAGATTTCGATGTAAGATGAATTATATGACAGATAAGTTAATATAAACTTTATAGCCTTCTTGAGGATAAGACGTTATAGGGAGTTAGAATACAATTCTTGGAAGCACCAATAAGGAATATAGTAAAGTGAGTCGCATGTCCATTTCGTATTTAGCGAACCCTTCCTATTTGAGTTCCTATGAGTAAAGTATCGCGACTCTCTTGTTCATGCTCAGGTGTTCTTTTCACGTGATGTCATTTGTATAGTAACAAGTCATTATATGGTTAAGAGTTCAGATGATCGTTAAAGGGGTCATAGAACGTAACGTAAGAGGAATTATGTCGTAAGCATCCAGATTACCGTTGTGGGGTATAAAGCTTCTTTTAAGATAAACCACATTGACGTAGATGATCATAGTCTATCCAAGGTAGAATGGTCCACAAGACTAAATAATGGTTTCTGAAGGTGTCATAATAGTGTCGTACAACAGTAGGTATATTCTTATCGTATCCAGAGACATAAAGTCTTATCATTTGATTCCTTCCTTTAATGTGAGTTCCAAAGAATGAAGTATCGCATGTCTTCTACTTCTACAAAGTTGTTCCCCCGTGTGATATTAATTTTGTCGTATCAAGTCCTCGACAATGATCCAACTCTCTTTGTTACGAATCTCATATGTTTTCAAGGTTCGTAGGTAAAAAAAAAGCATCATAGAGCAGTAAGTATGTTAAGGCTACTCTTCCTTCTATTGGCATGATCAGAATAAAACGAACGTAAACGAATAATATCCATAACGGCTCCACTCTTAGATATGTTAGAGGCTGATGTTCTTGACTTCTATATAATGATAGTGATCTCATCTTACGGCTTGTTGATTCTTCAAATTAAGTTATGTTGATGATGTTAGTTCCATAATGATAATCGGAAGTGCAACGACCTTATGTCACTCCGATAGACTTAAGAGTGTCTTAGTATCATTCATACATTATACATTATATACATGTATATACCATGACCTCACAGGCATTATATACACGTATGCTATATGATATATATATATATATATATATATATATGTGTGTGTGTGTGTGTGTGTGTGTGTGTGTGTGTGTGTGTGTGTGTGTGTGGGAAAGGTTATGTCGTTATATACGCACCACCACCTGATCAACTAGTTATATGATGATGATTATGCACACATATGCTATTATGGTAAGGAAGATGTCTAATGAGGTCAATGGCGTTATATACGCATATACAATATACATGTGTATATCATGGCCCTCATTGGCAATTCAGAGTTTCAGGTTAATTCTTCCCTATCTCTCCTTACAGTTGATGTTCTTTCATATGATTATTTCAGTCTGCCTTACATATTCGGTACAATCTTTCTGTGCTGACATCTCTTTTGCCGGTTTGCTGCATTTGTTATACTTCACATTGCAGGTCCAATTGTACAAGTAGGCGAACTGGTTTGCTAGATAGTGCAGATGATCAGCGGAAGAGTTGCAAGCTCCAATTTACCTGGAGCCGAGTCAGATCCAGCAATTGCATTGATGTTGAGATTATAGGTAGCTCGAGGCCTTGTCCCAACACTTGTATTAGTCGTTCAATAATAGGTACTCATAGAGGCTTCATAGACACAGTAAGTGTGTTATTTTATATTCAATTGCATACCATGGGTCAGTGGCCACGTTCATGTACACATTTTTGTTCACAAAATTCATTTGTGTTACAAGTTATATCATTTACCCTATTACAAGATCATTGTAGATGCATGTAGAGCATGGTCCATCCCACTCATGTTTTGGGGCGTGACAGGGGCGTTACAAGTTACCACTGATTAGTTGGGCATTTAAAGTTTACGATATTGATATTAACTCCAAATAGTGGCTAGATATGGAATGATATAGCTCTGTAAAATGGCATTATATATAAGTATAGTCATTATGCATGTCATGGTCCTCAGTGGCAAGTACGAGTTGCAGGTTGATCCTTCTCGACTCTTTTACATTGATGTCTTACTTATGCTTTTACTGCCTTACGTATTCTGTACATCTTTCGTACTAACGTCCCTTTTATGGGAGACGCTGCGTTTCATCTCCGCAGGTTCAGATTGATGGAGTGACGACCTCACCAATAGGTTCTCAGCTCAGCTATGGTTGGTGCACTCCTTTTGTTCCAGAGTTGCTGCTTTGAGTCGGTATGATGATATGTACATGTTACGGATAGGCCGAGGCCCTGTCCCGACTATGTTATGTCAGTCAGATGTTCTTAGAGGCTTTTGTAGACGCATGTATGTCGTGGTCAGATTCAGTATGTTGGTACAATGTTTGTACATGTCGAGGCCTCGTAGGCCATGCGAATGATATATATATATATATATGTTGTTGAAATTTTCTGCTTGCAGGTATGTAAATGCAGTAAGTTTAATGGTTTTGTAAGATGGATTGCTCACGTATGTAAGACACTAGGTGCCTGACCTAGGTTGGGGTGTGACAGTTGTAACCACTATAAAAATGATGCAAAGGAGAATGATATTCAACAAATAATTCTCAAAAAATACCAAAAGGTTTTAAAATTGGCCAACACAATTTTTCAACTGGAAACACACAACTTAGTAAAATTTATACGTAGATTATTAAATTAAATGCGCAGCAAAACAGATATAAGTTGAACTCACTTACATAATCACAAAGTCATTGAACTGGATATAGCTTGTATTTCTAAGCAAATAGTCCGCCGACGCATAAAAGTGAAGCAAAAACAAATTAGGGTTTCCAAAAAACACTAAAAACGAACACATTTTACAAATCACACAATATTTACAGAGATTTAGAAACGAAGAAGCACTAGAAGTCGAGTTGTTTGAAGAAATTGAAGAAAAATTAAGGTTTTCAAAACACACAAAAGATCACATATGCAAACACATTGGAGAAATAAAACTTACAAAGATCGAAGACGAACAAGCACGAGAATCGGTACAGAGATTGAAGAAGGAAACAGTGGTGGGTGGAGTTGTGCGAAGGAAGGAGGAGAGGAACACCGGATATTCTGAAAGAGTAGTGAACGTTAGTTCTAAATTACTGAAAGTATAGCCAAATTGGACCAAAGCGGGTAACTTGGGTGTAGTTGAGCCAAAAGTGGCAAACTAGATTTGTCAAGAGACACCTAGCATAATTTTCCCTTATTTATTCATTACTTTATCCTATTTTGATAAAAACGAAAAATGTGTGTAAAAGAGTATATCAATACTCCCAAAATCGTTCCTCCTAATTTATTTATATTTACCTTTTTTTGTGAAAATGCAAATGTTTGTAGAACAATGCTGCTACATCATTTCTGTTCGTCTCTCTATAATTTATTTTTAACCATTCTTTAGTTCAAAAGCCTTTCAGTTGGTTTGCTTTTGTGTATTATAAGACCTTTTTCTAATCTCCCGCAACATCATTTTTGTTTGTTTTATAGTAAAATTATAATGTTAATAGATCTTACCCCTTTAATATTTTCTGGACACACGACAAACATCAAATCGTCTATTGAGGATTACTGGAGCAAATCCCTTCCCACCAAAATGCTCGTACTCCGTATCAAAGGGCCCCTTAATGTATGCTTGGGTTAGGGGTTTATATTGTCACCAATAAACTTGTGTTTCTAAGTAGCCAAAGGCTTCATTAGATGAAACTATAAGTAATTTTGTCCGCCTTGGCGACTTACGCTTTATACAGCCAGAACTGACTTTCATATGCTTTGACTGCAGATTCTCAAGTTCCGACTCCAGAGTATTAGTAATACTGGAATTACATTACAATAGAACACCACTCATATAGAAGAAATTCTATTTAATTTTAGTTACTCCAGAGGGAGGGATGTCACACCTCGAAAGATTTTTCCCTGAATCCGAGTACCTAAGAGAAAGATGTATTTGTCACATTTCTACTATAAATAGAAGTACACTAGAACAAGAAGATTTGCATTTTACTGCACTCGCAGCTTAGAGGTGAAAGTTCCCTCACGCTGACAATGAATGGATCAAATATTTAATATAAAAAAAATACCAACAGCAAATCACGTCTTTCAATTACATAAAGATAAAAAAGTACCCCAGATGTTGATCATGTATAATCAATTTGTACGGCCAAATCCTGTATTCCTAATTCATGGTATAGATCATGCACATATTGTAAAATAGGCCGATCGTCAACTCCATCCTTTACCTGTACAATAATTAACCATAAAAGAGAGTGAGCTCTGGGAAGGCATAAAGTAGAGAAGCAATGCGCATCTTATAGATTACTCATAATAGGAGTGCAGGTTGGATGTGGCACACAAAAAGATCAGGTGATCACCTGCAATGAAATTGATCCAATAACATGACCAGGCACCAGTTCCCAAAAGCGAGCTTGAGAAACTTCTGAAACATCTTCACGAGATGAAACCTGAGCACACGTGAACCTAAAATGTCAGAGATGCACAATTTGGAAATGATGCAAAATGTGTAGAAGATAATGGAATCATTCTAGCCTCCTCAGCAAGGACCCTAAAGCTATTCACCGTCGTTTTTTAAAGAATGGTAACATTTCATCAAAGACATCAAGCACAAAGTTTGTGCTCATAAAAGAAAAAAAAGAATACAATCTCCAGAAGAGCAAAATATAAAAATCCCCCTAATCAACAAAAACTTACTGGGATCCTATTGACTTGGATTCACTATCACTTATAGGATATAAAAGACAGTAATATACAATTCAATTTTATTCTCTCTGGAGTTCTTTGTATTCTCAAAACACCCTTTCCTTCCAGACTTCACCAAATGCATGCTGTGATGGTGTGCCGCCATTCTTCTTATTAACACCACCAACTACACCACTCCAACAGCTCAAGAGGTGTATTGTCTTCTCTGGCATAGACCAATTCATTTTAACCATGCTCAAGAACATATGCCATAATTGAGATGTAACAACACGTCTTCAGCTTACCTTTCACATAGATAACATCTAGAACTAGCTGATAACCCTTTCCCTAGATACTCTTGAGTCAGACAAGCTTGTTTCCAAGGCTATCCCCTATCATCTTGCCAATTTCCCATCACAATATTGTAGGCAGATTTTACTGAAAAATCTGGAGATTGATCCTTTCTTATACCATAGAATCTTCACAATTTGTGGGGACTTGAAGTTGCTCCAGTTAGTTTGTGATATGATCCTAGGAGGCTTGAGGGTGATTATGAGAGCTACAAAACGTGATGGAGCGCGGCCTCAAACCAATGACGGTCTATGGAGCATTTGCACCATATTTGAGGAGCTTCAAGGGGTCTCAAGTGTGTATCCCCAAACTACACACTCATTAATCATAGAAGGTGAGCCTTTGAAGGCCCATGTGTGAGTATGGTCAAGTTATGAAAGATAGCATGGAAGTTGAAGACCATCGACTCACGGATCAAGCTATGGGAGATAGCATGGATGATACGAGTCGACTTGTGCTATGTGTGCAAAAAGAGGGTGGTTATTTATGCAAATAGGCTACATTTTAAAGACAAGTCATCATCCATGATTGAGAGTTGATGAATATTGATAGAGAGTGATTCTCTAATATCTAAAGTTAGGGTAGCACTCCCAGTGAGTGTACGATTAGTGTAAGGACTAGCCTTAATCTCTTCAATTGAACCTCTTTCGAATCTATCGAAGTTGGTAATTCAAGCATGAGCTCAAGTCTCTTCTCCCTTGTGATCAATTACTTGATTTAAATCCTTTCTTTCTTCTACTCTCACCTATATTTCTCCTATCCAATCTATCTTACTTTGTGATGTTTAATTTTGTGTTTATTCCAAGTCGAATTGTAGGTTCTTCTAATTTGAAAATCCAAAAATATGTTGTTTGATTTGAGTGTAGATTTGAGTTTCTAGAGGTCATATCTACCTAGATATAAAGTTTCAAGGCATTTGGAAGAGTTTGGAGAAATCATCATTGTTGAACTTGAAGGTTTTTGAAGAACTTAAAGTGGGTCTTGTAGAAGAAGGGAGAATTAGGGCTTGAAACCTATTGAGCTTTGTTCTCCTAGTGAAGAAGACCTAGAATCCAAAATTTGGGAGCATTTGGAGGTGTTTTGAACAATCCACCATTGAAGGACCTTCAAGTTTGAAGAACACAAAGTGGGTCTTGTTGAAGGAAGGTTCAATTAGCTTCAATTCCTATTGGGCTTTGTTCTCTACATCAAGAAGGGCTTAGATTTAAAATTTAAAGCGATTTGGAGTTGATTTGGACCTACATTGAATTTTGGTGTTCTTGATGTTCTTAAGCAATCTCCTTCTCTTTAAGGGGAATGAGCCAAAAAGGGGTGTTTGATCCAAAAGTTTTAATTCAAAGATGTGGAAAAGTAGTTTTCTATCCCAAAAAAGGAAGCTACTAGGTCTTGTGGGCCCAAAAAGTCATCAAAAAGAAGGCCCCACGTGACTATCTAAGGAGTAAAACGCCCTCCTCTAATGCGATTTATACTTCCGCTTTGCTACCCACTTTGGCCCTTTGCAGGACGGCATTTCATGCCTAGTACAACCCATATACGAAGGCCCAACACTCGCATGTACCCGAAATTGCACGGCAAGTTTGTTCTTCAACCCGATTTCATTTCATTTTTTTCTAAGTGTTGAACTAGGTTTGTCTTTTTCCATCTCATTTCTTTGATAAGCTAATTAACAATTAGTAATTGTTCTTACTTAATTGTTAACTAGTTCTTGAGTCTGTAATTTCTTTTGTGCCAATTATTTTTCAAACTTTCTCTTTTATTTCGTTGTGAATTGTTTGACTCTTGACTGTTTGCTTTGTTTATCCGTTCTTGGTGTCACATAACTTCCACTCCGAACCGATACTTGGATACTACTTGGGTATGGTTTGAGATTGTAGGTTCTTGTCGAGTTTAAGGACAATCCATTGAGCGAGAAAAAGGCGAGTGGTAAGAACAATAGAGTGGTGCTAGCCAAGCACAAACGAGTGCAAATACGAGCGTTGGTGAGGAAATCTTACTACTAAATCTGTTTGCTCATTTTGTAGGTACAAAAAGAGGAGTTATAAGAAATCATGTCGTCAATAGCCTCTGATCCTTATGATGATGACATGGGAGGCGATGATAGTGGCGGAGGTTACGACCATGATGATGATGGAGCTTATGGAGTCGATGATGGTCAATATGGCCATGAACAATATGGTGGAAAGTGCTACTACTCCGGGAATGACTATGAGGCCAATGGTTCTCATGGACCTTATGATGAAAATGGAGGAGTAGGAGAATTGTACAAGGATGACTGGTGAAAATGAAGGTTCTTATGCTACACACCATGACTATGAGAACAATGTTAGGTACAACACTTCTAGCTGTCTTGGTCCTTTTGTAGGTACTCATGCGGATGGACGCCCGAAAGAATCTCAAGTTTCTTTGGGAAATGAAGTAACCCAAACCTCTTCCAAAGAGGAAATCCATTGCAAGGCACTTGATCAAGGTATCGAGGACTATGTACATGAGCTACAAGCTAACAAAGCTAATCCTTACTCTATTGAACTTTAAAGAACATGTTGAGACTAATAGCCAATTGAGTAGGGATGAAGTTGTCTTGTGTAGAGCATAGTGACTCTTTACTAAATAATGATGATGTCCTTGAGTGTTCACACACTAGTTGATCCTTTTGATGACCAAATTGATTCTTCTTGCAAGATCAATTTGTGTTCACCAAGTGTGTACACTTGTGATTCTACACTAGTTGACTTTATTTGTGGTAATCATGCGACTAACTCTTGTGAGCTTGACATGCTTCCAACTAGTGTTGATATTTATGTTGATCGACTTGATTGTAATGTTAATCCACTACTCGAGGAATCTTGTGATGTGCTTAATGAACCTCCAATTAGTGATGATATTGATAAAGTTGGTCACTTGAATGAGTATGACACCACCCATATTTGGCACTTGTGAATACGAGTCCTTTGATCTTACTTTGTTGACATTTGATGAGGCTCAAAGTGATTTCAATCCTTTCTTTCTTCTATTCTCACTTATATTTCTCCTATCCAATCTATCTTACTTTATGTTGTTTAATTCCGTGTTTATTCCAAGTCGAATCGTATCAGTTTGTCAATCAGCAACTCTACCCACTTCCCAATCATTTAACCATCTTCTGAAATTCAGATTCCAACCTTGATGTCCTTTTATATCTTCCATTGTCACTCGAGGATTTGTTTCCAGCAATTATAGACCAGGATATTGGTCTTTTAACGGCCATGTCTTATCCAATTATCATCCCAAAAAGCAGCCCTCCTACCACTTCCTAGCTTGACTTTTATATCACTGAAGAAACTGGATCATACCTATAATTGCTTACCCTGGATCCTTGCCCATACTTGGCAACAATTACCTCCCTCCATAGAGCCCGTTGTTCATTATTGTATCTCCATAAACACTTAAATAAGATCTCAAATTTCTGATGCCTAGTCTCCCATGTGCTTTGCTTGAGATGATTGTCTTCTAATTCAGCAAGTGTAGAGCTTTCGTGTTGTTTTGGCCAAACAAGTAAAGAGGATATCCAGCCACTTTTCCACCTTGGCTGGTAGAGAAAATAGGGACATCACATAAGTTGAAAGAGAATCCAACACATTGCTTACTAAGATTACTCTGCCTCCAAGCCAAAGGTATTGAATCTTTCATGTAGTCAATCTCTTAAAACATATTTCAATCACCCCATCCCATATCTCCAAAGCTTTGTATTGGCCCCCAAAGCTAGGCCAAGTTGAGTAGTTCAGACTGCCAATTTCACATACCAACCTATACAGTTCAGGCACCACAGTGATAGAAAAGAGCTCCAATTGACATGAAGACCTGACACTGATTCAAAAGCAGTGAGAACCAGTCTGATGTGTCAGTTGCTTAACTTCAGCATCACACAAGATAAGAGAGTCATGGATATAGCAGATGAGAAACATCCATCCCACATCCAGCTTTGTTGGATACCTTGAAACCCCGAATCCATCCATTTGCCTTTGCCCTCTTCATCGTGCTATTGAGTCCTCCCATTTCTAGGATAAACAAGAAAGGGGAGAGGGCATCTCCTGCCTTAGTCCTCTCCGTGAAGGAAAGAATCCTTCAGGTGAGCCATTCATCAACCCTGAAAACCTGACAAAACTGATGCAGAACATTTACCCATTTCAGCCACTTACTCCCAATCCCCACTACACCATTGTTAAAAATTAAAACCAGTTCCTGTTAACCCACCATCAAACCCCAAAATGTTTTTTTTTTCCAAGAGAAAGCTAGCACATCCAATAAGATTCATTCGCAAGACAATATTGGCCGACAATGTCAGTTTTCCAATTATATTCAGAAAGTTCCCTTTCATTCCAACGCATAATAGCCACCACACCAAAATCTTACAAGCAATACTCCGTCTCTATCATTGTTAGCTAATATCACAAAGTGTGTGTGATACAATCCAAGGTGCATCAAGGCCTTTCACAAGGAATCAAGCTCGTGAGCTCCAAGTTCTACGATGATTGTTCATGAAGAGAGATGTACTTGAGTGCACTCTTGAGCCGTACCGGGGATTCCAAGTATTCATGATCGCATGGGATGACGGAAGAAGGAAGCACAAGAAAGTCATATGAGTGAAGAAGATGGTTATGCAAGCAAAAAGGTTATTCCTTAAATCCAAGCTTTCATCACCAAAGGAAGACCCAAATAAGGCCCTTTTAAGGATATATTTGTAATAGCTAGTCTAGTTTTCCTTACTATCCTAGTATAAATAGTAGCCTTTATTATTTTCCTAGTTTTTAGACTACTTTGAATATTGATGATATACTACATTTTGAGAATTAGTGAGTTTGTGGAAGCTTTTGATTGTGTTAATTGTTGAGAGGATTGGTTGCTTGGGAACTAGATTCCCTTGAGGTCATCCTAAGAGACTGGTGCTTACTAATTTGGAGGTTTTAGCTATTTAGAGCTTTAGTTGCCAAATTGTTTTATCTTGTGTCAATCCAGTTATCCCTTTTCTTTCCTTGTTAATTTCCGTGTTTTCCTATCTTTTATTATATCAATTGGTATCAAGAGCTTGGTTATAGCTTTGTTTCTACAAATCTAGTCTTGATTTTTGTTACTACACAAAAAAAATCAAATCTGAAAATCCAAAAAAAAAAAAAATCGAAACCCCAAAATTTTTGTGTTTATTTCCTTGTTTTGACACTAGATTCTTGTTCCCTAGTGCTTTTTGAGTCACAATCTTGAGTTTCAAGTCATTTGGAGTTTTCTAGAGTCCTCCACCATTAATGGAGCTTCAAAGTTGAAGAACATGAAAGTGGGTTTGATATAGAAAGAAGAAATCGGGGCTTGAAAATTATTGGGTTGTGTTCTACTAGTGACGGAGAGCATAGATCCGAAATTTGGAAAAAATTGGAGTTGATTTGAAACGGCCTCTGGCAGGAATGCAAGATAAGACTGCGTACAATAGACCCTTGTGGTCCGGCCGCGTTTGTTGGGTCAAAAAGGAAAATACTAGGTTTGGTGGGGCCCTCAAAATCATCAAATTTCAAAATTAGATAAAAAAGAATTTTGCGTCATTTGCCACGTCAGCCACGCGCCCAGGATGACGCCCATGCGCACCCTACAAGAGTGTGGCGTCCAACTTCAGAGGGCTGCTCCATCTGCGATCAGCACGCGACGCGCCCTCAGCGCGAACAACGGTAAAAATTCTGAATTTTTTGAAGTGTTGAACGTTTTGTCTCTTTTCTAATTTCATTTCTTTGATTCTTCTAACTAATTAATAACTAGTAATTAATCCTACTTGCTTGTTAATTAGTTCTTGAGTCCGAATTTATTTCATACCAATTTCCTTCAATTTTTTCTTGCTAAGTTTCGTCGAAAGTTCTTTGGCTCCGTCCGTTTGCTAGAATTGAGTCATTCTTTCTTCGAGTCAAACAAGAATCCATTGTTGGCCTCAAGTAGCAATCGGAACCTTGTGACTCAATCGGATTAACAAGATTACAATCATTAGCCGAAGCAATTTGTGAGGCAATCAAAAAGGTGTGCATACTTGAGTGATTTGTGAGTTGATTTCACTAACCTAACGTGTTTGCTTGCTTTGTTGAGTGTCTTCAATAGGTACGACGATGCATTTGGGAGATGAATCACAAGTTCCCACCGAGGAACCAGCTTTGAGTCAACTGATGAGTGTGTTGCCATCCATTAGCCGACAAATGAGTGGTTTGGATGCAAGATTGGGAGTCGTTGAAGAGAGGACTAGAGAAGCGTCCTCAACTCCCCGAAACCATTTCCAAGGTCACACAAGTGAATTGCGACATGAATCCTCATCTACCCTATCAACCGAAGCCATTCACTGAATACACAACCCCACTCCAACAAACACCATACCACAAACCCCACTACGAGATGGCAATCCCATTGCACCACCACCAAATAACCCTCAACCACCACCAAATGGCCCCCACCCACCACCAAATGAACCATATCCACCACAACCACTCCCAAATGCCCGTCCACATCCAACTATTAGGTGATGAGTTTCAAGATGAGCTAGGAAGTTTGGATGATCCATATGACAACCGAATGAGGGGACAATGATTGCAATTCCAAGGTCCTCAACGAGGTAGAGGTGGAAGGAATGGTCCTATCCCACAAGTGGGTAGGCAAGGAGGTTATCAAGTGAGAGATGGCCACCACGGCCATGATTTTTATGGTGGTAACTACGGAGAAGATCTATATGGAGATCAAGGGCACCATGGGAACATTAGGGATCGAGACACGAGTCTTAACTCCATCAAGGTCACTCTTCCAAGTTTCAAAGGGGTAGTGATCCCGATGTGTTTCTTGATTGGGTGATGCAATGTGATAGGAAAAACTTGACTAACGACATGTCCGATGTGAAAAAAGCGTCTTATGCCATTGCTCAATTCGAGGGATTTGCCTCCACATGGTGGGAAACTCAAGTGGAAGCAAGAAGGATGCATGGCTTAGCTCCCACTCCCACTTGGGAAGAGCTAAAGAATATCTTGAGGCGCAAATATGTCACCGAGCAGTACAAACAAGATCAACTCAAGAAGATCTACACTTTGAAGCAAGACCACAAGTGTAGAAGAATACTATGATGAGTTCCATGTCCTAATCGTAGAGCCTTTGTTATGAAATTCGAAGAAGCTTGTAATGATGAAGATGAGAGGGAGTGTGAAGGGGGGGATGAAGAAGATAATCATGAGAATGATGACATTGTGGAAGATGATGAAGATGAGCAAGATGAAATCACCATCCCAAATGGTTTGGCAAGGAGAGTGTTGACATGTATGGCCATGCCTCAAGAGGGGGAGATTACCATCCCAAATTATGTGGTGAGGAGAGCTATGATAAGCAAGGTCATGGATGATCCTAGCCAAAGGGAGAATCTATTCTATCCCAAATGCGCCATTATTCAAAATGTGTGCCATGATCCTTGATAGTGGGAGTTGTGCGACCGTTGTAAGCACGACATTGGCTGACTTCTTGAATATCCCCAACTAACCATGATCATCCTTATAAACTCTAATGGCTAAATGAATGTGGTGAGTTGAAGGTGAACCGACAAGCTATGATTAAGTTCAAAGTGGGGAAGTATCACGATGAGATCATATGCGATGTTGTTCCTGTGCAAGCTTGTCATCTCTTACTTGGAAGGCCTTGGCAATATGATAGTCAACCAAGCATGATGGAAGGACCAATCGGTATTCACTTGTGCACAATGGCCTCAAACATGTTCTATGTCCTATGTCACCCTTGCAAGTGAATGAAGTTTACCAAAAGATGAGAGAGTTGAAAGAGAAGAGCAAGGGTAGGGAAGGAAGTAAGGGAGTGAGTAGTGGAGAAAGTAGTCTTCAAAAAGAGGGTGAGAAAAGGAAGGAGTCAAGAGGAAAGGATAAGGTGGCCTCTTGACAAGTGTAGGGGAGATTAGAGAGGAGATGGAGGAGCGACAACCTAAGGACTACTCTTTGCACACTAATGAACTAACCACTTCTTTGCCTAGTTGTATTTCTTCTCTTTTGTAGGACTATGATGATGTGTGCCCCACGGAACTTCCAAAGGAATTGCCTCCCTTGAGGGGAATTGAGGACCAAATTAACTTTGTCCCGGGGTCCCAATTGCCAAACAAACAGGCTTATGGAGCCAACTCGGAGGACACCAAAGAGCTTCAAAAGCAAGTGGATGAACTCCTTGAAAAGAGAGTTGTGCCAGAAAGTATGAGTTCATGTGTCGTGCCGGTGATCTTGGTCCCAAAGAAAGATGGAACATGGCACATCTATGTTGATTCACGAGCCATTAACAAGATAATGGTAAAGTATCGCCATCCCATACCTCGCCTTGATGACATGCTTGATGAATTAAATGGTTCGTGCATCTTTTCAAAGATAGATCGTAGGAGCAGATACCATCAAATCTGGATGAAACCCGGAGATGAGTGGAAAACGGCATTCAAGACCAAATTTGGTCTATATGAATGGTTGGTGATGCCTCTTGGTCTCACTAACGCTCCTAGTACTTTCATGCGCTTAATGAATCATGTGATGAAACCCTTTATTGGCAAATTCGGGGTTGTTTAATATGATGATATTTTTGTGTATAGTAAAATCATGGATGAGCATGTTGATCATTTGAAATGTGTGTTTGAAGTGCTTAAACAAGAACAATTTTATGCTAATGTGGCTAAAGACTCCTTTTGTGATGATGAAGTTGTTTTCTTGGGTTTTGTTGTGAGTTCAAAAAGCGTTGAGGTTGATGAATCCAAAATAGACGCTATTAAGAATTGGCCAACTCCTAAATCCATCAGTGATGTGAGAAGTCTTCATGAATTGGCTAGTTTCTATAGGCGGTTTGTTAAAGGATTTAGAACCATAGTCGCTCATTTGACCGAGGTAATCCAAAAGGATAAACCTTTTTCTTGGAGTGAGGAGCAAGCAAAAGCCTTTGAGACCTTGAAACAAATGCTTAGCTTCGCACCGTTGTTGCAATTACCCGATTTTGATTAAAAATTGAGATTGAATGCGATGCTAGTAAAGTAGGTATTGGTGTCGTTTTGATGCAAGACCAAAAATCCATTGCCTATTTTAGTGAAAAGCTTAAAGGTGCGACATTGAATTACTCCACCTATTATGATCTTGAGTTGTATGCTTTGATTAGAGCTTTGGGTAATTGGCAACATTATTTGTGGCTTAAAGAGTCTGTCATTCGGACCGATCATGAGTCCTTGACGCATCTCTCAAATCTCAAGGAAAGTTGAACAAAAGACATGCCAAATGGGTTGAATTTCTTGAAACTTTCCCTTATGTAATCCAATATAAAAAGGGGAAGGATAATGTTGTGGCAGATGCCTTGTCCCAAAAACATGTTTTGGTTAACACTTTGTCTTCCAAATTGATGGGTTTTGAAAGCTTGAAGACATTGTATCCCGAGACCCGTCTTCACCAAAATCTATCAAGTTTGCAAAGAACAGGGAAGGGAACATGGGCTTAAGGGTAAACCTTCTACTCCTTTTGCCACGTTTGATGGTTTACTTGTTCAAGAACAAGCGACTATGTGCGCCAATGAGCTTTTGGAGAGAACTTCTTGTGAGGGAGGCACATGATTGGGTTTTAATGGGTCATTTTCGTATTGACAAAACCATGGGAATTCTTGAGGAGCAATTTTGTTGGCCTAAAATGCGTAATGATGTTGCAAAAATTTGTGGTCAATGTATTGAATGTCGAGGTGCTAAGTCTAAACTTCTTCCCCATGTCTTGTATACCCCTCTCCCCACCCCTCAAAGACCTTGGCTTGACATTTTTGTGGATTTCGTGTTGGGCTTGCGAAGGACTAAAAAGGGGAAAGATAGCATTGTTGTTGTTGACCGATTCTCAAAGATGGCTCATTTTATTGCATGTCATAAGTATGATGAAGCATCTCATCTTGCATCTTTGTTTGTTGAGAATGTGGTCAAGTTGCATGGTATTCTCAAAACCATAGTGAGTGATAGGAACTCTAAGTTCCTTAGCCACTTTTGGGAGGAATTGTGGGAACGATTTGGGACTAGATTGTTGTTTTCTACTTCTTATCACCCACAAACCGAGGTTTTGAATAGGACTTTAGGTTCTATGCTTAGGGCCATGGTTAAGGAAAACTTCGCATCCTGGGAAGATCAATTGCCTTTAGTTGAATTTGCATATAATCAAGTCATTCATAGTACTATTGGCATGTCCCCATTTGAGGTTGTTTATGGTTTAACCCACTAACCCCTCTTGATCTAACCCTTTTGTCTCAAGATATTGTGTTGAGTTTAAATGGTAACAAAAAGGTCAAGGCCATGAAGAAGTTGCATGAGAAGGTGAGACTTCGCCTTGAGAAGAAGAATCAAGAGACGGCCAAAAGAGCAAACAAGGGCCGCAAGAGAGTAGTACTTGAACCGGGTGATTGGGTTTGGGTATATTTTCGCAAGGAAAGGTTTCCCAACAAGAAGACCAAATTGATTCCTAGAAGAGATGGTCTATTTGAGGTACTTGAGCAACTTAATGGCAATGCATACAAGATTGACCTTCCTCCGGAATACCAAGTTCATAACACCTTCAATGTGTGTGATCTTTCTCCTATGGATGTGGTTGATGGTGACCTCTTAAATTTGAGCACATTCTTTTCAAGGGAGAATGATACAATCCAATGTGCATCAAGGTTTTTCACAAGGTTCCAAGCTCATGACCTCCAAGCTCTACAAGGATTGCTCATGAAGAGAGATGTACTTGAGTGCACTTTTGAGTCGTCCCGGGGATTCCAAGTATTCGTGATCGCATGGGAGGATGGAAGGGAGAATGAAGCACAAGATGGCCATATGAGTGAAGAAGATGGTTATGCATGCAAGGAGGCTATTTCTTAAATGCAAGCCTTCATCACCAAAGGAAGACCCAAACAAGGCCCTTACTTGAGTAAGGGTATATTTGTAATAGCTAGTCTAGCCTTCCTTACTATCCTAGTATAAATAGTAGATTACTATTTCCCTAGTTTTTAGACTACTTTGAATATTGATGATATATTACTCTTTGAAAGTTAGTGAGCTTGTGGAAGCTTTTGATTGAGGACTGGTTGCTTGGGAACTAGATTCCCTTGAGGTCATCCTAAGAATTTGGTGCTTGATTTAATACTACTATGTCGGGGGGACAGCATGTTGTCCATCTTCACCAATGTTGTCAAAGCCTCACTTAAAACATACTTAACCCTTTCAGAACATGCACCAAGGCGCTTAGTCGTGCGCTTATCACTCGACTCTATCTTGAAAGGAGCAGTATTAACTAATAAATATAGTACCTAATTGTAATTTATATCCTTGTCTATATATTATTTGGGTTTATAGTTACTCTATTTGAAATACAATACATATTTTCATATCCTTTTCTTATTTGTCTTTCTCCATTAAAGCCCGCGCTTGATTTGTATTTTTCGCTTAAAACCCTAATATAATTTAATGCTTTCCCCTTCTCTGCTTTGAGAACACTGAACTTTACCACCAACACTATAACCAGTCACCTCAAACATCAGATGATTACACCCCGCCTGGTTCTATACAATCAATGACCCAAACCTTAATATGGGGAGCTTACAGGGTTTGGCACAATTTTTCATATTGAATTGAAATGGTTTGTGCATCAAATACTACATTAATAACTTACAAAAAGAATTAAGAAAACATCAATAGTGATACTACATAAATTACCTGCCTCCAGCATTTGCTCAAGGCTGAAGATGGGATCCTTGGTGGTGCCATTTGGAGCAAGATGCCACCAGTAGTTCTAAAAAGTGGCATGTCGAGGAAAAAGACTGTTGCAGAAACTAGTCCCAAACATAAGACGTCAGCATTCTTCACTCTGAAGCCCAAAAATAAAATAAAGAAACCACTAGGTCAGCCAGTTAACAACTTTGCTTCTTTATCGGGGCCAGGCCATGAATGTCAATAAAAACATGTATTGTCACAAAACAAAGAAAATTGTTACCCAAGCGTCAACAACCAGGAAGCCAGGATGAGACCTGCACTGATAAATAAAAAGGTAGAACAGCGTAAGATCTAAGAACCCAGGAGAAACAGTTAGATAGTCAGAAGCAAAATCGCTTATAAGATAGCATAATCAAGGATCCAGTTCATGTAACGAAACAATCACTTACCTGCGAATGGAATCAGCTAGCACATGTAAGCAAACAGATTGATAATTCATATCTTCAGCTTTCCTATAAACTGCAGACAAAATAGCATATCAGTTATCTTCAACAAACCCCAACAAAGTCAAGACAGTTTAAGTAGCTCAACTAGCAAAAGCTTCTTAAATCTTAATACATAAAATTGAATCAGGCGATATCAGCAGACACGTTGCGGAACATGAAATATACAATCCCATTTCTTACTGAATCACAGTAGATTCTGCTCAACCTTGAGCCACAAAGTGATTCTTTTCATCTACCAGTGGCAGTGCTACCCAGTACCAGTGGCAGTGAGAGTTAGCAGGTATCCCTGTGGATTAGCCAAACTCCAAAGTGCATGCAAGTACTAACACCACCGTTGTCAAAAAAACATGGGCGAATTGGAATGAGTGAGTCTTGAAATTTCTCCCAAATATGCTGCTCAACGGATATCACATTATTGTTAAGCACAAACTGCTATCATCATTTTTGGAATTTTATGATT
Organism: Anisodus acutangulus; assembly: GCA_029783415.1. NCBI lineage: Eukaryota > Viridiplantae > Streptophyta > Magnoliopsida > Solanales > Solanaceae > Anisodus > Anisodus acutangulus. Next base: position 42,835,348 of record CM056492.1, read on the forward strand.
AAAACATTTCAGATAATAATGAAGTGCACAACTGTTGGGAAAAAAAATCAACCATAAGATAAGACCTAGTAAAAATCAAATAGAAAAGAGATGTTATATGCCTATTTTCTTCCTCCTCCAAATTAAGAAACCAAAAATAGGTATAGGCATCAATAACTTCTTATATCTCTCCTGAATGTTGCCTCATGGACTTCCCTAAATCTATGTAATGGGCCATTAACTACATCAGGCAGTAAGGACTGAAGATTTTTCCATCATTCACCTTTTCCTTTTTTAATGTTGATCAATAAAAGACTTTTCATCCTCTACCTTAAGCTCGCCTAGTGAAGCTTCTGGAAATTTGTACAAAGAAAAGGGGGGAAACCCCTACCTGATCACAAAAATATGTTACCAGGAATCTTCAGCTACCGTATTTGACTAAAGTATCACTCTGTTCATTTTGGAATGTAAAAGAACTACCATGTAGGCGGTTAAACAATATTTGGTTGAATTGAGAAAAGGAGTATTTGGTTTTCTGTAGACTTTCATTCTGATGTTGGTTTTTCTTTACGGTGAATACAATTTTATATGATTTAGACATGTCTAGTCAAAAAGGATTTGAAACTTTATTTTTATGTACTCCATTTAACCATGCCCTGGGTTTGCAAAGATGGACGCATAGCAGGGGGCAGAGAAGTTCCAAGGGCATGGAAGGTGGCCCCTTTAGCAATCATGTGGGTTATTTGGAAAGAGAGATATCAAAGGGCACTTAAAGGGGTGGAACAAGATTTTGTAAAATTGCAAAGTAATCTTTTGTCTCTAGTTTCCTTTTAGTGTACTTACGAGGTCCCTATTTGTATAGAGGATTGGATCTCTCCTGTTGAGAACCATATTTTGGTATAGGTTCTCTTCCTTTTGGGTTATGACTTGTATACGGGTCTCCCCATTTGTTAATAATATTATTTACATTTATCAAAAAAATACCATCATTATAAAGTGCTTCCTAGGTTATTATTAACAGAGATTTCATTAGATACTTCAAAGGAGAGGAAACTCCTAGAGTGTCTACTAGAAATTTCGCTCCTTGATCTTATTCTGCCAGACAACCTATATACTTCATGTTAAAGATAAGATCTTAAATTGAGCCCAGTGCTACCTTTATCCTTCAGGTATCTCTGAAGCTTGGTCAAAGGATCTCGAGTTGTGGCCAAAGTGACGCAAAACTAGTTCTTACCTTATCTACTCCTTGCAATGAGCAAAGACCATGCTCAACTTCCAAAAAGAAAGGAAAACCTATGTTACACGAACTCTACGTTTGATTGGTGTATTTGTGTCCAAAAGGGTATCACATGGGCATGGTTATGTGCATGTTTCAAAACACAACACAAAGACGCTAAAATGTTGAAGGTACCCATTCTTTATACACTTATCCGAGACACATTGTAGCATGGAGGATAGCAAAAGGTTAAAGGGGTAGCATGACTAGTGTCGAACACATTATGCAGCAGCCAAATGCACAGCAAATGGATGGGCTCTTCAGTAGAATAGAATGATGGTGTCAACACTACGACTTTCCTCTCTCTCTCTCTCTAAGAAGGAGCGAGCAAAAGAATTAATTTTGACTGCAATTAAGAGGCTTACCAAGATTAATACGTGCATAGTTCCTGAAGAACCAAACACCGATGAGATTCACCAGCAAGTTTGTGACAGCAGAGACGATCAAGTAATGCCTACATGCAGACTTCAATTAGGCATGGTACAATAAGATTCAGAACGACAATTTACAGAAACCTTCAGAAAGCAGCCAAAATTCCGCCATGAAATGCAAGGTAATACAATAACTGGATTTGCAGGGCAATCATTTGACCCTTGAACTTATAAACTAACACTCTGTTTGGATGGTCGTTACCCATGGTTTCATAATGTACAATATTGTATTGTATTGTATTGTATAGTATAGTATTGTACTGTATTAATGAATACAACGTTTGGATAGACTGTATCTTTTATTGTGATTTAATAACATTTTTATTGTTTGGTTTGACTATATGGTATTGTATAATAACATGTAAGTTTACTAAAATACCCTTAACCCTTAATTACAAACTAGTTACTCCCTCCATCCACAATTATGTGATGTAGTTTGACTGGACACGGAGTTTAAGAAATAAAGAAAGAGTTTTGAATCTTGTGTCTAAAACAAGTCAAATATATTTGTGTGGATAAATCATCTCGTTAAGCGTAAAAAGTAAAATTTAAAGTTAAATTGCTGTCAAATAAGAAAATGTGTCATTCATTTGGGACTGACTAAAAAGGAAAGTATGTCATATAAATTAGGACAGAGGGGGTAATAAAATTAGAGTAAAGAATAAAATAGGAACTTCAAGAAATAAGTAGGTAGTGGTGGGGAGGGTGGTGGGGGAGTGGTGAGGGATTGTGGGGGGGGGGGGGTTAAGGGTAGTGGGTGGTGGTGGGGTAGGTGGTGGATGGTAGGGTGGGGTGTGTAGGCATGGGTGGGTGGGGGTTATAATGAGTAAATGAAATAAAAAACCACGCAAAAACCACCAAATCCGTGGTCACAAAAATTGGACTTTTCCATGGTTATATAACCACGGAATTACAACGGGTTTACAACATCATTCAACCTAATTTTAAGAACAATGGAACCAAACATGGTATCAATAAAACTCATACAATAATGAACCACGGGATACAACCATCCAAACAGGGGGTAAAGGTTAACATTGAAAATACGGAAAAAGGTCCAAATCTGCCCTTGAACTATACGATATTACGCGCTTTTGCCCGTCTTTTAAACGTTATCCCTGACGTGTGCGTCCTTAATGTTATGTTTTGTAGCTACTCGTGCCCTTGATCTAACGGAAACAAGAAAAATATATTGGAGGACATATTTGTTCAGTTTCGCATAGTATAGGGACATATTTGATCCATTGAAGCTCCTGAACTACATATGGTACCAACATGTCTCAGATTGTTTTTGTAGTACACATTATGCTAGCCATTGTTTTTTTGGGTACTACATTTTGGAACTCCACACTTGCATATGATCTTTCACTTGCTTATAAAAATGTCAGAAGCTTCAAGTTCTTCAAATAGCTTTGGAAGGATTTGTGGATGTGGAGTTGCTGCACTCCATCTCATCTCAGATCGTGGACCGCAAATAAGTCTTGGAGACGTTTTTTCAGGTGTCATAAGTCTGATGTAAGTTATCTCTTTTTCCTTATGACTTTCTTTTGCGACAGATCTGTAATGAATTTTTTTTATGTTTATGTTTATGTTTTGTTGTGGCAGATCTTTTTTCTTGTGATTTTTATTGCATGCATTATCGTGTAGATATTGGGACTGGGAAAACGGAAATTTTCCAAAAAAGAATTATCCATGTTAACAACAAATTGAAAAATAAAAAGGATGTTCTGATCATTAGTGAAAACATCTTTCAAAAAGGGAAAATGGTGCTCTTATTAGTGAAAACAATCTTTTGAAGGAAAAAGTAAACTCTCTTTAGCTTGAAACCTTAAAAGGAAGTAGTATTGAGTTTGAGGCAAATTCTTCTACTATTGATAATGAAGAATTCAAGGAAGTAGTGGTTGAGTTTGAGACTTCTTCTACTATTAATAATGAGAATTTTAAGGAAGGTGTGGCTGAGGTTGAGGCTTTTTCTTCTATTGATAGAAGACTTGCGAATATGAGGGGGGAAATCTATCTTATGCTATTGGGTTGCATTGTTTGGTTTGTGGTTAGTTACATGTAATGGGGAAAGATTTTAAAAGATGGATGTAATTGCATTTGATTTTTTAGTTGTATAATTTAGAAGGAATGTAATGGTGAAGACATTGTAATTGCAAATGTATTTTATGTTTTGGAATACCATGATATTTTGTACCATATTGTTGTTTTTGTGCCATAATATTCAGGAACTTCAATAAATATGCCCCTATACTGTGTGAAACTGAACAAATATGCCCTCTAATATATTTTATGTTAAATCAAGGGCACGAGTAGCTACAAAACATAACGCTAAGGGCACGTCTGGGACAATGTTTAAAAATCGGGCAAAAGCACGTAATATCGTATAGTCCAAGGCCAGATCTTGACCTCTTCCATTGAAAATATGTATGTTGGTCATATTCACTAAGAGATTGACTTGACTTCAAGAGTGGATATTAAAGAACTACTTCAATTGGAAATCTTTTCTAACTCGGCAAATATCTTCTTTTTTAAGGCTCATTCAGAAAAATATAATAGTGGAGAAATATAAGCTAATGTCAAAAGGGTGACCATCTAAGGATAGCTGGCTTTTTCTAATTAATGAAGGATTCAGATAGCCGCCTAATGAATCAAGTAAAAAGTCTATGTGTTATAGTCTAATAGATCAGTAATTGATCAAAGTTAAACCGCCATCCTCAATCAAACAACAATATAACCTAATTGTCTGAAAGTGTGATGATTTTGTATCAAAGGACGACTCCTACTTATTTTCGTACATAAGATAACAATTTACACAAAGGGCATGGTCTAACAAAAGATAACATCAACTACATCTCGGAACCACCAACTATAAATTTTTCACCAACAGTTTTGGGAAACTTACTTGTGCTCAGATTCATCTTGTATAAAGGCATGAAGTGCTTCCACAGCCAAGGAAAATGACATGAACAATAGAAACAGCTGCCTACATAAGCAATACATGAAGAGCATGCCATGTTAGCCCAGATAAATGCAATTGAGTGAGAGAGCCAACAGGCACAAAATCAGCACCAAACCAAACCATCTAAAGAAGCAGTATACATTTCGGAGATGACAAAAGAAATTGTGCTTATGTGGCTCTTCTTATGGGTAGGTAGGTGTGAAAATATATATACACATACATACATATATATGTGTATATCTATATATATACATACATATATACATACATACATATACATATATAAAAAGGGCAGCCCGGTGCACTAAGCTCCCGCTATGCGCAGGGTCCGGGGAAGGGCCGGACGACAAGGGTTTGTTGTACGCAGCCTTGCCTTGCATTTCTGCCAGAGGCTGTTTCCACGGCTTGAACCCATGACCTCCTTGACACACGCGCGCGCGCACACACACACACATATGTATATATATGTATATTTGTACATATGAATATATATACACACACACACACATATATATACATATTTATATATGTATAATATATGTGTATATGTAATGTGACGGTGCGCATGGGTGTATATATGTAAACACACAGACAGCACCTTCCATGTGGCACAATTTGATTGCTCTTTTCAAGGTAAGATTTTATTAATAACTAATACGCAGTATCAAGAAAATACTGCAGAAAACAGCACAGAGCTAGATTTTGGTACATCAAATCTCTATAAGATCTAACAAGTCTAGCACATCCTGGAAATTAAAAGCACGGTTTCCTTCTTCCATTGGTACTTTATACTTCCCAGTATAAATTTACTCACAGCATCCTAAAAAGCCTCTGAATTTCTCATGCATCACACATTGAATACCAAAAACATAAACAAGATCCAAATCTGCCAGGTATAATGACAGTGCAGAAAAAGGTGATCAACAGATACGAAGGAGTTCCTCACATAGATAGCACCTGCTACAAATATTAAAGCATCTCCTTCTCAAATTATCTTGTGTCAAGCATGCTTCATAAGCCACCATCCAACAAAAGCAGACCACTTTAGTTGGTGCAAAGTGCTCATGTCTTCTAAATCAGCTTCCGAGGCCAATTAGTTTCCCAACTCAAAAACAAATTTATGAGTTCTCTTTAGTAAGAATTCAAAGTGAACACTCCATTCTTATTAACATTCCAACATAACTCATCTTCCTTCCCCTGATTAATCTCTACTGAATTCATTTATTGCAAAAAAAAAATTCACTTCTTGCATTTCTCAATCAAAGAAGTTTCTTCTAAGCTGGAAGTTCCAACCAGTTTCATTGAATACACCAGAAACTAGAACATGCGTTATTTAGCATACTATAAAGACAAGGAAATTGCTCCTCTGATAGTCCAAATCCATCCCAATTGTCTTTCCACACCCTAATTTTTCACCCATTTCAAAGCCCAATGCTGATATTATTGCTGAACTCCCCCAAAAGACTAGTTATTTGTCTCCACACATCTACTCCATAAGGAGTTTTCAGACTTAGGAGCCCAGAACCCCTCTTTTCCATATTTGACCTCCACCACACTCTTCCACGGAGCTATCTTCCCATCATTAAATCTCCATAGTCATTTGCATAATAAACTTTGTTGTGGACTTTTATATTCCTTACTCCTAAACCTCCCTCCTCCTTATGCCTTATCATTGTACTCCATCTGACCAAATGAAACCTGTTCTTATCTGCAGCTCCTTCCCACAAGAACTGTCTTCTAATCTTCTCAACTTTCTTCTCAACACTGCGAGCGATAGGTATCAGGGACATTAAATAAGTTGGGATTCCATGTAGCACACTATTTACTAAAGTTAGCCTACCCCCAAAAGAACGATATTGTTGTTTCAGGGAGCAAGTTTTTTTTGACATTTTTCAGCAACTCCTTGCCACAGACATATCTTTGAACTTTGCCCCTAGCAGTAATCCCAGATATGTAGTAACAAACTTCTCAATCTTCCAACCATAGTATCAGCAAGCACCCAATATTGTTCTCAGCATTCAAGGAGAAAACTTTTCGGCCAGATTGATCTTCAAACCAGACGGCTTCAAAAACCAGTGGAAACTCTCAGATGTAGCATTTGCTCTCTGTCTGTCCCAAACAACAAGAGAGTATCATCGGTTGGAATCAACTATTATGGAGGAAAGTTATCAATGCAAAATATGAACAGGAGGACAGTTGGATGACAAAGGAGGTTACTACACCTTATGGGTTCAGTCTTTGGAGATCCATAAGAACATTACGGAGTGAAGTTAAGAACAATTCCAAGATCAGAGTAGTTGATGGGAACAAAACTAGATTCTGGAAGAATAAACGGCATGAGGCTGGTACTTTGGAAGGAATATTTCCCGATATTTACAACATAGTAATAGATCAACAAAGGACTGTCGCTGAGTTGTGGTCACCTCAAGGTTGGAATTTCACTTTCAAATGACATCTCAATGATTTTGTGAAATACAAAGAGTAGCTCTAAAGAATGGGTGTAACTCAATAGTTACAACCAATATGCATGTAATCTGCATGATTTTATAATATATAGTCTTTCACGGTAATAGCTTCTTTCGTCCTGCCAATGTAAAGAGCTAAGCAATACGAGAGCTACACAAGCGATCCTAAAAAGATAAACTGCAGCTAGCATAAAAGAGGTGCCAAAAGACACTTTAAATGGAAGAAATAGAAGTAAAATTTACAAGAAAAAAATTGTGCTTGTTTCATGTACTTACAGCATTGGTGAAAGCAGACAAAACCTCTAACCTTTTATACCTGAGAACAATAACAACAACAACAAACAACGAACTAATTAGTCATAAATGTTCAATTGAACAGACTGGTTATGAGAGGTCGGAATGCTAGACAAACTGTCAGCTATTTCTTAATTGTGAAAGTTAGACAAACTACAAAAATATTCTTAATTGGCTTAACCTATAAATTCTGATTGCATTTCCAAATTTTTGCAAAACCTATTTTTTTAAATAAGGAAAACACATTAAAAAAATCCAGAAGCTAAAAACAGAGAGGTGTCTTTTGCCCTTCCTATGTTACTTTTTCTTTTGTCTAATTCTTCAATGACTAAACCTAAAATGATTTTCCTTCCTTAAACAAATTTACCCGTTAAAATACTTCCCCCATCGCGTAAGAATTGTATCTACCCATTTAACAACGCCACTGACAAGTCACGAACTTCAATCATGAACGAGGAAAAAGGATTAACAAACGGCTCAGGAAGAAATGCAAACACGGATAATTTCATACAAAGATTAGAGTTTAAACCTCACCCGTAAGTGTAAACACGGTCAGGTTTTTCTCTAGAAGAGGCCATTGCAAACAACGAAAATGTCAAAAGGCCACAACCAAAGGTCAAATGAAATGCGTCTGACACCAACCCTGATATTAACCAACAGTTAAATTAAGTTACATAAGAGAAACCAAGCAAGAAATGAATAAGCAGAAAATCAAAGAAATACAGATTGATAAAATTAGGATAATCAGATGTCATCTGTTCTCCTTATTGTTTTCTCTTTCTTTGATTTATGTCTTCCCCCCCCCCCCCCGGGGGAGAGGGGGGAAGCAGAGACACCAAGGAAATAGCAATCTAGTGTTGTCTGTAACATTAATTCGAACACCATTGTGAAAATCACAACCTTTTTTGTCTTGTGTTTTGGATTCCGACAAGGGAACTGTTAGTGAAACACACATTTTTTGGATCAAGTAAAGTATTGTGAAACACACATAAAGTTCAGATTTCAATATATTCAGTGGATTAGCTAACATCTATAGGATATTCAACCAAAAAAGCTCTTGACAAAACCATGGTGAATATCCTGTCTTTTTTATGTCTTTACATTTTCTCCCGTAATCATCAACACAGCCTTAGATAAAATTGTAATCATAGGGTGAATGTGTGTTTATTTAGTGAGTAATAGTTATTTTTTGTTTTTGAATTTGGTTTTGCTGCTCAATATGTATTTTTATTTATTATTTGGTACTATACAAAGTACTAATTTGTGTTTCTTTGGTGTTCTTTTCAAGTTTTATGGATAACTTTGAGAAGCATGTATGATACTGCACCCAAAGAAGTTCTACAAAATAAGTCCCAATAGCATATTGATTTTGAGCCTAATCTTGGTCTTCAATTAGGCAGTGACGAGGATACAATTAACTTTTATAATGACTATGCAAGAAGAGTTGGTTTTAGTACTCATGAAGAGCAGTACATCAATACAACTAAGAAATTAGGTTATGTGACATCAAAATATTGTGTTTCAAAGAAGGTTTTCGTGGAGATGATAAACGCAAAAAAGTTAAAAATCCACGGACAGTTCTACACTGCAAAGCTACAGTTCAGCTTTGGAGACTTTTCATTAGTCTTAGAGGCCTTTCTTGGATAATGCCTGGAAAGATCATTGAAGCCTTACATAGTTGGGTGGAAGCAGGAGTCCAGGCAGAAGACAGGATTAGATGGAGAAGTCCCTGCAAGCATTTGGTGGACAATCTGGAAAGAAAGGAATTCCAGGTGTTTTGAGAATTGAGTAACTCAGTACACAAAATCAAATGGAATTGCCTTCTGCTTTTTTGTTTTTGGTGTAAACAGACCTATTCACAGGACTGTTGATATAGTTGATGATCTAGATACTATTAGGATGGCAGGAATCTAATTCCTCAGAATCTCAATTGCAAATATGGTTTCAGTACAACCCATCTACTGTTTTGTTTATTAATACATACAAGTTACCAGTTTTAAGGGGGGGAAATCCACGGGCAGAAACTAGAACTGGATATCAGGCTGACATTTTTATTATGCGTCAATCATCCGGGAAGCTTCATATTACTAAAGTTGACATAGAACACAATCAACCTCTTGTTTCACTATTAACCGTTCATATGTTGCTATCTCATAGAAGGATAAATGAAGTACAAGCTCCTGGAATTAACTGATACCGCAAAAGATGTTGGATTATTATCTAAAGCTACTTTTGATTTTATGAGTCTTCAAGTGGGTGGTCAAAAATATTTGGGTTATACTAAGGAAGATCAAAAGAATTATCTTTGAACCAAACGACAAAAAGCTATGAACTAGGAGAACCCGTGCAGGTTCTCTACTTTTTGATATACTAGTTCTATATGGTTTCCCCGTCATTAATAAAATTATTTACCTAATAATTTTATTAGGTAAAGTTGTTAAGTCATGGGTTCGAGCCGTGGAAGCAGCCACTAATGCTTGCATTAGGTTAGGTGGTCTACATCACGCCCCTTGGGGTGAGGCCCTTCCCCGGACCCTGCTAACGTGGGATGCTTTGTGCACCGGGTTGCCCTTTACCTAATCTAAAAAAAATGAAACAAGGAGAAGCAAATAATATGTTTCCACAATGTATATTTGATAAGGAGCATACAAGAAGAATATAATGACAGAAGATTCGTGATACCGCGAGCCAAAAAATTGAAAAGAAAAGATGGGTTGCATCATACAAAAAGAGGATTAGAAGTTCCCTTGAGGTGAACATAAAGCACAAGAAAGCTCAAGGAAAGAAGTCGAACTCGACTAACCAAATTGGATCAACACAGATTTATTATAGCACTAGACTTGATAATGCAAGTCATTTCAATCAGGTACATCTTATTTGATTTTTCAAGTCAATTGTAAAATAAGATACAAGCAATTATTTATTTATTTAATAGTTTATTTGCTTGTTAATTTCTTTGATTGTTTTTTTTTAAACTGGTAACTTTGTACTCCTCAAAATTAAGGGTATGTTGGCTACATCCAAAAATTTACACTTACTGAAAGTAATTACATGACCCTAAAAAGTCCACTACCTGGACTTCCTGTCTATACCATGCTCTTTACACCAAAAACCTAAAGAAGTGATGGCCTTCCACTTCATCTTCTGTATTATACATTCTTTGCCTTCAAAAATTCTTTCATTTCTTTCCTTCCATGTGTTCCACCAGATGCAAGCAGGTACTATTTTCCACCATATCTTCTGACTCTTGCTCCCCCCCCCCCAACCTTTTGATCCAACAACTTAGCAGGTCTGCAATGTGTTCTGGCATAGACCAGTTCACCTTGGCCAAGTTGATGAATAATACCCACACAAGTGTTGTTACTCTACAATGAAGGAAAAGATGATTGTTTGTCTCTAAGCCCTCCATACATAGTGAACACCTTGAAGCAATGTAGATTCCTTTCTTCTGTAATGCTTCATGAGCCAGGCATGCCCTCCTAGCTACCAACCTTCTTTGATTCTTTTATTCGCTTTTATTACTATCTGTGCCACATTTGTTTTATATCTTGCTATTTTGTTGTCTCTTTTCTTACAATATTGCGTCAGCTACTTCTCTTTTGAGACGAGTGTCTACCGGAGACAGCCTCTCTACCTCATAAAGGTGGGGTAAGGTCTGCGTGCATCCTTCTCCCCAAACCCCACTTGTGGGATCACACTGGGTTTGTTGTTGTTGTTGTTTATTCGTTTGTTCATTTATTCATTTGTTTATGTTGGCAGGGTTCAGCGTCGCGAAGAAACATTATTACCAGTCTGATTCAAGTGTCCCTCAAATCATAGCTCGTACAACCTTATGCCAACAATCAGAGGTATCTTCTATTTTGATGGCTTATTTTATCCTTACCCAAATGTTGACGGTAATAAAGGCATTCATTTAACGTAAAGAAAATATTTGACAAGAAACTTTTTTCATTGACTATTTGCTACATTTAAAGGAACCTATTGGTTTCCATGCTTTTCAACATTTACAAAACTCCTATTCTCTTCCGCATGCCCATGTTAGTATTAAGTGAAATTTCATTACTAGTTTTTACAATGGATTTCATTTTATCATTATTGTAGACAGGCAAACAGTTCAAGGAGTCAAGAACGCATTTTTTCAAGATGATAATGTATTTTGATCTACTCCAAAAAAAATTAACTTGCTGAAAGTTTTTGTCTTTGTGGTTGATATTTTGATACATTATTTTAAGAATATCATGGTATTTTTTACTCCTATAACCAGCCATGACTATTCCTTTAAGTAGGACAAAACAAACATGCACATGGTGCGCTGATTCTTTATTTTACCAATTCAGACTATTAGTTCAATTCTCCATAACTCAATTTCGATATAAATACTATTTACATTTCAAACACCACTCGCGATTGCTAGAATATAAATAATTGCTTAGTTGTTATTGTTCAAAGCTTTTTTATTGTTGCATCACTAAAACATTAACCTGTTGATGTTGTTGTGGCATGGTAAGTCAAATTTTGGGCTTAGAGCACATGTCAGTTATCTAGGGTAAGGCTGTGTTGATGATTACTGGAGCAAAAGGAACACATTTTTCAACATATAAAAAAATCAGATTTCAATACATTCAGTGAATCAGAAAAAGAGATAAAACTTGCATACCTACTCGGCCAGAGAGAAGGCCAATAAACAACTCGGCAGTAGAATAAGCTACATTTAGTGAAATCAACATAAACAATCTCCTCATCTGCTTATTCCCAGACATTACACCTCGAATAACCGATGAGGAAGCCCTAAATTTCATATTGGAACCATGGAACTTGCCAGATGCATCTTGTGGATAGATATTGGGAGGTATGTCAATGCTCGAAACAGTTCGAGAGAGCAAAGGCAAAACAGAATCGTTTGATTGCTGAAAGGAACTTTGCCGTGAACATGCGAATCTACGATCGCTGCCGTCGAAATCAAAATCGCCACTCCACGGTCTAGGGGACGACGGCGTATGACTCTGATTCATCCTTCTGAAATTTCCCTCTTCTATTGCAAAAGGAAATTTCTACAACTCTCCATATTCATTAATCCCAAACTGTGACGAGAAAAAATCGATCTAATTTGTCGGGAAATTCTTATCCTTCAAACTTTGATGAAGATTTGTGGTCTACCGAAGCAAAGAGAAAGGAGTAGGGTTTGTAGTGAAGGATATGATGGGAAGGAAGAAGATGGTCAATGACATATAAAAATAAACGCCCATGCCGGCGAAAAATAATCTTGGAACCTAGGCATGTTTAACTTTGTGGAGTCCTCCCACTCTAATCTAAAAATAGTTTGGATTGAATTTAGGAGTGTCGATCGTTTGGACTTATTCCCATTTATATATTTTAAAAGATTTTTTATAGATAAATAAGTTTAATGAATTTTAAAGATTATTTATAGATAAATAAGTCTAATAGATTTTAAAGACTATTTAGGAATGTAATGACTTAAAATATTTTTAAAAAAAAAATTACAATCAAGATTTTTTACATTTAAATTTTAAAAAATTTATCATAAGATTTATAAAGATTTGAAAGGATCATATGAATTTTTAAGCAAATAGACACCGCAGGTACAGAGCTTGAATGATTCCAAGCATTACAGAAACAAGAGCAGCTAGCGGCATCACACATGGCAGATGATGGTTTTTCCCAACTTTTCACTTTTTCACATTTGGATCTCTAAAAGTCTACAATTTTTATAACTTTTCTTGAAAAAAAGAATATCCTGGGCTCCCAAAAAAATGAAATGTTTCCTTTCCTCCAATTTCAATTTAAGTTGGTCATCTTCCAAAATCCAGGTTCTGCCATGTCCAAGGACTAAATTATGAAGCTTAAGGATACAACAAAGATATTCAAACATTTTTATGTACAAAGCTGTTGCAGTTCAACCATTCAATATTCATATGCATCAATAAACAAACATCCAAGTAAAAATTCCAAATCACAGCCAGAGAACATAGCTAAATGTGATCCTTCAACATGGAAAGCAAATCAATGACGTTAGATATTTACTTATAAGTTTACATTCATTCAAGAAGCTCACAACTTCGGCTATTCGATGAGATGAAAGTGATGTTGCTTAAAGGAATTTGGGGATGAGATGAAAGTGAAATGGCGGGTAGAAAGAGAAAATGAAAGAATATTTATACAGAGAGAAGAGAGAAAACAATAAGCAATCTTGAGAAAAAAATCTTGTCCACAAGGGTGAAATTTTTTATAGGGTTTGGTATTTATACCTCCCACTCAAAAGTCACACAAATTTCCTTGAGAAAAAAATCTTTGGAAATTAGGAAGTTTTTGAATACCAACAGACTTTTTGTTAATTATTTAAAATCTTGATTGAATACCACTGGATTTGGACACCCTCTTTAAAAAATTCTAATAGTCTTGATTAAATACCACAAGACTTGTTTAGATTATTTAAAAGTTTTAATTGAATACCACAAGACTTATTTGTCCCAAAATAGTCTTTTAAAATTATAATTGAATATACCCCTTAAGCAGGTAAAAATGAGTTTGAGCTAATGAATAGTAGGTGGTTTATTGATGGATATGCTATAGAACAATACAACCTCTTTTACAAAACTCTGAAAGACTCTAAGAGGCTAAAACCTTGTTAATGAGATCTTCTTGGTTTGCAAGAAAAATTAGATTCAGTTACTGGAATATAAACCAAGAAATAAAAAGAAAAAATATCAGAATAAGAACTAGAAAAGCTTTAATTCTCTTTGGAGAACTAATACAAACAAAATCGTTCCCCCAAGTAGACCAAATAAACTATTTTAGAAAAAATATACGTCCTTTTTTAGAACAAACAGATCTACAGAACCTATCAGAAGACATACCAGGAAGCATACTTTTAGGCTTAATAGACAAACGTCTGTTAGATCACATACACTGGAACATAATAGGATTACAAAGCGGCATAACTTGCATCGAAGACTGGTTAGAGTACCAACTTAAAAAGGTCAAAAGTATATCAGTATCGTTAGGATAATCATAGCTCATTTAAAGCATTTAGATTATTTAGATTTAAAGATTTTACCAGAAAAAAAATTCAAAATTTTAAAGGACCAAAGTAGTATAAGGTGTAACTTTAGCGCAGGAGATCATATATTACATAGTGAAGAAAAGCAGTTAAATACTATAGTAGATATAATCATAAATTTAAGCGAAAAAGTAAAGGAGAGAAACGAACAGTATACTACTAATTTACACAGGCTAGAAGAAATTTTTTACAAGCAAGAAAAGATTTTCAGAAAATCAGAACAGAATTTAGAATACATAAATAATCTAGTAAACACTTGCGATCTTAAAAGGTTATCTACGAAAAAAGACTTAGAAATAATTCTAAAAAATAATCTAATAGACATAGAATTAAAAGTCAGCCAAGAAAATAAAAAAATTAAAGAAGAACTTATAAGCAAAGTTTTAAAGTTAGAAAAAACAATCCAAGAATTAAAAGAAGCTATAGTTTCATGAGCAGACTAAAACTAGTCCAAGAAGAATCGATAAAATTAATAGAAAAATCGATACCACTACCGCCAGACTATAAAGAATATATCCCTACTGCTAAATCAGATCAAATAATAGTTCAGCAAAATATAATTATAACTTCTTTAGTCTTAGAACTCACTAGAAAGATAGAAGTTTTAACAAAGAATTTCAAAATTTTAAACGAAAGAATATACCAAATATCAAAAGAATAAAATAAAGATCTAGTCAAAGATAAACAAGTAGACGAACTAATAGTTCAGTTAAAGAAAGTAGAGTTAACACCACAATCAGAAAAGGCTAAAATAATAAGAAAACCGCAAAAATGGACTTTTTGCAAATAGATCAAGAACAGAAGTCGAAAGACCAAGACTAAGTTTTTCAGAAGATAGGATTGGTAATAATTTAATATCCAGATTATTAAATCGTAGAACACCAGAAGAGAACAATAGACAGTTAAGTGAAGTAGTAAATGTAGATCGAGACATTGGCATATTTCAACAGAATCAATTAAATCTTTTAAACCCAAGAACTCTATATAATACGGGACGATTAGCGTCGACAGCCCAATTGTATAGACACTACAGAGAAGAACAATTGTCTGTATTAGGAAATACAGCAAGAAATATAAATTTGATAAGTACAGACTCCTTTAAACATATAAAGAAAACTGCCAGAACTCTCATGCACATGAGATTAATGGTTGTAGGAATTAAAGGACTAACTAGAAAAAAATTTAGGAAGCAAAGTCCTCATAATAATCTATGATGACAGATGGACAGACATGAAAAATCCATTATAGGAATGACTGAAATAGACATGACTGATAATGGAGGAATATTTTACATTAGTCCAGACTTCTTAATGAATTTAGTAGAATTCGGTAAACATATTAAAATAGGAATCCAGACAAAAGGTTACGAAGAAATGCATAGCGGCAATAACCTACTATTATGTTTAGGATTTCTAGGAAAAATGATAAATAATAGTAATACAAGATTCAAGATAAAGATAAATGATGTATTAGAATTAATGAGTAATAAAGGCATTAATTTAATAAAACCTACAAAGATTCAGCCAGAAGAATATGCAGGCTTAGAGTGGAAATTAGAAGAGTTTAATAACAAGAAAAAGATTTTACAGCCAGCCTCTCATTTAGAATATATGAATCAAAATGAAGAAACATCTATAAGGTTTACAGATTATAATTACACCCCGCAGAAGAACTGCGAAGAAGAAAGTACTATAGAAGAAAATGAAATAAATACTTTTATGAACATAGAAATTATCCAAGAAGGATATGAAGTAGACATAGCCATAGAAAAAGCCAAAGACCTGAAAAAGGAAAAACCATGGTTATTATTCAAATGTAAGGGTTGCAAATTAGATAATATGGAATTAGAAAAAACAATAGAACATTTTAAAAAATGCGATAAGAGAACAGACAATTCATGATATAAAGAAGAACAGATTTCAAAAGAGAAAATAGCTATGTTTGAAGAAATCTGGAAAGACTTCACCTTTAACAACGAAGAAGATTTTGAGACAAACTCAGAAATCAGCCAAAAAGAGTTAATGGAAACTAGTGCGTCAAGCTCTAGCCCTTTCCAGAGAACTACTGGCGAACATTTCACGGTAGATACAAGTACATGAAATATACCTAGAAGACGAGTATTTAGAACTACAGGAGAACCTACAGAATAGGTAAAACCTTCAGGAAGAAGAATGCCGTTAGAAGAACCTATAACTCTCCAAGAAGGAGGTAATAGAGGAAAAATACTAAATATAGCTGCACACGATCCACAGAGATGGAACTCAGTAATAGATTTGTGGAAAGGAATAGTAGTAGCAGACTACATACAAAATTACGTAGAAACAGACCCTGAGACTATGTACAAATACTTAGAAACATTCTTAGGAGAATCTACTAAAGCACTATGGGAAGCCTATAAGACAGATTTCCCAACTGAATTTCACCAGTTAGTAGCTATGGGATCAAACCCATATAATTTCACAAATAAAGTACACACGTTAATTACAGGAGAAGACCCCAATAGTGGTCTAGTAATTTTACAAAGAAATGCTTTAATAAAACTAGAACAATTAAGTATAAGTAATTGGGTATACATAAAAAAGTTTTTAAACGATTTCTTTTATTACTGTACGATCAGTGGAAATTCCTTTGATCAAGAACTAGGTAAGAAACTATTTAATAAATTACCAGGAGCCTTAGGTAGAGAAATAGAAGAACGTTGGAACAAGCGTGACGGGGTAGTACAAAACCCTAATGCTAAATGGTCCATAGGACATAGAATCCAACATATAATGGAGATATTACAGGAGAAATGTACTCACCTACAGATACAAAAACAATTAAAACAGAATGAGTTAAATTTCTGTAAAGCGTAATATACACAACCCAGAGTTACGACAAAGACCCCCAAAGAAAGAAGAATTATAAAAAGAAGTACAAAAGATATGGTTATCAAACCTACGACAAATATAAAAGGAAAAAATATTTCCTAAGAAAATCGTCAGCTAAAAAACCATATTTAGATAAAAATAAACACATAAGAAAATATAGAAATGATAGAAACTATAAAAATAAATTAGAATGTTTTACATGTGGTAGTATAGAACATCTAGCCAACACATGCCCCAAGAGAATAAATAACAACTCTAGAAATTCACAATTAATAGAAGATTTTCAAGAAACCTTAATAAATGTAGACGAATATATGTCTGATACAGAGAGTATTTACTCTATAGTAAGTATCGAGACAGGAGAAAATAATAAGATAGACTCTTCCGATTCAGAAGCAGATGATTTTATAAATGAAATCGGAATAGAACAATTAGACTTAAATACAGATTTAAACAATTTAGTAAATACAACCATAGACTGTGATCATTTATTTGAAAGAAATAAAGGTCTAGACAACACAACTTGTTGCATATGCAAATGGTTTCCTAGCAGGAGCAAACGAGCTAAGTGTAAAAAATGTTTTTTAGAAGGTTGTAAAGACTGCTTCCAAAAGGAGTTAAGTACTATAATAAGCCCCAAAGAAGTTGTAAAAAAGATACAAGAAGATACAACTATAGCAATAAGAATAATAACTTTAGAAACAAGGGTAAACTCATTAGAAATGAGACTATCCCATTTAGAGAAAGGTAAACAAAAAGAAGATGATCCAATAACAGAAGAGGATCAATTAGAAAAAGAACTAATTACAGACTCATCTTTAGAATTAATAAATTCAGAAGCATATAGAACTCTAATATGTAATGAAGACAAAAAATTTAGTTCTTTAAGATTACTAACAAAAATTAGGATAAAGGACTACGAAATCACTACACTAGCATTAATAGATACAGGATGTACAAGAAGCATTCTAAATAAAAAGATAGTCCCAAGTAGTCTAGTTAAAACTCTAGATAAACCAACTGCTGCCATGCAAATGGACGGAACCCATAATGTTTATAAACATTACCTGCAAGAAGCCACAGTAAGTTTTATCAATACTTGTGAAAAGTTTTACAATCCTAGTTATAAAGTAGATAAAATACTGGTAAGAGATCTAAACATAAATACAGATTTCATAATAGGTTTAGATTTTTTATTAGATCATAATGGAAGTTGTACCATTACAAGAGATGGTATCATTTTCCAAAAGAGTAGCACCTACACCCCAGTACAAACCCAAAAGACTGAAACTAAAATAATACAGATCTCCCCCATTAATTTAAAAAATAGTTCAGACAATAGTTGTTGCAAAAATTGCAATGATGGAGAAAAATATTGTTGCCAGATAAATAATAAAAATTTAGTACTAGAAGAAATTCTAGAAGAAGAAGAAAATATAATGGAAAAAAGCTATACTTTAATAGACTTAGAAACAAATTTTTATAATTTCAAAAATGGAATAGAAAAAATAGGAATAATAAAAGATAAAACAGATTTAGACAATATAGTAAAAATACTAGACGAATTAGAAATCATAGGCGAAAAGCCTCTGAAACATTGGAATAACAATAAAATTTTATGTAAATTAGAAATTATAAACCCTGAATATATTATAAAGACCGCTTCAATAGAAGCAACGAACCAAGACATAGAAGATTTTAAATTACAAATTAAAGAACTTTTAGATTTAGAAATCATAAAGAGATCTACGTCGAAACACAGGTCCACAACATTTATAGTTAGAAATCATTCGGAAATAGTTAGAGGAAAAGCCCGAATGGTAATAAACTATAAAAGACTAAATGACAATACCAGAAGTGATGGGTATAAATTACCCGATAAAACAGAACTTATCAATAGAATACAGGGTAAGAACATATTTAGTAAATTTGACTGTAAGTCAGGTTATTGGCAGGTTAAGATGCATCCAGATAGCATAGAATGGACCGCATTTACTTGTCCAGAAGGGCATTTCGAATGGTTAGTCATGCCATTTGGCCTAAAGACAGCTCCTCCAATTTTCCAAAGGAAAATGGACTCAATTTTTGGAGACTATAAGAGATTCGTAATAGTATATGTAGATGACATACTAGTATTTAGTAGTAGTATGACAGAACACTTAGGACACCTCCAGACTGTTTTCAGACTTTTTGTAAGTAATGGAATTATAATTAGCAAAAAGAAGATGGAATTATGTAAAAAATACATAAATTTTCTAGGAGTAACTATAGGAGAAGGTAAAGTAAAACTACAGCCCCACATAGCTAAAAAGGCTTTAGATATGCCAGATAAGCTAGACAACACTAAAGACTTACAGAAGTTCTTAGGAATTTTAAATTATGCCAGAACTTTCATAAAAGATTTAGGAAAAATAGCAGGACCGCTGTATTCAAAAACATGTTCAACTGGTCAGAAACACTTTAATACATAAGATATTAAAATAGTAAAACTCTTAAAAGAACAGATTAAGAACATCCCTGATTTGAACATGCCTCTAGAAACAGACTACTTAATCATTGAGACTGATGGTAGTTTTGAAGGTTGGGGAGCCGTACTAAAAGCAAAGACAAATAAATACTGTAGTAAGACCTCAGAAAAGATTTGCGCATACCAAAGCGGCAAGTATAGAGAAAAAGGCAACATAAGTAGTATAGACGCATAAATATTAGCTGTAATATATGGCCTTAACGCTTTTAGATTATACATTTTAAATAAACCAGAGACTTTGATCAGAACAGATTGTGAAGCTATAGTAAAGTTTCACCAAAAGATAAATGATAAGAACAGCAGTAGAAGAAGATGGTTAAATTTCCTAGACACAATATCAATTTATAACCTAGTATTCGAACACATAAAAGGAAAAGACAATAGCCTAGCAGATCAGCTTAGCAGACTAAAGATTACATCTAACTAACAGTTTTTGTTTTAACCAGCATGAGTTCATCAAGACAGACTCCAGTAGACAAGGGAAAAGGCCCGGCCAAATCCCAAGACAACTATAGACAATCAGTATTGGGTAACCTGAAGTTCAGACCCACGACTGATCTGGAGACTCCAACATTAGAAAGACTATATTTTGGTAAGAATAATTTAGTTTCTTTTCCGTCATCTAATTTAACTTTCAAAATTCTTCCAGACTACGTTGTCGATAGGCAACAAAAATGTTTAATAGACAACTTGTGGATTGCCCACAATAAAAGAGACACTAGTCATTTTGTGGCTACTTTAAATAACACTTGTTTTTATTTTAATGAGAAAAACTTGGACAAGAGATTTAAATTTTATGTGGTTGTCCATGAAAAAAATAAAGGTATTTTTCAGACATGGCTGGAAGTAGTAGACTCAATTAAAGAGGTAAAGACTCCACTTTTCAAGGGTTTCAATGTCTTCACTGAAGCTCTAGATTATGCTCGGGGAATACTCGGGCCAAACTATTACCTCTCACCAGCACTCAAAAATAATCCAGACCAGATCCCCTAGTACAACATACAGAAAGACACCAACAAGATAATTTTTTGCGATCATTGTAATACAATGACCGACACAGTCAAAAGACTTAACCATACCAAAGAAATTCACCAAATACAAAACACCCATCTGTAAGAAAAAGTAGCAGAGCTAGAATTAAAGCTCAGACAAACTTCTCTCAGACAACAAACACAGAGTTCTCCATCTCCTTCAAAAATGGATGAGACAGGTGTGCATTCCCTTCTGAATGCTAAGAAATCTATTGTACCAGATGTAGGTACAACTAGTCCGGTGCAAACGGTTGCCGGTAAAGACAAATCAAATCTGTTAATGGCTGTCACTTTGCCAAAAAGTGAAACGGAGGAAAAAATATCCTCAAAGACTAGACGAAAGCTCCCACAGACTTTTACAGGATCAACATCCCGAACACGGAGCAGACCCATTAGAGGACAAAACAAAAAAATAGAATAAATAATTAAAGAGACTCTAGAAAAAATATTCAAACAACAGACAGACATCCCAAGCGAGGAGAAACATATTAATCCAGTAAAGACACCACCAGAAGTTTCTCAACAAAACCCAGAACGTAATCAAAATCTGGATAGTATAGATCACGTATCAAATACCAGTTTAGATAACGAGTTCCTAGAAAGTAACTATGCTCAGGATCCTAATGACAATTATGATTCAGGAATGAGTTTCGATTCAGTGGCCAGACATAATCTAGACACCTAGAAATGAGGCACAGAGACATAGAGACTACAAGACAAAGAAAAAGAACGGTGTAAATCAAAAGACGCACCAAAGGAGCAGACAAGACAAGAAAGGACAGCATCTTGAAAAGCAAAAGAGACTTTAAGAAAAAGCAGATGCCAGCAACAGAAGACGACAAAGCAAAAGAGGAAATTTTCAAAAGTTAAAGCGACGATGGGGCCCACAGCGCACCTGGCCGAAACTTTAAAGATTCCTTTACATCTTTGAAATCCGAAGTTGAAGTCCGGAAGACACTATAAATAGAAGACAACACTCCAGAGGAAAGACAGAACGAAAAAGAACGAAAAAACACAAGAGAAAAATGCAAGAAATTCCTCTCCCCTCTCTCTTCAACCCATTTGTATAAACTCCCCATATGGAAGATATTTGCTTACTTACTCGCATCCAGTAGCAGTAGCAGTTTCCGGGACTCCCGAAAGGGAAACCTCCATGTTTTCGAATTATGTAAGTTTTTAATTCAGTAGTTATCTCCACCATGTATGTAAATTATGTTGTTAATTTTATGAAGCTTGCAGAAATGCAAGAAGTATGTTTTGTTAATATGAAGTTGTTATTTTCATCATGAATCTTTCTCTACTGTTATAATCATGCCATGAATCTCTAATTACTGTTGTAATCTTAATTTCAATATGCTTAAACATGGTTATCTTCTGAACTTAGTAAATGGTTATCTTTAAAACTCCTTTATGACCTCAATGGATTAGCCTGTAAATTCCTATGTCAACGGTGGTTGATAATATGGCCTTTTGATGTCCGCTGAAGGACTGTGTTGGCCTGAAATGGGTGTGGCTAAAGACGACTGTCTTAAAGTGGGTAAGGTTTTAAAGAAGAGATGAACTGTTTAGAAAAAGAAGTGAATGAGAAAGTTTCTGCCTACCGTTTGAGTTGATTTTTGGACTGTTATTGCACATTAACCAGCCAATTACTTGGCTGATTAACTCCCTCCTTCAATGGCCATAATCAACCATTACTTGACTGATTAACTCCCTCATTCAATGGCCATAAACAGCCACTTGGCAGTTGAGGAGTCCCTCCCTTTATGTTATATATTGGAGCCTTTTGGCTCAATTGTGAGTGACAGAAAATGAGACTACAAGACATATACACAGAGACGAATAGAAGAGTAAAACACAGAAATTCAGTCCAAAACGTGAGCAGAAACGTTGGGACAAAAACAGAAAACTCTTCATTTTCTATTCTTCAGCAAGTCGTTTCGTGTTTGTTTTCTTCGTCAGAATCAACCTATTTGCTTTGTAGTGTTGATTAGTTATTATTTTATCTTGGGAGACTATTGCCTGTTAACGTAAAATCATATATACGGGGCAATCTTCTCTTAAAGACAGAGAGTCATCTCTCGACTCAGTCACAGTTGTAACAATCTAGATTTAGTGTTTCTTGATTTCAGGTTATCAAGATTCGAGACTCAACAAGCTTGCGGCAGTTCTGAATTGCCTATTTGTTTATCATTTCAAACACTTATAATATTTATTTACTTCCCGTATTGCTTTGCATATCCAACAAGTTTAAGACAAGATTTGTATTAGTGTTCGAAAGATGTCAGTAGAAAGTTGTGTGACCAAATCTGGATATGGCTGTGGTTTTCTGGTTGAAGAGAGTTTTGATTATGTTGTTGAAGGTCAACGTGCTCATGGTGTCACCGCTCCCGAAAGTGGTGGGAACAAGCGCCCACGAGAGGCTGAGGATGTCAACTGGGACAAGAGGAGAAGGCTGAAGATGTGGTTCTATCTTGTAGCAGAAGGCCTATATCTGTCCCAGACAAAGGATCCAAATTATGGTAAGGAGGAAATGGACACTCAGTCCGATGAAGTGACTGAAGTGGGCCAGAATCCGAAATTGGGATAAATAATTTTCCTTCCTTGTCAAAAATAAGATTAAATGATGTCTGATTAAAAAGGGCTTAAAGTAAGGAGGAATATGAAATTGTTTTTCAAAATAATTTATATTCCTTACGCTTTAAAATCAGAAGTTTAATCTCATCTTCCTTCCCGTTTAAAAATTGGATTTTGTAAACGACTTAAAAAGATCCGTTCTTTTAAGTGTAATTATTAAAAGTGTGTAAAGTATGTTCGCACATACGAGGGAGAAAGATCCACTGACTGTGAAAAAACTGTTACCACTCTTAAGTAAGCGCCAAGAATTGTCTGGGCACCAATCATAAGGGAAGAAGACTAAAAGATAAAGACGTTGAGCCTGTCACACTATTTGGCAGAAGATCCTTCATAGGATGATATTGGACACTCAATCATACAAAGCCTACGGGCGACTAGAGTGGGGCCAGAATTCATTTCATAGGAAAAGTAATGGACACCTAGTGAGGTGGGCCAGAGTTTCCAGGTCTTAAATGATCTGAATGCCAAATTGGACACTTAGTCTGCCAAAGCAACTGGAGTGGGCCAGAGTATTCAGATCACATATGATCCGGTTATGCCCTAACCACGGGCAATAGGTTGTTCATGTGAAGCAACACCACCTCTAAAGTAGAAGGGGTTGGAGAGGTTGTCCTCAATAGGACTTCAGGGAATGAGATCACTCTCAGATGAGGTGATACATGTCCCAAACTTGGTTTAAGGAACGCTGTTGGTCAAGCTGGTTTGAGACTAGTCCAACAGGTCTGTAATAACTAAGAATGGTACAATATGTCTATAGCCAAATGAATGATATATTTGTAATCCGTGCATCTATATAATCATAGATTAAGACACGTTAAATAGAATGTCATTCAAAAGCTAACGAAGTTGAGATTGTTGCCTTCTGTCGACATAAACCCTCAAAATGAATGTGAGGTAGACGAAGAGGCAAAATCATCTTTCCATTCCGTTAAAGGAATAGCGAAAGAAACACCGATCCTCTAGAACTTAGTCACACCTACATGGGTAATTTAAAGTTTATACAAAATAGAGGGGGGAGACAAGTACTTGGTGACCTTCATTGATGATGGTACAACGTATTGTATCCTTTGTTTGTTGAAAAGCAAAGATGAAGTTGTTGAAGCGGATAAACGCTACAAAGTAGAAGTTGAAAATCAACTAATCCTACGGATTGAAGAATTCGTAGTGATAGAGGGGGAGAATGTGAAGCATCGTTCATGAAGCGACTGCTCATTACTCACCTCAGTCTAACGGTGTTAGCTAAGGGCAAAGCCGTACGCCCAAATTATATGGGGCAAGGCGATCCTTACCACTAATGCAATTCTCAACAGAACTCCGTATAGGGATAAGGATAACTCTTCGTGTCAAAAAACATGGAAAGGATCTCACATACAAATGTTGTGTTGTGGGGTGGCTTGGTAGAGGTTGGAATATCAAAACAGGTCAAGTTGGACCTAAGACTATAAATTGCATATCCACTGGATCTGCAAATAACAGTAGTGCTTATCGCCTCTTGGCGTCAAAGAATGCTGAATTATTTGAAGATAACTTTCCTTGAAAAGGAAAAAAAAGTAATTGCTCGAGGTTAACAAGAACTCGCGAGGGCCTGACTGTCCGGAACTAGACGTTCCGTATCTACAGGACTCGGAAGTTGCTGTCTATCCGAAACTTAATATTCCAGATCTACAGATCTCATGGATTCTAGATGTTGAGCCCAGACGGAGCAAAGAGGGGACAAAGACTTGTTCCAGGCCTTCTAGCTTGTATGGTTGAGAACAAACTATGGACAATTAACAAAGAATTGTCATCTCCAAAAGCGTTTCTTTGGAAATAAGCTAAAGAGAGAAATATATTCTATCATATAGAACCATACTTGTGTAATAGTTGATCTTCCTCCGGAAAAAGAACCTTTGGGTTGTGAAAAAGAATACTCAAAAGTGAGTTCAAAGTATATGGATCTACTGACGAGTATAAGGCATCGACTACTTGTACACGTGCTTCCCTATGAATAGCTTAACATCCAGGGCCATTGCAGTCTTGCGTGGCATGGATGTTGAAATAGCTTTCCTAACCGGAGAGTTGAAAGGGGAGAATCATAGTTGGTTTGCTGGACTGTTGGGCTTCTTCCTGAACTTTCATTTTGGTCCCTGAAATGTTTACATTTTGGTCGTGGAAGTTTTAGATAAAACAGAAATAATGAATCTGACCACAGAAACATTGACTCTGAAGTTAGAAAGCCAACAGTTGGAAAACCAACAGTTTGAGAGTAGAAGTTATATTGAAACAAAAGATATGGGTATCACAGATGACATCTTAGGAATTGAATTTCTAAGACATCTAACAGACTGGTCTAACTCCAAACTCAGTTGTGAGATAGTTGACAGTCTCGTTGAAGCCACCAATGGATATGAATCGTATAACTGATTGAAATCATGGTGCACCCATATACAAGGAGCGATATGTGCAGGTTACATGTAGTTCAATGTATGTTACACACTACAACAGACCTGATATCGGCCTACAAAGTAGATCAGTTGAACTAAGATTCACTAATGATTTTAATAAATGATCAATAGAAGGCGTTGAGTCGGATATGGCCATATCTAAAATATTCGCTTATCTACGGATTATAGTATTCTGGATGTCCAGTGGTTCTGGGAGAACACAGTGATGCAAACTGGACATTAGATGTGAAGAACACTAAAGCCACAAGTAAATGTGTATGGTGGGTCTTGGAAAAACCTCTAAGCAAACTTGTATCGGCCGATTCATGATGGAATATGAGTTTATCACTTTATACAAAGCATGAAAGAAGTTGAGTAACTTCACGACTCCTTAGAGGACGTTCCTTATTGGGAGAAACCCGTGCCTTCAACAGTTATACACTGTGGCTAGCCGGTCGGCTTCAGAAAGGACATGGATGACAGCGTCTGGACATATATGTCAGGATTTGTCGGATACATAAGACCGTATGACAGTTGATCATCACGGGTGTCACTTCCTTGATTACTAATCAAAGGATATAGCGAACCCTTTTAACTAAGGGACTACCCGGAGATCAAGTGTTCTGCATGTCTAAGGGAATGGGCTTAAAACCCAAACAATACGAACCTTTGCGGTGGTAACCCAACCATCCTGATTGGAGATCCCAAGAATTTGGTTCAATGGAAAAACTAAGCTGCAAAAGGTTCAGTTGAGTGCTTCGGTGGAAGCAAGAACACTTCGGATGATGATTTCTGTAAGGAAACATGAATCCAAAGTTGTTCCCGCGATAGACATTAAAGTGCTACCTGCATGGTGGGTAAAGGTTAAGCTTCCAAACCTCGATCCTCAAATGGTTGAGGTTAAGGTTGAGAAAACTTTTAATGATTTCTAACACTTGTGAAGTGGGGCATAGAAGGATACCTTGTAGGAGATCACCTATTTAAGTGCGAGGACATGCCGCCTCAAATGAACGCACTTAAGAATTCAAGTGTGTCCATGGCCACAACGGACAAAACAATAAGAAAAAAATGAATAAAGAGAGTTATTGTGTTGGTATCATTGACTTAGCTTACACTAAACACTGATGGTTCAAGACATCACGTTCACTGCGCAGTAAGTAAGTCCGGTGATAATCAACTAGGGAAGGTTCAAAACAGAAGCTACCTCTCCTGATGCAATATCTTTTCGCTGAAAGATTGCTGAAAATAGGCACCTTGTGTGTGTGCCAAAATCTCTTTCAAGAGGGGATTGTTGGAAATTTACCTTTGGTGGGGAGGTGCATCCACCCATATGTAATGACTTAAACACTAGGGTTCCACATGTTGGAGGCTTTGTCTCTTCACACGTGCATAATCTACTAAGTGAGTAGATGGTTGTAGGGCCAAATATCGTCAAATTTCATTGAGAAATGAAAGAGATATTGGTCCCCGAAGTAAGGTATTTGAGGTATGAAAATGTGGTGTGGGACAAATCTACCACATCAGTGGGAAAAGAAAGAATTGTTCTCTTTATAAGTCTCAAAATTGGCTAAGGGTTTGGGACTCCAAGGGGTAACCCATGTGTTTGAAGGAGGGATGACCTAGATGTGCTTTGGTTCGAGGCTAACTCCACACGTGCGCCGCCGCCGCCCGCCCGTCCTTTCCGGTTCGGGCTCGAGCCTCGAGCCATGGGTCGTGGACTTCTTCTGATAGACCCAAAAATTATTTAATATTTATAGTTTGGTCCGTGGAGTTTCTGAAAAGATTAAATTGGGAATGACGGAAGGCGGAAAGTTTCTGCCTACCATTTGGGTTGATTTTTAGAGCGTTATTGCACATTAACCAACCATCACTTGGCTGATTAACTCACTCATTCAATGGCTATAATCAACCATTACTTGGCTGATTAACTCTCTCCTTCAATGGCTATAAACAACCATTACTTGGCAGTTGAGGAGTCCCTCCCCTTATGCTATATATTGGAGCCTTTTAGATCAATTGTGAGTGACAGAAAATGAGACTACAATACATATACACAGAGACGAATAGAAGAGTTAAACACAGAAATTCAGTCCAAAACGTGAGCAGAAACGTTGGGATAAAAACAGAAAACTCTTCCTTCCTTTTCTATTCTTCAGTAAGTCATTTCGTGTTTGTTTTCTTCGTCAGAATCAACCTATTTGCTTTGTAGTGTTGATTAGTTGCTGTTTTATCTTGGGAGACTATTGCCCGTTAACGTAAAAGCATATATACTGGGCAATCTTGTCTTAAAGACAGAGAGCCATCTCTCGACTCAGCCACAGTTGTAACAATCCAGATTTAGTGTTTCTTGATTTCAGGTTATCAAGATTCGAGACTCAACAAGCTTGCGGCAGTTCTGAATTGCCTATTTGTTTATCCTTTCGAACACTTGTAATATTTATTTACTTCCCGTATTGCTTTGCATATCCAACATGACACTTAATACATCTTTCATAACATTCTAAATGGAGTAAAAGTTCTTTAAGAAAGTATTGACAACAACTTTGGTTTCCACCTTGAGAGAGAAACGTAGCCCTGGAGAATTAATAGAAAATGTTTGCAGCAAATTCTTGTTAGCTTTGGATAAATTAAGGGAAATTGCTCATGTTTTGTAGTTCCTTTTGGGAACTCTCAGCCAAACTTCTTTGTGGTAGAGAATTTATAGTTCTTCAACAAGAATTTTAAGACCTCAAGTGTGCATAAGGTTTTTCATCCACTTATTGAGATTAACGAGCGGTTTATGGTGACGATTAGAGTGGAACATATACAAGGTATGTTAAGGACAATTCTTCTTTCTTTTGGCATGTTTTAAGTAACGAAACGTAAACGTAATATTGTTTCATAAATGATTCTACTCTTAGTAGTTAAGGATGTTCATGTTATTCATTCCTATGTTCAAAATATTTCTAAATATGTTCCTAACTCCTTATTGTGGTATATGAAAAATATGTTAGTATTCATAATGTTAATCGGAGGTGAAGCGACATTTCGTGGCGTTATATACGCACCACCACTTGCAACTGGTATATATATACGATGATTATGCCCATAGAGGCCGATATGATATGATGGGATGCCCACAGAGGCTTGATGGCGTTATATACACATATGTATATGCATGACCATCATTGTGCATGATACTTAGGCATATTATGCCCTCAGAGACATTCTACACAGGTATGACACTTAGGTATATTATGGCCCTCAGAAGCATTCTCTACTGGTTGATTGTTTCTTGTGTCAGGTTAATTTCATGTCTCTATTATGCTATTCTTTATGCCTGACATACTCGGTACATCAGTCGTACTAACGTTCCTTTTGTCGGGGGACGTTGCGTTTCATACCCGCAGACTCAGGTAGACATGGCGATGGTCCGCACTAGTAGGTTGCTGGTTCAGCTGATATTGGAGCACTCTATTTGTTCCAGAGTTGCAGTCTAGTCGTGGTACGATATTTTGGATATGCGTAGGGGTATGGCAGGGCCCTATCCCGATCTTATGATATTATGTACTCTTTAGAGGCTTGTAGACAGTTGTCCTATGTATAGTAGTCGTGTATGGCCTTGTCGGCCTTAGTATGTATATATGCATAGGTTCTTCTGTTTGTAAAGAGTTTACGTAGCACCTTTTCAGTTTATCATTTCTATGTGTCAGCAGAGTACTTTGTGACGGCCCTCGGGGCCTATGATTAATTATGGTTAGATGTTAAAATATATGATTAGTGGTACCCTCCGGTTTGGGTCGTGACAAAAGGGCACTCCAATTCCAATTTTGACCACTCCAAAGATGAGAGACTTTCATATTGGTTTCGTTAAGAGTTAAAGGGCCTTGGAGGATAGAACGAAGGAAGGAGTATTAGGGATCCATCGAGAGTTCCAAAGATCAATCGTACTTCCCTGACTCGGTAACCACGCAATGCCTTTGGAGCAAATATTTCCTTTAAGAATATTTTTCCAAATAAAGGAGAAAGAAAAGGGAGACTTTTTAGTATAAGTAGTGATGAGAGTGCAAGCCAACAAGGAGTTTGGATTAGTAAGGGTTCTCCATGCAAGACTTGCCAGAAGGGACAGATTCTTTGTGAAAGCTTAAGAAATGCT
The DNA here is from genome assembly GCA_029783415.1 of Anisodus acutangulus. Lineage (NCBI taxonomy): Eukaryota > Viridiplantae > Streptophyta > Magnoliopsida > Solanales > Solanaceae > Anisodus > Anisodus acutangulus. Next base: position 42,865,453 of record CM056492.1, read on the forward strand.
AAGACCACCTAGATGTTTGGGAAGAGTGACTGTGTTCCAGTTGAGATAATGAACTTTCTTTTTTTGATCAGTAGTATCCCAAATAAAGTTCCGTTGGATTTTATCAATCTCTTTACAAATTTTTGAAGGTATACAAAAATATTGCATTGCGTAAGTCGGGATGGCATTAAGGGTGGATTTGGCTAACAAGTTTACCAGCAGGGCTAAGGAAATTGAGTTTCCAGTTGGTCAACTTTTTTCTCATGTTGTCAAGGATATATTGAAAGTCCGAGGGCTTAAGTTTATGGTTAAGTATAGGAAAGCCCAAATATCTACCAAAATAATAAGTATGATGAATGTGAAGAAGACTAGCAACAAGATTTCTAAGGTTATCATCACAACTATTAGAAAATACTGCTTTAGATTTAGAAAAGTTTATTTTGTGACCTGAGAGTTTACAAAAAGCGGTAAGGCAGTGGTGAGTGGATTTCTCATTCGCACGAGCCATTAAAGTTAAATCATCGGACAAAAATAAGTGAGAAAATTGAGGCCCATTAGTACTTAAAGAGATAGGATCCCATTGGAGAATATCAACTTGGTGATTTATGTAAACATACAACATCTCCATACAAAGAATAAAGATATATGGAGAGAGCGGGTCGCCTTGCCTAATTCCTCTCGAGGGGGAGAAGAAATCAGTTTTAGTACCATTGACTAGTATAGCAATTTTACTGGTACAAATACAATTCAAGATTAGCTTATAGATTTTTGGAGGAAATCTAAAATAAGCAAGAGTTAAGTGAACAAAAGACCATTCAATTCGATCAAAAGCCTTTTCTAAGTCGATCTTAAGAATAACACTTTTTTAGCAATATTTTTTCTATTAAATGTAGTTTAAAATTTCCTGGACTAAAATAGCATTATCGCAATTTCGTCTCCCTTTCAGAAAACTTGATTGGCAAGGACTAATAAGGTCTGGGAGGTACGATTTTATACGATTAACAATAATCTTAGTAATAACCCTGTAGATAGTATTGCAAAGACCTATAGGGCGGAAATTCTTAAGATTATTGGCATTATGGAATTTAGGAACTAAAAAAGGTAATTGTTATTCAAAGGTTCAGGAATTTGCTAAGTTTGAAAAATATTATGACATAATTTGAACACCGATGTTTTGACAATGTTCCAATGATGTTGGAAAAAATGGGGGTGTAAACCATCTGGCCAGGAGCTTTAAAAGGCTGGAATGAAAACAAAGCTTGCGAAATTTCTTGGTCCTGTAGAGGGCTGTCTAGAGGAGATAGATCAATTCTAAGGAAAGTTTGAGGGGGTGGACATTGATTCATAGAATTAGAAGAGATATGCTCAGTGGTAAAAATATTGGTAATGTATTTGAGGGTATGCTCTTGGAGGCTATCATGATTAGTAATCCAGTTCCCCGGATCATCTTTGGGTAGGGTTTTATTGGGTTCAAAACACATAAGTAAGGCACAATAGAAGTTTTAAAATTTTATTTCTTACTTACCCCAACAACATTTCTGGTATGGTTATACAACAATCAAACCTGTAACATAAAGCACAATACTTACAGGTTATAGTATCTGGAATCTTTATCTACTATAGGGTTGACACGCGGTTGCCCTTTCAACTGCAATCTCCAAGCTTCAATGTATTTCTCTTTCGGAAAGCTAGAAAATCCGGCAGAGGTTTGAGAGAGAATTTTAATTCTAAGTCTCTAAGGCTTAGAATGATAATCTGAAAATTAAGTGTATGAATAATGAAAAGAATGCCACTATTTATAGGTGAAATTTAGGTCAAACCGGATTAGGGTTTGACCTTGGGCCTGACCCAAAAATCGAGGCAGAGGCGCCGCAGCCCTAGGGTATGGGCACCGCGGCGCTCGACGTGTTCCTGCACTGTCTCGATTTATTTTCTGCGCATTCTTAATTAAATCCAAAATCCAATTTTGACTTAATTAAAATAATAATTATTCATTTAAATATCTCGATTCTAAATCGAACATTTAATCACTCTCTCAATACATCCTTAGATCGAAAGGACAATCGACATAGTGTGACCCTGCATGCCTTCTCATATCGGCATTAATCAAATTAAGGTCTACGCGGAACTCCTAGACGGCGCCGCAAGACGAACTCAATATGTGAAGTACGTTTACGCGAATCTAGTAAACTTAACCTTTATGTGGTAAGATAAAATCCTTTCATTCACGACACACCCGATCAAACTTAGGATTTGTCAAGTGTCTATCAAAATGGCTTAATCATTGTATCTTATCTATATTAGTTGACGACTAGACCATATTCTAAATACATTTATTGCATTGGCCAACGACTTAGTCAGCCTAATGGTACTGAGAATCCGAGGGTTCTCTCGAATATACATTCGAGGAATGAATCATAATCTTGGCTCAACTACCACCTTTAATCCACATCGTAATGTACCAAATACAAGCCGTATCTCAACCTATAAGGCATTTGAGCTTAGGATGGGATCAAAATACATTACTTTGTAGACAAGGCGCGCATTAAGTCTAAGGACTTCTATCTCCCACACGTTGATCATACTTTAGACAAATATAACAAACAATATATCAACAGGGTATACCAATTCTTCCAAAGTATCCATGTGTCCATCACGAGTAGCCATTACTCGTAGCAGGTGAGACATACTACATCCTCTAAGGATGTGATGCAGACCACATGTCGACTTATCACATACCATCGATATCACATTCTCGATGATCATTAGTCGAGGCTATTTTAAGAGTTACGTTATAATATTAATATCTCACACTATTAATAACAGCGTAACCTTTTAAGTTTTTATTCTAGAACGAATTTTCCATTAGTCTTCTTCAATCCTAAGGATGTTATTAACGTGTCACAAGCTTACTCTTTTTTTAAAGTTTTTTTTTGCTAGTGAGAGTTTTTTCCAACGACTGGAGGTATTGACTTGCGGCATAGGAGGGGATCTTTGAATGCCATTAAGTCTAGCAAGTAATCTTCTTTTTTCCTGGAACACATTACCAAAAAACTCTTTGCTCCACAGTGACAACTGATTGGAAAATACCTAGAGTCAAGGAGATCTTTTTTATTCCAGCAATTAATTACCAAGTCCTTAAAGCTAGGATTGAAATATATAAAGTAGTTTTACCAAATTATCAAGGTATATATTTATGCTTGATTTAACTTTATTGTTATTATTTTTATTTAAAATTAACATTACACATTTATCTTTTGCACAGACACAACGAAAGAATCAGAAGTTTTCATAGATGTGATGTATAGAAATATCTCATAAGTACGACAAATAATCAAAATATTTAAAAGAGTTTTACCAAATCATCCGTGCAAGGAATGAATGAATCTATTATCAATATACACTTTTTTTTTTGCATTATTCACTATCTTAGGAGATTTTGTATTATGTTATTCTGTTTGCTTTTACTTTTCTTTCTTTGGAATACTAATATATATGGTTGTTATGATTACATGCATCTCTTTTCCCTTTTATATATATGTATATTAGCTATCAAAAAGTTGTATTCATTGTTTTGTTACATGCAACCTAATTAAATAAAAAGTAACAAAAAAGGTAAATTGAAGCATATGTGTTCTAAAATTCTAAATGCTTAAATTTCTTTCAAAATTACAATGATAGCAAGCGACTATACTTTTTTCTACTTAAGAAAAAAATATTTTTTTTTAAAAATAAATAGAAATGTTTGATCAAAAGAAAAAAGTACTTTTAAATAGCAGTTAAATTTATTTTTTGGTTATTAGAGAAATACTAAAATTTGTAGATTCTTCCTACAAGTATAAATTCATTTTATTCTAAAAGGTACTTGGGAGTCTTATCATTTTTTGTGTTTGACCAAATTATTTGAGAATCATTTTTTAGTATTAAAACATTATTTTTGTTTGATCATATTTTTGTCAAAAGTATTTTGATATTCACGAAGCTTAGCCAAATAAGTTGTACGTCAATTTACAAGCTAATAAAAAGTCAGTATTAAAAGAGTGTAGTGTACTAAATATTAAATCAAAGTTTCAAGTTAATATAAAGTCAAATTGACAATATAATAACGTTTAATGAAAATGTAAAAAAAAAAATGGGGGACAAACAAAAATTATTGGATGACTGTATGATATATTTATTTTTTAAAATTTAAAATATCATGATCTAATATACTCCAAAACTAGAACAAAAAATATGATCTCGAAAAAAAATTAGTTGTCAAGTAATTTATTATCGTGATTAAAGGAATTCTACCATTGTGTATAACTTAGTGTAGTTTTTTAATATAAAAGTTTATCCACATTCGATGTCTACGCTAAATCTTACTAATTTAGTTTGATTAAGTTCTAAATTATGAAGGAAATGTGCAAATAATTAATATTTGATGATTTCAATATGTCACATATTTATTAATTTGATATAAATACCGGTATGAATATTATTTTACTAATTGCTTTTTGTAATTTTTACATTGCATAGGAAGCAACATTACTATTATAAGTTTATTAAAATAATTAGGTTAAGATTCTCAAACAAACAAGATGGAGTTAATTATTTTTAAAACTCGACCTTGCAGTACATATACTAATTATATACCAATAGTAAAAAAATGTCAAAATAATCCATAATTATTTCGATAAGTACACAATTAATGAGATTTGATTATAATTTCTTCCATTGTTCTTGTATATCTCCCATAGCTCCTCGCAGTCGTCTTCACTCAAAAAAAATTGTTGTTCACTCAATCAAAACTTCAATTTCTACTGAAGGTTATCGAGAAGATTACAAATATATACAATTTTGTGCACGTATTTTGAGAGATTGAATAAAAGAGATGACTAGCCGCCCGCATAAATTAAAAAACTTAAGATAATCCTACTTTATAAAAACTATTCCATGTAAATTTTTAGAGTATGTACTTTACTTATTTTAGTTGTAACCTAAATACACCCATATTTCAGTCTGGAGAGCAAATTCGAACGGACACTCTTCTCTTTCCCTTAAATCTCTTAGTGATGTTTGTTGGATATTGTAAAGCAGTACAAGAAGTAAATAAATATTATAAGTGTTCAAAAGGATAAACAAATAGTCAATATTCAGAATTGCCGCAAGGTTGTTGAGTCTTGAATCTTGATAACTTGAAATCAAGAAACACTAAATCTGGATTGTTACAACTGTGGCTGAGTCGAGAGATGACTCTCTGTCTTTAAGACAAGATTGTCCCGTATATATATTTTTACGTTTGCGGACAATAGTATCCCAAGATAAAACATCAACTAATCAACACTACAAAGCAAATAGGTTGATTCTGACGAAGAAAACAAACACGAAATGACTTGCTGAAGAATGGAAAAGGAAGGAAGAGTTTTCTGTTTGTCCACACGTTTCTGCTGCTCCACGTTTTTGGACAGTGTTTTCTTTGTCTCTGTGTATATAATGTATTGTCTCATTTTTCTGTCACATACAATTGAGCCAAAATGCATCAATATATAGCATAAGGGGAGACTTCTCAACTGCCAAGAAAATGACTGTTTATGGCCATTGAAGGAGGGAGTTAATCAGCCAAGTAATGGTTGTTTATGGAGGGAGTTAATCAGCCAAGTAATGGCTGGCAATAACGCTCCAAAAATCAACCCAAACGGTAGGCAGAAACTTTCTGCCTTCCGTCGTTCCCAATTTTATCTTTCAAGAAACTCCAGGGACCAAACTATAAATATTAAATAATTTGGGGGTCTATCAGAAGAAGCCCAAGACCCACGACCCACGACCCGAGCCCGGACCAGACGGGACGGGCGCGCGGCGGCGCGCGTGTGGGCTTAGCCTCGAACCAAAGCACATCTAGGTCCTCACTCCTTCAAACACATGGGTTACCCCTTGGGGTCCCAAACCCTTGCCTTGCATCAGTCTGAAATCTATTGATAATTGATATTTAGGAAGAAGCCCCGTTAAAGGCTAAGTCTAATTCAAAGTAAAGGCTGAACCCGGGCCAATGGCAGTTCAACTGTTCTTTCTAGCAGGTGCAACCAATTTTGAGACTTATAAAGAGAGCAATTCTTCCTTTTCCCACCGATGTGGTAGATTTGTCCCACACCATATTTCCATGTCTCAAACACCTTACTTCGTGGACCAATATCTCTTTCATTTCTTAACGAAATTTGATGATTCTTGACTCTACGGTCATCTACTCACTTAGTAGATTATGCACGTGTGAAGAGACAAAGCCTCTAACATGCGGAATCCTAGTGTTTAAGTCATTAAATATGGGTGGGCGCATCTCCCCACCAAAGGCAAATTTCCAACAATCCCCTCTTGAAAGAGATTTTGGCGCACACACAAGGTGCCTACTTTCAGCAATCTTCTAACGAAAAGGCATTGCATCAGGAGAGGTAGCCTCTACTTTGAACCTTCTCTAGTTGAATACCATCGGAATTACTTACTGCGCGATGAACGTGATGTCTACCGTCAGTGTTTAGTGTAAGCCAAAACAATGATACCAACACAATAACTCTCCTTATTCATTTTCTTCTTATTGTTTTGTCCGTTGTGGCCATGGACACACTTGGATTCTTAAGTGCGTTCATTTGAGGCGGCCTGTCCTCGCACTTAAATAGGTGATCTCCTACAAGGTATCCTGCTATACACCACTTCACAAGTGTTAGGAATCATTAAAAGTTTCCCCAACCTTAACCTCAACCGTTTGAGGATCGTTAAAGATTTGAAAGCTTAACCTTTACCCACGATGCAGGTAGCACTTTAATGTCTATCGCGGGAACAACTTTGGATTCATGTTTCCCTACAGAAATCATCCTCCGAAGTGCTCTTACTTCCATCGAAGTGCTCAACTAAACCTTTTGCAACTCAGTTTTCCCATTGAACTAAATTCTTGGGATCTCCAGCCAGCATGGTTGGGTTACCACCGCAAAGGTTCGTATTGTTTAGGTTTTAAGCCTATTCCCCTAGACAGGCAGAATACTTGATCTCCGGGTAGTCCCTTAGTTAAAAAATGGTCCGCTATATCCTTTGATTAGTAATCAAGGAAGTGACACCCGTGATGATCAACTGCCATACGGTCTTATATCTCTGAAAATCCTGACAGATATGTCCAGACGCCGTCATCTGTGTCCTTCCTGAAGCCGACCGGCTAGCCACAATGTATAACTACTGAAGGCACGAGTTTCTCCCAATAAGAGACGTCCTCTAATGAGTCATGAAGTTACTCAAGTTCTTTCATGCTTTGTATAAAGTGATAAACTTTGATTCCATCATGAATCGGCTGATGCAAGTTTGGTTAGAGGATTTTCCAAGACCCACCATACACATTTACTTGTGGCATTGGTGTTCTTCACATCTGATGTCCAGTTTGCATCACTGTGTTCTCCGAGAACCGCTGGACATCCAGAATACCATAATTCGTAGATAAGCGAATATTTCAGATATCGTCATATCTGACTTAACGCCTTCAATCGATTATTTCTAGAATCACGAGTGAACCTTAGTTCAACTAATCTGCTTTGTAGGCCGATAACAGGTCGGTTGTAGTGTGTACAATACATTGAACTACATGTGACATGCACATATTACTCCTTGTCTATGGGTGCACCATGATTCCAATTAGTTCTATGATTCATATCCATTGGTGGCTTCAATGAGACTGTCAATTATCTCATAACTGAGTTTGGAGTTAGACCAGTCTGTTAGATGTCTTAGAAATCCAATTCCTAAGATGTCATCTGTGATACCCGTATCTTTTGTTTCAATATAACTTCCACTTTTAGACTGTTGATTTTCCAAATGTTGACTTTCTAACTTCACAGTCAATGTTTATGTGGTCAGATTCATTGTTTCTGTTTTATCTGAAACTTTCAGGACCAAAATGTAAACATTTCAGGGACCAAAATGAAAGTTCAGGAAGAAGCCCAACAGTCCAGCAAACCAACTCTGATCTTCCCTTTCCAACTCTCCGGTTAAGAAGGTTGTTTCAACATCCATGCCACGCAGGACTGCAATGGCCATGGATGTTAAGCTATTCACAGGGAAACACATGTACAAGTAGCTGAGGCCTTATACTCGTCAGTAGATCCATCTACTTTGTACTCACTTTTGAGTATCCTTTTTCACAACCCAAAGGTTCTTTTCCCGGAGGAAGATCAACCATTACACAAGTATGGTTCTATTTGATGGAATCTATTTCTCTCTTTGTAGCTTCTTTCCAAAGCAGCGCTTTTGGAGATGAAAATTATTTGTTAATTGTCCATGGGTCATTCTCAACCATACAAGCTAGAAGGCCTGGAATAAGTCTTTGTCCCCTCTTTGCTCTGTCTCGGTTCAACATCTAGAATCCCTGAGTTCTGTAGATCTGGAATTTTAAGTTCCGGATAGACAACAACTTCTGAGTCCTGTAGATACGGAACGTCTAGTTTCGGACAGTCAGGTACTCACGGGTTCTTGTTAACCTTGAGCAATTACTTCTTTTTCCTTTTCAAGGAAAGTTATCTTCAAAGAATTCAACATTCTTTGACACCAATAGGCGATTAACATTACTGTTATTTGCAGATCCAGTGGATATGCAATTTACAGTCTTAGGTCCAACTTGACCTGCTTTGGTATTCCAACATCTACCAAGCCACCCCACATAACAACATTTGTATGTGAAATCCTTTCCATATTTCACATGGAGGGTTATTCTTATCCTTATGCGTAGTTCTGTTGAGAATCACATTAGCGGTAAGGATCGCCTTGCCCCACATAATTTGGGCATACGTCTTTGCGCTTGGCTAACACCGTTGGACTGAGGTGAGTAATGAGCAGTCGTTTAATGAACGACGCTTCACATTCTCCCCATCTATCACTACGAATTCCTCAATCCGTAGGCTTAGTTGATTTTTAACTTCTGCTTTATAGCGCCTATCCGCTTCAACAACTTCATCTTTGCTTTTCAACAAGCAAAAGATACAGTACGTTGTACCATCATCAATAAAGGTCACAACGTACTTGTCTCCCCCTTCTATTTTGTATAAACTTCAAATCACCCATGTAGGTGTGACTAAGTTCTAGAGGAGCGGTGTTTATTTCGCTATTCCTTTGACAGAATGGAAAGGTGATTTTGCCTCTTCGCCTACCTCACATTCATTTTGAGGGTTTATGTCGACAGAAAGCAACAATCTCAACTTCGTTAGCTTCTGAATGACTTTCTATTTAACGTGTCTTAATCTATGATAGCATAGATGCACGGATTCCAAATATATCATACATTTAGCTACAGACATACTATACCATTCTTGATTATTACAGACCTGTTGGACTAGTCTCAAACCAGCTTGACTAATAGCGTTCCTTAAACGAAGTTTGGGACATGTATCACCTCTTTTTGGAGTGATCCCATTCCCTGAAGTCCTATTGAGGATAACATCTCCAACCCCTTCTACTTTAGAGGTGGCGTTGCTTCACATGAACAACCTCTTGCCCGTGGTTATGACGTAACCGGATCATATGTGATCTGGATACTCTGGCCAACTCCAGTTGCTTTGGCAGACTGAGTGTGCAATTTCTTTTCTGCCTTTCTTTTGGCATTCAGATCATTTAAGACCTGGAAACTCTGGCCCACCTTACTAGGTGTCCATTTCTTTTCCTATGAAATAAAATCTGGCCCCACTTCAGTCGCCCGTAGGCTTTGTATGAATGAGTGTCCAATATCATCCTATCAAAGAAATTTTGGCCCCACTCCAGTTGCCCGTAGGCTTTGTATGACTGAGTGTCCAATATCATCCTATGAAGGATCTTCTGCCAAATAGTATGACAGGCTCAACGTCTTTAGATTTTAGTCAATGAGATCTTTCTTATAGTATTTTCTACCAGTTGAGCTCCGACGAGCTAGACATGATAGGTTCTTACATCTGGAGCAGGGTAACATGAGTGTGTGGGAGTATAGTTTGCAGTTTAATTTATTGGTCAAGTATTCTCCAACGATCGTATCTGAGATGAGCGATCGAGTACATCGATTTGTTAACGGTTTGGGGTCGCATTTGGTTAATGAGTGTACTATGGCTTCTCTGAATCTGAATATGGATATCGCCTGCATTTAGGCTTACAGATAAAACTTGGAAGACCGTAAGAGGCAGCAACGGGTTGATCGAGAGCGGGATAGGGGCCAACATAAGAGGGCCCGATCTACAGGAGATACAGGAGAGTTCAGAGGTAGATTCATGCCACAATTTTCTAGTCGTCCATCTTATCTAGCAGCCAGTGCACCATAGTTGCAGGGCTAGCATCATGATTAGACCACTTATTCTGGTCAAGGTCAGAGTTCACGGGCATCAGGTCCGCAGTATAAGGGAGATTGTAGTCGGATGAGACCTTTGATTCCTTATTGTGATCAATGTGGTAGAGCTCATTCTAGGCAATGCCGTTAGGGTTCAGATGTGTGTTATTCTTGTGGACAACCCAGTCATATTATGCGAAATTGTCCGTTGAGGGGCGTAGGTGGTATAGTACAGCCGACAAAATTAGTAGCTCTTTTTTCTTCATTTATACGCCCTCCTGGCAAGGTACGCAATCATCGACTTATAGATATATAGGTAGAGGTGGAGTGTAAGGCTCATGCGGTCATCAGAACCACATCTATGCGTTATCGGGTCGACATGATATTGAGTCATCTCCTGATGTGGTCACAGGTATGATCCATGTTCTACTCTATCCTATATCACTCCCTTTGTTGCTGGTAAGTGTTGTAAGAAACTTGAGTTGTTGCATAAGTCATATGAAGTATCTACACCGGTTGGTGAATTCGTGATTTTTAGGAGGGTATATCGGGGTTGTGATGTGATGATTTATGATCGTCATACTTTATCTGACTTAAATGAATTGGAGATGGTTGATTTTGATGTTATTATGGGTATGGATTGCTGGCTTCTGGTTATGCTAACGTGGATTGTTGGACGAAAGTTGTTCATTTTAATTTTCCAGGCGAGCCCGTTATTGAATGGAAGGGTAATGTTGCAGCGCCTAAGGGGAGGTTTATTTCATACATTAAGGCTCGAAAGATGATCTTGAAGGGGTATATCTATCATTTGGTACGAGTTCAGGATGCGGAGGCGAAACCTCCAACCCTTCAGTCTGTCCCTGTTGTTAATGAATTTCCCGATGAACTTCCTAGCATTCCTTCCACAAGGAAAATTGATTTTGCTATTGATGTGATTCCTAACACCCAACCTATATCTATTCCTCCATACAAGATGGCCTCTACTGAGTTGAAAGAATTCAAAGCGCAACTGAAGGATTTGTTAGAAAATGGCTTTATTAGGCCCAGTACTTCGCAATTGGGGCGCACCTGTATTGTTTGTTCATAAGAAAGATGGCACGCTGATGATGTGTAATGATTACCAAAATAAATTCACCATCAAGAATCAATATTCGCTCCCCAGGATCGACGACCTGTTTGACCAGTTGCAGGGCGCTAAGTATTTCTCAAAGATCGATCTTAGGTCTGGATACTATTAGTTGGGGATCAAGAAGAAATATATTTCGAAGACCGCTTTTAGGACAAGATACGACCACTACAAATTCCTCGTTATGTCCTTCGGTCTTACTAATGAGCCAACGACTTTTATTGATTTGATAAAGCGGTGTTCAAGCTATTTTTAGATATCTTTGTGATTGTGTTTATCGATGAAATTCTAGTGTATTCTCGCTCAACAGCAGAACATGCAGATCATGTGAGAGCGGTATTGCAGACGCTCCAAGATCGCAATTTATATGCTAAGTTTTCCAAATGTGATTCTTATTGAATTTAGTGGCTTTCTCGGGCTTATAGTATCGGACGAGGGTATCAAGGTTGTTAGTCAGAAAATCGAGGCGGTGAAGAACTGGCTGAGGCCCACAACCCCTATTGAGGTGCGTAGTTTCTTGGGCTTGGTAGGTTATTATCGAAGGTTCGTAGATAATTTTTCTTCTATTGTCGCTCTATTGACGAAGTTGACTTATAAGACAGCTAAGTTTCGATGGTATGATGCTTGTGAGCGGAGTTTCTAAGAGCTTAAAGGTAAATTGATATCAACACTTATTTTGGCACTTCCAGAAGGTTCAAAGGTTTATGTTGTTTATTGTGATGCCTTCAGAGTCGGGTTAGGGTGTGTTCTGGTGCAACATGACAAGGTTATTGCCTATGCTTCAAGACAGCTGAGAAAGTACGAGCAGAATTACCCAACTCATGATCTTGAGTTAGCAGCAGTGGTATTTGCCCTGAAGATATGGTGTCGCTATTTATATGGGGTTCATGTTTATATCTATACCGACTACAAGAGCTTCCAATATATCTTCCGGCAGAAGGAGTTGAATCTGAGACAAATGAGGTGGTTGGAACTATTGAAGGAATATGATGTTGATATCCTATACCACCCCAACAAAGTAAATATGATAGCCGATGTGTTAAGTCGTAAGTCCATAGGCAGCCTGATGCATGTGGAAATTGATAGGTTGGAGATGACTAAAGATCTATATTGATGGCCAGTTTGAGTGTACGATTGCTTGATATAGATGACGAATGTGCTAGAGTTCAGAATGCTGCCGAATTATCATTAGTGGTAGAATTAAAGGCAAAGCAGTTCGATGATCCAGAATTGGTCCGAATAAGAGAGGGAATCTCCTTTCAGAAGAAGCAATTTTTTGAGTTGTCAGATAATGGAGTTCTTAAATAAAAGGGCCGGTTATGTGTACCCAATATTGGGGGACTTCAGGTGCGAATTATGATAGAGATTTACCAGTCCAGGTATTCCATCCATCTTGGTTCTACTAAGATGTACCATAACCTTCAGCAGATTTACTAGTGGAACGATATGAAGAAGAATATTGCAGAATTCGTGGCCCAATGTTCAAATTGCCAATAGGTTAAAGTAGAGCATCAGAAACTGGGAGGTTTGCTTCAAAACATTAAGATCTAGACCTGAAAATGGGAAGTAATCAATATGGACTTCATTACAGGGCTACCTAGTTCTCGTTGGAAGTTTGATTCTATTTGGGTTATTGTTGACATGCTCATGAAGTCAGCCCATTTCGTACCTATCAAAACTACCTATGCAACTGAGGATTACACTAAGTTATAAGTCAAAGAGACAGTCCGACTTCATGGAGTTCTGGTTTCTATTTTATCTGACAGAGGTGCTCAGTTTACAACTAACTTCTGGAGGTCCTTCCAGAGGGTTTTGGGTACTTATATTAATCTCAGCACAACTTTTCATCCGCAGATAGACGGGAAGCCCGAGCGCACTATTTAGATTCTCGAGGATATGCTACGAGCTTGTGTTTTAGATTTTAAAGGGAGTTGGGAAGACCATCTGCCGCTTAATAAGTTTGCCTTTAATAACAGCTACCGCTCCAATATCAAGATGACACCATATGAAGCCCTGTATAGGAAGAAGTGTAGGTCTCTTCTCAGCTAGTTTGAAGTAGGCAAAATAAAATTATTGGGACTGGATTTAGTGCAATAAGTAGTAGAAAAGGTGAAGTTGATTCAGGAACGGTTGCTGATGACTTAGAGTCGACAGTGCCGAGACTTAGAGTTTATTGTACGTGATTGGGTATTTTTGAAGGTATCGCCTATGAAAGACGTAATGAGGTTCGACAAGAAGGGCAAGCTTAGCCCTAGGTATATTGGACCATATAAGATCGTTTAGAGGATTTTCCAAGTGGCTTACAGATTGGAATTACCCCCAAAGTTGGAAGAAGTTCATCAAGTGTTCTATATTTTTATGCTTCGAAAATGTTTAAGCGATAGCTCCCGTGTCACCCCTATAAAGGATGTACATGTCACAAAAGATCTATCACACGAGGAAATCCCTATTGCTATTCTAGATCATCAAGTTCGAAAGTTGTGGACCAAAGAAGTAACTTCGGTTAAGGTGTTACGGAGGAATAATAATATGGAGGAAATGACATGGGAGGCCGAGGAGGACATGAAGTCTATATCCCTATTTATTTCAGGCTTTAGGTTTATATCGACACTCATGCGATACAACTTTTTTATTTATGTCCTATTCATCGAACTTATCTTATACATCTTGTTTAGGTAATATTGTTGAGGCAGGTGTGATAGAGGCATCCCAGGTTGCAGCAGTTGACAATTGAGGTGAGTTATGGTTAACTCCTTTGATTTTTGCATTGATGGACGGTCGTGTGGGGCCGATATTGTTATGTTATACTATATTATTTTGTAGCCTTATGTGGCATTGGATGTGTATTCTGGTAGCTTGACATATTTTGGATAGTCTTCTTTACAGAGGAAACTCTGCTGAAATTTTTAGAAATCTTAAGAGTTAGAATATTTTCTCAATATACGAGGATGGATGTTCTTAAGGGGGGAGGATGTTACACCTCGTGTTTTCATACATCGTCGTTGTCATAACGTTGCTTTCGCAGGTCCAGAGATGATGAGACCCTTACAATAGGCTTATAAGGGTTTACAGACGTATCGAGTAAGTTTCAAGACTTAGCGAAGTAATAAAAATAAGTTTCGACGAAAGTTTGATGAATCGTCACCTCTCGGAGCACTCTTCGAATCACAGAGCACAACCTGCAACTCGCAGGAGGTGTCTCAGAGACGTTTAGGAATTGCAGGGGTTAACTGAGAGTTAATGGACACAGGACATGTCCTGCGAGACACATGATGTTCCTGCGAGTTGCAGGATGTGTCTCGGGCATATCGGTGCCAATTTTTAATTTTCCTACAAATAGATCTCTCTTCGACCAAAACTTCATTTCACTCCATTTTACAACCCAAACTATCTCAAATACTCTATAGGAATTCCAAGTGAACCAAGGTGAAATCAAAGATAAGTTACGCAAATCCAATGTGGGGAATCCCGTGAACATCGCTAGATTGTTTCTTTCCTTATCGTGACGATTTTGGAGGAAGCTTACTGGTGAAGTAAAGCTTGGAATTAGAGTATTTCTTGTGGTTTAAGGTAAGTTCTATTTTCTCCTCCTTGTTCTTGAGCTCTACAAGTTATAGATAGTGGTTTTTTTGCTATTAGTTTGCTAAGGTGATTGTTGGAGATATTAAACTATATTTTATTATATTGTTGGGTTGCTTGTATGAAGTTGTGATTATGAGATAAAGTTGTTGGGTTGATGTTGATGTTGTGGAGGTTGAGAAGGAGTATTAGGAGGGTTGATTGTGTTGTTTCATGTATATGTTTCCATGTAGAAGAATATGTAAAATCTACACATATAAGGTGTTCGTAAAAATGTCTAAATATACTTCCTTGCAAGATACGAATCCATTATTGATATAAATCATTCGTATAATATAGATAATCGTTCGTAGATCGTACGAGAACTTGAGAAACTCCGATATCTATGACGACAATATGTAGGGCTAACTTCTTTCTTTGGCATGATTTGGTATAAACGCCCCTTAAAATAACACTCTTCTTGTTAAGCTTGAGATGACCATGTCCCTTGTATGTCCCTTAGCAGTAGTACTCCCCGTGTTCTATACATCTCTTGTTAATTGGTTGAAGGTTGATGAACGTAGTGACAATAACGACAGTCGGAGGATAACAATCATAGGTCACTTCTACTCTGTTTATGGTGTCCTTTGATATTTGTCCTACATTGCACTTATTTATATGTATCTATTTTCTTACCGAGCAGCGCTATATATGGCCTGGCAGATACTTATACGTGCACATCACTGTAGTTGGGTATGACATTATCGAGTTCTATATGTTCGGGTACGTTATGATGAGATTTTCCCCACAAAGCGACTTGATATTATATTATATGGCCTCATAGAGTGGCCTGATTTACTTTCATGCATAGAATCAATATTATGTCAGTTATATGCCCTCAGCGGTTTTTTCTGAATTTCAGGTTGACTTCTGTACCCTTATTTGCATTACTTTTCTTATTTATATGCTCTACCTGCCTTACATATTCAGTACATTCTTTCGTACTGACGTCCCTTTCTGGAGCGCTGCGTTTCATGCATGTAGGTATAGATAGACATGCAAACGTACTTAGAGGTTATTGTATCTATGTTTTGTGTGGCCTTATCAGCCCTTGTCTGTTGCTGATACGCTTGTTACGGCCTTGTCGGCCTTAATTATATATATATATATATATATATATATATATATATATATATATATATATGTTGTTGCTGGGCTTCTTCTGCTTGAAGGAATGATCGCATTCTATCCCATCGTTGTTATTGGGAGGCCTTATCGGCTCAAGTCTTGTGTCGTGTGGTTCAAGTACTGCAGTTGGTATACTCGGGCCTTAGGGTGCAGGGTGTTGGCCGCACCCCAAGATTGAGGTGTGACATAATCGACATTGTATAATATTTATACATGGATTATACATTGATATACCTATTATACATTGAGTTGTAGCTCGGTAAATTTAACGTATAATCAGTGTTATACACGAATATACATTAATAACACTGAATTTTTCATCTCTTCGATTGTTTATTGCAACTATGACCCCATTTGCAGAAGCGTCAACCTCAACTGACCTTGGCAAAGAACTATTTTTTCTGGTTCAATTGGTTATTTCTGCTCTTTTTAATTGGTTCAATTGGCTATTTCTGCTCTTTTTAATTGATAAAAGTCCATTCTCTCTAATTTACTTTTGATGGAAGGATAATAATAATATAATAAGATTGTTGTTGATATTATTGTGGAATGTATGAATTTTGAAGTAATATTTACATAAAGGAAGCCACCAAATCGTATGATAATTGGGTATGTTGCTCGATGAAGAAACAAAAAGAATAATGAGCATAGCATGAAGCTTTAAAGATGATATCTTAAAGCGTGAAAGCATTTATCTTGGTGTAATATTTGTTTTTTGCTAAGAAGTACGACTATCAAAAGTTAATAAAGATATCTGCCTAGTCGCAATTGAAGGAGAGGACCGACCGGCTATTTGTGTTTTTATCCCTAAAAAAACCTATTTGCTATTTACAATGGTACAACCTCTTTTACAAAATATGGCAATACATTATAAATAAATTATATACTAATAGTATGAAAGGGGTGTTAGTCCGAAAGAATGTACTGGTATGTAAGGCAGATAAAACATAAGTAAATGCAACAATGTGCAAGAGAGACCAAAAGAATCAACCTATAACTCGGAAATGCCACTGTGGACCATGATATATATTATATATATATATATATATATATATATATATATATATATATATATATATGCTACGTATATAACGTCATAGGCCTCTTTTGGCAACATTATCATTATCATAACCAACTGATCAATTGTGCTATGCTCATCGGAGTGACATAAGGTCATTACACCTCCATTTATCATTATTTAGCTAACATGTTATCAGATGTCGTGAAACCAATAAGGAATACAAAATACCACATAATGAGAGATAAATATATGATGCGGAAAGTACTCCCGACAAGAGACAAACATGTTTCAAACGACATTAAATAGAGTGAAAATCATGGATATTCTAGCTTATTAAGATTGGAGTCGTTTATGGAGAGACGTTCGTTTATGTTTTGTTTACATTTTGATCATGCCAAAATAAAAAAGGAATAGCCTCAACATACCTCTTGTTCACCTTAGCTACGATAGTCCCACGGATGCCAGTCCACACTACAGACGATAATCTATATTACATATATAACTCGAATCAAAATCAGATCAATAATCCAAGAATCGACTCATTACGACATTTTATCTAATACTTAGAGTGAATAAGCTTCACATCATCCTTCTATGACAAATCAATACTACTAACACTTCTTCTTCACTTACAACACAACCAACATTGCAAATAACTATACTTCACAATTTTCTACACATAAGATACTTCAACAACTACTCAAAACAATCCAACAACTACAACTCTTCAATAGAGAACTTCAACCTTAAGTTCATAGGTTTCTTTCATCAATTCAACTAGCTACGCATAGATGAGCTAGATTACATATAAGAATAGTAAAATCTTACCTCAAACAAAAATTATACTCCCAACAAAAAGCTTCACCTCAAGCTCAAAGAAGCTTTTTAACTCAATCAAGAAGATAGAAAAGACACTAAGTGGTCTTGATCTTCCAAAAGAGAAATCACTTCACCCACATATGGATTTATTCTTGAATGGTATAGGAACCTTTAAAGAGTCTTTGGGAGGGTTTTGGAACTGCTAAGGATGAGAAATGAAAGACAATGGGCTGCACCACTTTAAGTAGAAATCTGGAAATTTCCCCCGCCCTAGGGGACCTATAGGGGTCGCTTCACGTCAAAACTGGTTGCCTACATAGTCTCGCGAAAAAAATGAATATAACTCTACTCCGACGTCTATCAACGAATTGTTTAATGCACTAGAAACTAGACTCGTAGACATTCAATATGGTGGGTGGATAACCTCGTACTCTAAGTACATTGAGAGAAAAGCTCAGTGAGATCTGACCCAAATTTCAGCAAGTTTATGAACGTAACTTGCAATGACCTTTGGCAATTTTTGTTTTAGAACTTGCTTGACTTCAAAACTTAATATACGGAAATTATACGATTTTAAAACTTCAAAATATGACCTCCTTAGAATATCAAGGACTCCTAGTTTTGCCCCGAAAGTATGGGCTATTACAATCCACTTTCCTTCGGCGAACTTTGTTGATTTTTTTGATTCGTTTAACCCTAACTCTTATAAAATTTACTTAACACTTGTTTAAACTCATTTTCATCCGATTATGAGATTTTAGTCTCACTGGGCTTTCATTATGTTACTCACGACACATACTAGTGCAAAAGAAATACAGGGTGTAACATATGGTTCCATCTATTTATATTTCTAATAATTGTAATAGGTGTTTTTGAGTTGTAAGGGACTTCATTGACTGGGTAGAGTCATCAATTAAGAGAGAAGAGAGAGTCACCAATTGTGAGAGAATTGTTGAGGAAAAGAGAATTGTGGTAGGGATTGTTTGAAACAGTTTCTTAGGTGTACAAGTCGTTGTCTTAAAATTTGTTCGAGCTTAATGGAGAGTTTAAAAAATTCTTACAAAGGTAGGTCATGATTTTTCCTCCCTTGAGAAAGAATTTTTCGATGCTAAAATACATGTGTTGATTTACTTATCATTCAACTTTACCTTCTTATATAGTTGCTCAAAGAACCTGGTTCTTTGAGTGCATAGGTCATAGCCAAACTAAAAATTAGACTATACTACAATTAATCACACATTTCAATTTTATTCTTATTTTTCTCTGAAACACATATCACAAATTATTTCCTTCGTCCCAATTATGTGACACTATTTGATTGAGCAAAAATTTAAAAAAATTATCGTAGACTTTTGAAAATTACACTTCAAATAAATTTAGACATTTGTGAGACTATAAATAATCTAATAAAGGATAAAATAAAATTTTTAAAATTATTTTTTTAAAATAAAGAAATGTTATATTTCTATACTAAAAGGAAAGTGTACTATATAAATTAGGACATACAGTGTAATTTTTTTTCCATGAATAAACAATTCAGAAAAATCAACTTAGTTAATCGGCAAAAAATATAGATTGCACTTTGAACTATACATGAAAAGTCGAGTTCACACTAACTAATGGGGCGAGCTATTACCCCCTATTCTTATTGAAACTGGAACTAATAATGACATGTGAGCTAAAATAACAGTCTCATGGTGTGAGGTCTTGCACAAGCGTGTGCCATGCCATTGCCACGTCCGCATCAATGTCAGGACATGATAAATTTATATATTTTCACTATATTTTTATTTACATGTTCGGTTTGATTTTGCTGCACATCCCTTATTTTCGTATGTTAAGTTGCGTCGTAAGTTAGTCGACATAAGATTACAAGACAAGATTATCTTTGAGGTTATAAGTGTTTATATTATGTTTAACAAGTGATAAGTAAATGTAATGAAGGTTAGAGGTTAAATGAATCGAAAAGTATAAGTTTAATCAATATGATACCCATACCTTCGGGCTACGGTTTAACCATTAGATACACGTAAGTGGATCCGAACTCCGAAGAATTTTGGTCATATTTAAGTATGCAAATAAAGAGCGTAGTGTATAAAAAAATAAAGTTTTGAAATAATTTAGGACTTAAAAGTGTGACGACGGTGATTGAAAATCATAATTGATTTAATTTGTTAAATGTGGTGTGTATCGTGATAAGGAATTGATTGTAAAGTTAATGGATAAGTGTAAATATTACACTCCACTCCACATGGCAGCCATGGCCACAATTAGTGACTATCCATTTTCATATTTATGATGGCAATTTACAATGAGTTATTTAAAGTAATGGCTTTGGAATTGGGCCCCACAATCCTTAAGGTGGAATTTCACCTATCATATCTTGAAATATAACTAAATGGTTGGTAATGATCAGATTGTAATCAAGACCTAAGCATGGAGCGTAACTACTCAAGAACGTGAATGGGAAAAAGATGGTGCATTAGGAAGATTATAACTCAAAATCTTCTATATTAGGTGAGGTCTTAAGGTGTCACCAACAACAATGTTGTGGTGTCTCTAGCAGCAACTTAGCATCAACACAGTTCTCCATTCCAAGGTATGCAAGCTTCTTCTACTCGATTTTCCTTCGGAATCATTGAGTTCTCATCGTTCTATCTCTCGTAGTTGTCATAGTCGCTTATCTCTTGGAAATTCGGGATGGAGCAGACTGGTTCCAGCTTGTTAAGGTATGTATAACCTTCCTAACTTTATAAAAGAGACCGTCATTGAAATGTTTATCGCATAGAACTAGCGGGACGGTGATCGAAAGTCCTGAGCCCGAGTTGTTGAACTTGTTGTGGGCTATTTGTTCTATTTAATTGGGGTTGTCTTGTGTTTGTGTTGTATTTTTAGGCTGATCTTGGTATGGTAAGGTGATGAAGTATATGTATTCTTGTCGTTGTTGTGAGTATATATATATATATAGCGAGCTTGCCACTCGTCATGTTATAGTCACACCTTCCATTGGTTTAACACTAGTATTGCCATCGTTTCTTGTAGATTAAGGTGTAGATGAGGATGATTCTGACACCGTTAGTGGAGGATAGGCAGTAAAGGTATGTTAAAACTATCTTTTCTTTCTTTTAGGCATGACCCGAATGTAAGGGAAACGTAAACCAACGTCCCTCCAAAAATGATTATATTCATGTTAGTTAGAAATATCCATGTTCTTCATTCCATTGAGATGTTAATTGAATCTTGTCTGTCCCTTGTTAGAATTTATTTCCGTATCTTATATTCATCTCTCATTATGTTGTATTCTGTGTTCCTTGTTTGTTTTACTACATCTAATAACATAGTAGTTACATAACGATAGTCGAAGAATAATGACTTTATGTCACTCTGACCATGTTCATGATGTTCTTCTGAGGTCTTTCATGCATTGTATATATGTATCAATTTTAAGACACCGATCCGTGCTAGAGCCGATCGGATACGGAACTTATATGTGCACACTACTGCAGTTGGGTACATTATGATGATGTTAGCTCCAAAGAGCGGCTTGATGCGATATGATATGGACCCATAGAGGACTTGATTTTACATATATATACATATATATATATATATATATGTATATATACACGTATGTATATGTATATATATACGTATGTATATGTATATATATACGTATGTATATGTATATATATACGTATGTATATGTATATATACATATATATATATATATATATATGTATATAATCATAAGAATGCATGCCATACCAGCGGCAGTTCAGAGTCTCAAGTTGACCATTATTGTCTTTCCCTTGCGTTACATTTCTATATATGTTTTATCTACCTTACATACTAGTACATTCTGTTGTACTGACACTCCTTTGCTTGTGGCACTATGTTTTATGCCCGCAGGTTCAGGTAGACAGGTCTACGAACCTCTCCAGTAGGTTTTCCAGTTCAGTAATTGATCGACGAACTCCACTTCTTTGGGAGTTGTTGTAGAGAGTTGGTAGGCTATGATATTTATGTATACATGCATTTTGTTGGGTATGGCGGGGTCCTGTCCCGACCTTCTGTCAGTTATGATATTCCTAGAGACTTGTAGACTTGGGTCATATGTACAAATGTTTTATATGGCCTTGCCGGCCTTCCTGTTGGTCAGTTGATATATACTGTGGCCTTGTTGGCCTTATACATACATATATGTTTGCGTTGTTCTTCTCTTATAGGTTGTTATGTACAAGTTGGCTTACGGATGTAATTATAAAGCCTTGTCGACCCAGACGCTTGCATGTCCATGTTATGTTTCAGAGGTGATACGCTCGGGCCATTATGGTACTAGGTGCGGCCACACACCCCAAGGTTGGGGTATAACAAACTTGGTATCAGAGCAGGTCTGATCTATAAGCCGTGTCTAATAGAGTCTTATTTATGGGTATGTAGTGCACCACACTTATAAGAAGGAGGTTACGGGGAATTTAGGATTGTCACCTTTCTTTTTTGTTCTCTATCGTGTGATAGAGCTGAATCATAAGAATTCAACTCCCAATCCTCATTGTTGAAGATACAATGATGCCTACGACTAGAAAGAATATGGCTAGTTTGAAATTAGATATGGTTGCGGGAGAACTGAGTTATATGAACTCGATTTTAACTCTCGCATATAATAAGTACATGTAAGGTCTCCATCAGATCATGTGTGCACCAGATGCACAAGTACAATGTTAGAGCTTTAAAAGCGTGTACCTTTATCTCATATGTGCGGGGAGAAGGTCATGAGGGCATCAGAAGGTAAAGTATGAAATTCAAAAGACAAAGAGGTAGGGTGAAGGAGACACAAGGTACCCGAGTAGTGAAGATTGCGAGGTAGCTGAAGTTTAGAGGGAGCAATTCAGGCGTTATGATCCCATTTTTGAAAGTAATAGAAGCATATTTAGTAGCACCCATCCCAACTTACGACTTATGGACTTGAACATATGTAACTCTAAAAAATAGTGGGATTCAGGGACCAGTAAGGGTTAGGGTAGCCCTTAGCATTGTACAGATGGCTGGGATCAGACGACATTATTGAAGAGAATTATGAGCATGTTAATAGTCTCTCTTTAGACCATATGTACATGTGGTGTGCCTGGGAATTGTACAGTTAAGTATGACTTCTTGAGTGTTCAGAAGATTCATGGGACTGTGTATTCGAATCTTTAAGTTTAGGGTGAGTATTCATTTCCATGTAACTCCTATTCCTAGTGAAGAAGAAACATTGAACAACCAAGGATAAGTCCAATTGAGGAGGAGAGAAACTAGAAGAAAAAAAACGTCTAGGTGGAGTTCTCCAAAATAAGATAAGGTTGTGTAGTTAGCAAGAGATAGGTAGAATAAGTGAAGTATTAGGATTAGATACGAGGAACGATTAAATGTCATAAGCTATGTATGGCGGTGCGATATGATTCGTGATCAAGTAGAAAAAAAGGCAAGAGGAAGTAAGTATTGAGATTATTAGGAGTATAAGACACATGACTATGTCTTCATTATGAAAGGCAAACTGGCCATCCTAATAAAAGTTATCAGCATATCGATTTAACCCCCCGATAGGAGATGCCAATATTGGTTAAGTTTAACCACATGTGAATTAGAAATTTGAGAGGCCTCTATAATAGTGGACATTGCGACATTTGCAAGTGAGAAATTAGGCAACGAAATGGTGTACGACAAAAAGCGACCTTGAGAGTATTTAAAATGTGGTCACCTTAAGACGCTCGTTATGAGTAGAAGTTAAATCATTGAGATCGAGCATGCTAGTTGTGAATAAGTGGAACTCATGCGTGTAAGTGACTCGGTTGTCCCCAATAAGATAAGATTATTGTAAGGCGGACGATAAGTTATCAGAAACATGAAGAGTTGGAAAAGGGGAAAATGTAACAATTTGAATTTATAGGAATAAAATCTTTAAACATGAGATATTAACCATTCTCCCAAGAGGGAGAGATAATGGGATAAGACATTAAGGTAGAATCATGTGTTCACTTAATGGCAGAGTGACAAGAAGGATTAGGGAAAAGGGTTGGGAACGAATGAGATGGTGTTGATTCAAACTCTACAAATATGTCACAACTATAAAACAATATGTAAGTACAAATACTAGGAATGAGACGGTAACAACCACCTGGATAGAAGTGGGCAATTGAGACTTAGAAAGTTAATATGAGGTGTAAGTAAAAGCGGAAAGGTATGGTCCCAAGAAGAAGTATTCAGAATTAACATATAAAAGATAGTTCTATTCGAACAATCGGTAATTGACTTATGAAGGGCCTAGGTGTGGCGAGACAAAAAGTCACAAATGACTCGCTACATTATACAGATTTACATAAGAGATTCAAGTGTATGTAGTTTCAGTTTCACAAAACACAATTGCAACTCCCAAAGAGTATTTCAGACAGAAGTGAAAGCGGATAAAGTTTAGTATAAGCATTTCAAAAGTTCAAAGGGGACAATTGAGCCTAGGATACAAGGGAAGCATTTAAAAGTTATGTTTGAATGTAACATTATTAGAATGATATTAAGCAAAATCCTATTCTGGAAAGAACAAGGTTGTGATACAAGCCGAGCTTCATTACTAATGTACTCACCAAGTTGAGTTAAGGAACTTGAGGACCTTCGAGGCTTAGGCGTGAAGATGTACATTTGGGAGCTAGATTTGGAGGCATTGGAGGGATTCAATCAACTTGAAGAAAAAGAGAAGCATGAGACTGGTTAGAGATGTGGAGGAGAAGGAGAACATTTGTGCAAAAGAGGCTATTACTTAAATTCAGGCCTTTTCCAAAGGAAGACCAACCAAACAAGACCCTTAATTCATTAAGGGTATGATTGTAATAGCTATCTAGTCTTCCTTCCTATCCTGGTATAATAGTAGCCTTTTATTTCTCTTAGATTTAGACTATTTTTGATGAATGATATTTTGATACTCTATTAAGAGTTTGAGTGTTTGAGGGCTTGTTGAAGCCATTGACTGTGCTTGTCACATTGTTGAGAGGATTGGTTGCTTGAAAACTTAGATTCCCTTGAGGTCATCCTAAGATATTATATGCTTAGTTGTATGCAATTTGGAGGTCTTAGTTAATATAGAAATTTGGTTGCCAAATTATAACTTATTTTGTGTCAATCTATCTATCATTTACTTTTTCTTGTTAATTTTTCGTTTCTCATATCTTTTATTGTCTCAATTAGTATCAAAGTTAAGTTTTAGGTTGTTTCTACAAATCTAGTCTTGGATTTGTTACTAAAACAATCTGGATTTTTTTCACCAAAACCCCCAAACATTTGTGTTTATTTTGTTCTTTTGACACTAGATTCTTGTTCCCTAGTATTTTTAGAGTCTAAATCCAAAGTTTGAAGTCAATCTTAGTCATATTGAGTCATCTACCATTGTTGGAGCTTGAAGGTTGAAAAACAAGTTTTGGGTCTTAAAGAAGAAGTGAGAATTGAAGCCAAGAAACTATTGAGTTTTGTTCTCCTAGTGAAGAAGATCAAAAATTCAAAATTTGGGAAGATTTGAAGTTATATTGAGTCATCCACCATTAAAGGACCTTCAGGCTTGAAGAACTTGAAAGTGGGTCTTGTAAAATTGAAGTTTGAAAACTATTGGGCTTTGTTCTACTAGTTGAGGGGAACCATATCCGAAATTTGGGAGAATTTAGAGTTGTTTTGAGTGTGGTTGGAAATTTGATTTGTTTTTGGTATTCTTGAGGTTCTTCATATCTTCATAGTGAAGAAGACACCAAAAAGAGGGGTTTGATCCAAATAATTTTTGGGTATCAGTCAAAAGGTGTTTTTCTACCCCAACAGGGGCAAATACTAGGTTGTGTGGGGCCAAACAAGTCAAAGAAGTTAACAAAAAGTTAAAAAAATCAGAAGTTAGCCACTTGTTGCAATAAAATATGAGTAAGTTATTACAATGGCTGAGGTATCTGTTGCAATATCTAGTTGAAAGATCTATTGTAACAGATGAGTAAGTTATTGCAGCAGCTGCAGAATCTATTGCACCAGATGATGAAAGAAAGACCGCGAGTCTAAACTCCAAATATAAGTCGGGAGGTGTTTTTCTAAGAGTGCCAACGATGACCCCTCAATCTACACTAACATGCCTAACGTGGCATGAAAAATGGAGTGAAGTTGGAGTTGTCACGTGAAGGTTTGAGGAGACATTGTATTTTCGGCCTGCTTGTTGGTCTTGGCCGAGACCATGCATTTATTTTAGCTTGTTGTTTTCCTTTAGTTCTTAGCTTAACTATTAGTTTTAATTTGGACACATTTAATAAGCCATGTAATAAGGTGACAAGGCCGATAGTTTTTCCTACAAGTTGACAAGGCCGAGAGTTCTTCCTACAAGTTGACAAGGCCGAGAAGAGTGTAAGAAAGACAAGGTGGCAGGGACAAGAATGATCTAGAAGCTAAGGCTTCCAAGAAGACAATTCATGATCCAACTAATTCATGAATTTGGCTACATTAAAGTCTTCAAAATTGTCCAAGGGGAGATGAAGAAGTTGGCCAAAATGGTTTATCAAGCAAGTACAAAGAATGGAAGCTTCTAAACTTGTTTCAAGAAGATGAAGTCTTGAGAAGCCAAATCCATCCACTCTTCTACATGGAATCCACAAAGGGAGTGTGAAAGATTCATTCTTTGTCCCCAAGAAAAGCCAAGATCTCCCATTATCTTGGCTTTGTCGAAACACTCTTGATCACCAAGCAAACCCAATCCCGTTCCCATTTGTTCTCACTAGGCCGAGAAAGTAGTTAGAGTTTGTGTCCTTTAGTTTGTCTTCTAGAATGGTCCATTTGCTACTATAAATAGGATCCTTAGGACATGTTAATTGGATGAGTTGATTGAGATATAAAATTGAGTTTTACTCATTGCTAAGTGTTTCAATCCGGGGTTGTGATTCTTAGTTGGTTCTGTGTGAGCCAAACCCCTTGGTGTAAGTTGAAGCTAGGACTGTGTGACCTAGTTAAACCCAAGCTAAGATTTCCTTTTGGTGTAAGTCTTGGTTAGGACTGTGTGACCTGATCAATACCCAAGCTCGAGGAACCCCCTTAGTGGTAAGCGAACGTTGGAACGGTGTGGACCAACCTAGCCTAAGCTTCAGGTTACTAAAAGGGCTTCTGATCACACTCACTTGGCTAGTTCACGGGCATTGCACTTAGAAAACCCTGATCTTGACTTTGTGGAATTGGTCATCTTATCCTTGGTGTCGACTCTGGCAGTAAAACCCCCGTGTCTCTATCCTTGGGATCATCGACCGCACCTCACTTAAAACATAACAACCGAACCAACACTTAACCAAATCAACCATCCTTCACCCGAGCATGCATCTTGCAAATCGTGTTCAATCCTCATCCAACCCACTATATACTGACCATCCTCAACCCTCATAGTACTTCACAAATATCCCCTCTAAAGGTTGTTAACCAAAACCACTCGTAAACAACCGTCCAATCCAGACAACATCAAACAATCCACTACAAACACCAACTGAGAACCTCACTGTTTCAGATTGTTCCCGAGACCTTGCCAACATTAAGCCACCATACTCAGATCACCATAACCACCCTCAATGAACCGGAAATAACTCTATAAAATGCCTTGACCCATTTCCCTATACAACTATCCGAAACAATCATGAACACCACACTACCGACTGTAACACACCTACCAAGAACCTCACTGGTTCAGGTCTATTTCGTGGCCTTGCCACTGCCAAACCTCTAAGCCCCGACCTTATCTACAACCCTAAACACACCCGTGACAACCCCAAAAAACATCACCCTATCCGGCTAAATCGAAAACTCAAACACCCATACTTTGGCATCTAATTTCGGATCAATCCAAATATCACCCACACCCGACCCACTTACCAAACATCACCCCTCCTTGCATCAGATTGGTATCAGAGCCAATCATTCCCGTCCCACGCAAAAACGCTATGGCTAACATAAATGAGAAACTTATGAGGGTTATGTCCGAGTTAGTTGCGGAACATGTGCAAACCTTGAGAAAATATTGTGATCTCCCAACCTTTGATGGAGATATGAACCCAAAAGAGTTCCTTAAATGGTTAAACACTATTGAGGGATTTTTCAAGTACCGGCAATATGATGATCATGAGTGCTTCAAAGTTGCCAAATCGAGGCTCAAATCATTTGCTTCAGATTGGTACAAAAATCTAAGAACCAATCGAAAAAGAAGTGGCAAGACCAAGATTAAATCTTGGAAGAAATTAAAGAAGCATATGATGAGAATATTTTTTTCCAAGGGAGCATGAACAAAGTCTATATTTCTGACTCCCCACTCGTCATTAAGAAAAAGTTGAAGTGGCTTCATGCCGCACCTTTAGAGGCATGGTGGAGAAACCACAAAGGAGAGGTGACCCAAAGTCTTACATAAAGCCCTCCAATGTCAAGAAAATGGGAAGCATTTTTTTATCAACCCCTTGTATGGTCACGAAGTTGAAGAGAAAGATCAAAAGGTAGAAGACGGTACTACTTCTTTTACTAATCCATTATATGACCAAGGAGTTGTAGAAGGAGACACGGAGAAGGTAGAGGTCACCACGGGGATAAACAAAAGGAGAAAAAGGTGTTTCCAATGTCGAGAATCGGGACACTTTGGCAAATAATGTCCTAACCCCCTATTATTGACAAATGAGGATGGTACGAAGTCCTGGGAGGAATCCGAAGCCAAGGAAAGTTCCGAGACCCCCTTACTTGATGCACAAAAGATAGAGAACGAATCTAAGAAGGGGAGTATGATAGGTGCCGACTCAAAGGAGACCTTGGAATTGATATGTACATATGTTCTTTCAACAGGGCCACTACCGATGGAAAGTAGTGAACATTCTCTTGGTTTATATCCAAGAAATTCATTACCCAACCCTCAAGCATATGCACACAATCCTGCCAAAGAGATGATCTTGATGGAGTCAAAATAAAATAAAACTTGGCACACGTGTGTTGAAAGCTGAGAGGTCGACAACTTCATCATGGGGAACAAACTTCCTATGCCGAGGTTGAAAGGCCCTTTTGATGGATTAAGTGGAGCAAAATTGTTCATTAATATGGAATTGAGAAGTGGCCACCATCATGTGGTAATCCGAGGAGAAGGTGAATGGAAGACGGTCTTAAAGATCAACTCGGGTTTGATGCCATTCGGGTTGTGTAACTTTCCAAGTCCCCTCGTGAGTTCCATACACAAGGTGCTATAACGGTCCATGGGTCACACCACAATATCCGAGAGAATTTGTGATGATCCAACCACAGTGGAATCTAGCCAAGGAGGTTCCAAGCCTATGAATATAATTAGGGAAAATAGTTGCCTTGATCCGACTTCTTTTCCTTAGCATTTCATTTGGCATTATTATGACCTTGCGGCCCTAACAAAGAGCCAATGAGAAAAGACGAGTACAAAGGGTTCCGAAAGAGCAACAAGAGTCTTTGAAGCCTTGAAGGAAAAGATTTGTGAAGCCCAGTTCTGACCATGCCAAACCGTAAAAAGTCATTGGACATCCAACATGGAACTAGAGTAGGTGTCATTATTGGCTCTAGCACAAAAATGAATGGTGCACGGTGCCATTATTATATCATTTGCAAAACCTAGTGTCTTATCGGATCCGTGATCAGAAATGAACATTATGTGAAGTCAAAATCGTTTGGCTTGTATTCGGATCCATATTTGGCAAGAATTAAGGAAGGTGCCTACAAGATAAAACTTCCAGACCTATCTAATGGTGGAAATATTGGATCAACACTTGTTGTTGAAAAAAAATTCACTTTTAGACGGTGCGAATTTGTGGGAAAATTCTTTCAAAGAAGGGGAGATTGATGAAAGAAAGCCCGCGGGTCTAAACTCTCAATATAAGTCGGGATGAGTATTTCTAAGAGTTCCAACGATGACCCATAAATCTACACTAACATGCCTAATGTGGCATGGAAAATGGAGTGGAGTTGGAGTTGTCACGTGAAGGTTCAAGAATACATTGTATTTTCGGCCTTCTTGTTGGTCTTGACTGAGACCATGCATTTCTTTTAGCTTGTTGTTTTCCTTTAGTTCTTAACTCAGCTATTAGTTTTCATTAGGACACATTTAATAAGCCATGTAATAAGGTGACAAGGACGAGAGTTCTTCCTACAAGTTGACAAGGCCGAGAAGAGTGTAAAAAGGACAAGGTGGCAAGGACAAGAATGATCTAGAAGCTAAGGCTTCCAAGAAGACAATTCATGAACCAACTAGTTCATGAATTTGGTTACATTAAAGTCTTCAAAATTGTCCAAGGGGGGATGAAGAAGTTGGCCGAAATGGTTTATCAAGCAAGTAAAAAGAATTGAAGCTTCCAAACTAGTTCCAAGAAGATGAAGTCTTGAGAAGCCAAATCCATCCACTCTTCTACTTGGAATCCATTAGAAAAGCCAAGACCTTTCCCATTATCTTGGTTTTGTCGAAACACTCTTGGTCACCAAGCAAACCCAATCCCGTTCCCATTTGTTCGCATTAGGTTGAGAATTAGTTAGAGTTTGTGTCCTTTAGTTTGTCTCCTAGAATGGTCCATTTTCTACTATAAATAGGATCCTTAGGACTTGTAAATAGGAAGAGTTGATTGAGATATAAACTTGAGTTTTACTCATTGCTAAATGTTTCAACCCGGGGTTGTGATTCTTAGTTGGTTCTGTGTGAGCCAAACCCCTTGGTGTAACTTGAAGCTAGGACTGTATGACCTAGTTAAACCCAAGCTAAGATTTCCCTTTGGTGTAAGTCTTGGTTAGGATAGTATGACCTAATCAATACTCAAGCTCGAGGAACCCCCTTAGTGGTAAGCGAACGTTAGAACGGTGTGGACCAACCTAGCCTAAGCTTTAAGTTACTAAAAGGGCTTCTGATCACACTCACTTGGCTAGTTCACGGGCATTGCACTTAGAAAACCCTGATCTTGACTTTGTGGAATTGGTCATCTTATCCTTGGTGTCGACTCTGGCAGTAAAACCCCCGTGTCTCTATCCTTGGGATCATCGACCGCACCTCACTTAAAACATAACAACCGAACCAATACTTAACCAAATCAACCATCCTTCACCCAAGCATGCATCTTGCAAATCGTGTTCAATCCTCATCCAACCCACTATATACTGACCATCCTCAACCCCCACAGTACTTCACAAATATCCCCTCTAAAGGTTGTTAACCAAAACCACTCGTAAACAACCGTCCAATCCAGACAACATCAAACAATCCACTACAAACACCAACTGAGAACCTCACTGTTTCAGATTGTTCCCGAGACCTTGCCAGCATTAAGCCACCATACTCCGATCACCATAACCACCCTCAATGAACCGAAAAGAACTCCATGAAACGCCTTTACCCATTTTCCTAAACAACTACCCGAAACAGTCATCAACACCATGCTGCCGATCGTAACACACCTACCAAGAACCACACTGGTTCAGGTCTGTTTTGTGGCCTTGCCACTGCCAATCCACCGAACCCCGACCTTCACTATAACCCTCAACCCACCCGTGACAACCCCACAAAACACCTAAATCCGCTTCCAAGCACAGTAGCCACCAAACACCACCCTATCCGGCCAAATCGAGAATCCGAACACCCATACTTTGGCATCTAATTTCGGATCAATCCGAATATCACCCACACCCGACCCACTTACCAAACATCACCCTCCTTACTTGCATCACCAAATACAGAATCTGTTGCAACAGATGCAGGATCTGTTGTTGTAGCAACTCACATAATTAGATAGATATATTCAAGTGTTGTTAAAACTTACAGTGACCAGCAACCACTCCTACATTGTTATCATTATCTTGAAGTCATTTTGGTTAAATTCATGCATTGAGTAGAACTTACTCACGCTTTTTTGGCATTGATGAATGAAACAAGCTTTTTCTTCTATTGGTCATTCACGTTCTTGTAAATATCTACCTTTTTAATGCAGTTGACCCATCATTAGCAAGTGGAGGTTAATGAGTATTCTTTTGGATAGATTTTCTTTAACTAATATCAGCAAGTGCCTTTGTAATTGCTCTACGCTTCTTCTTAATCTCAATAGGAGTACAGGGCTATAAATGCCTCTTGGATGGATTGACACTCCTCTTAGATATCAAATTTTGATAGCCAAAATTGTGTCTTTTTTAGCCTGCGTCAACTCATCATCCTTCACAATCAACTCATTCATTTTCTTCTTACAAGCATTGCATTCAAAAGCACAGGAAGGCACCTTAGAGGTATCGACACCAATAGAGCAAAATCTACCAAATGAAGTATATTCACTAAGTAGGGTATATCCACGAAATCTACCACTACCATAACTATGATGACCATTATCATTATCTCTTATTTTTTCATTGGCAAGACCTGCCACAACATTATCAACACCAACAACACCGACACCAACACCAACACCATCACCATCACCATCACTATCACACCCCAACCTTGGGGGGTGTGGCCGACATATAATGCCTTATTAGCCCGAGCAAAGTTTCAGACCCCAAACCAGAGGGGCACAACAGGCACCCAGGCCTTACCTGCTGAGCGTCAGTGTACATGGCTTAACTATACTCTTTAATATACAAATGGGTCGTCAAGGCTACCATGATAGACTGAAGGTAGTCAAAAGTAGAAAACAGTTGACGATACCAACTTAATTAACATGTATACGTAGATAAGGGCTGACAAGTCCATACATGACATCTATACATCAAAACATACGCTAACAAGGCCATACACAATATCTATATGCAGGACTCATATTTACAAGCCTCTAAGAGTAACATCATCATCATAAGGTCGGGATAGGGACCCATCATACCCATAAACATGTACATAATATCATACCGACTCAGACTAGCACCTCCGAAAAAATAGAGTTCTCCAACTATATGTGAACTAAGAACCTACTCATAGGGGTCATCAATCCGTAAACCTGCACATGCGGGAATAAAATGTAGCGTCCCCCAACAAAAAGAGACGTCAGTATGAAAGATGTACTAAATATGTAAGGCAATAAGAACACAAGTAATACATCAATGTAAAAGAGTCAAGAAAGATCAACCTGTAACTCGAGACTTTCCACTGTAGGTCATGATATGCAATTTGCAATGTATACACGCATATAGCGCCATCAAATATCATGTGTGTGTATAACACAATAAGCCTCTTAGGGAGTCATAATCATTAATCTCTCTCTCTCTCTCTCTATATATATATATATATATATATATATATATATGCCGCTCTTTGGGGCTAACATCATCATAATATCATACCCAACTGCGATGGTGTGCACAATAGGTGTCATACCTAATCAATTATAGCGTGGTTTGGTGTTCATAAATAAATAAATAATTAAATATATGCGTGAGAAGCATCAGAAGAATATTCTGAACCTTTCGGAGTGACGTAAGGTCGATAACCTCCGACACTCGTTATGTGATTACCATGTTATCATATATCATGAAACCAATAGAGGAACACGGAATATAATATAAGGAAAAATAATTGCAAGATACGAAAAATACTCCCAATAGGGACAAACAAGATTCATGTAGTACT
Organism: Anisodus acutangulus; assembly: GCA_029783415.1. NCBI lineage: Eukaryota > Viridiplantae > Streptophyta > Magnoliopsida > Solanales > Solanaceae > Anisodus > Anisodus acutangulus. Next base: position 42,899,051 of record CM056492.1, read on the forward strand.
TTGATGGAACATAAATCATAAACATCTCTAGCTAACAAGAGTAGAGTTATTTTCGAAGGGACATTCATTTATGTTCGTCCACATTTCAGTCATGCCAAAATAAGAAAAGGTTAGACTTAACATACCTTTAAGTCTACCTTTCAACAAATATGGCAAAAAACTTTCTTTACCAATTAAGCTTCAACAAAGAAGACAACAAAAATATCAACAAGAAGGCAGATAACTAATAGCTGATGAATGACAATTTGTTCTACATATGATTTTGCAATGCTTGTCTTCACCTAACTTCCTTATAATCCTCAAGATATCAACCACAACATATATACTTATTCACACTAACATTTCCAGCATCTTGTTACTACAAGAACAACTTCTATTACAAAACACAACAACATTCAACACTAGCTACGAATTCCGATTTATGTATAACAAGTTCCTACTACAATAACACCTCTCTCAAGCTTGATTAGCTTATAAACATGGATAAGAAAAACATCCTTACCTTAATCAATGAGATCCAGCTCCTATTCAACAAGGCTGCACTCAAGTCAATCTGATTTATCATCTGTAAGGGGTCTTGGAACCAAAACATAATTACATAAGCAGGCAGTCCAGGACACCGTGGATTATCTAACTTAGTCAGCACAACATGTAACCAATCAAGGCTGACAAGTCCATCCTATATAACCAAGCCACAACATCAAGGATGCAAGGTCATACTGGACATACACATGACACATCTACAAGCCTCTATAGAATGACAACTATACTGTTGTTGGGACAGGACCACGACCTACCCATCATCTATGTATACATATCAATATTCTATACTTGGAATCTTTGAATGACATAGAGCTTACCAAACAAGCTGAGCTCGGCAATACTTATTGAGGAGGCATGACCATTTGTCTTTCAAGACCTGAACGCATGAAATGCAACGCCCTCGACAAAGGGACGTCAGTACTAATAGATGTACTGAATATGAAAGGAAATTGAATAATTGAAAGCTGAACTGAAACTATAAGCATAATAGCTAAATATGTCGAAGAGATAGAAGAGAAATTTAACGATGTATCTACATGTTGCCAACTCTTATTATATAGTAACATTAATAGCGTAGAAGGTCCTATCGGGGCTTTGTGGATAAGTATAACGTACCAAGCCTTGACAAGGCACTGTGGAAAAGTATAACATACTTGGCCTTAACAAGGCTCTGTGAAAGTATCATAAATCACAGCGGGTCATTGGGGGCATATGTGGTGTACACAACGTACCAGGCCGTAGCGAGGCTATGTGCAATAAATATAATGTACCAGACCATAACAAGGCTTTGTGGAATAAGCATACGATGTACAAGGCCTTCTATAGGCTCTGTGGAATAAGCAACAAGATGTCAAATAATCAAACATAGCTCAAAGCAGTAAACAATTATCGTCAACCACGGTGAGTCCGTAAGATCTATATATACTCAACTAATGAGGAGTATAAGCTCTAAGGCAGAAAGTACACCCGACAAGGAACAAACAATAGCATCTCAAAGATGTTTGAATAAGAGGCACAAGCTCATTTCTGAATACTTATTTTATAATTTTCTGTCGAGTGCCATTTTAGACTCGGAATCATGCTACTAAAAGAAGGGATAACCATTATATACCTTTCATAGGTCTACTCTTCAACACAACGTACATAAGTTGTATATCGCTTCAATCAGACATGATAGCGCATTCTGAAAAAAAAAACAGTAACTAACGTAGGTAAATAAGATAAACAAAGTACACTAGAGAACACATAACAGCAGAAATCAAACGACAGAGGACTATAAAGCAATACTGCGCCTACTAGTATGATAGGCTAAGCGCGCCTACAATAATAACACTACAACTACCAGTTTGTAAGCGTAAGTAAGATTACGCTGGACTACCTACTACCCTTCTATCCTAATCTGTGTCCTCCATAACCCCTATCTAAGGTCATATCTTCAGTAAGTTGCACCTGCGTCATATCCCGTCTAATCACCTCTCCCCAATACTTATTCAGCCTACATTTATCCCTCCTGAACCCGTCCATAGTCAACCTCTCACACCTCCATACTGGGGTATTTGTGTCTCTCATCTGCACGTGCCCGAACCATCTCAACCCCCCTTTCCGCATCTTATCCTCCGCCGAGGTCACTCCCACTCTGTCCTGGATATTATCATTTCTAAATCTATCCCTCATCGTATGTCCACACATCCAACTCAGCATCCTCATCTCCACAAGTTTCATCTTTTGTGTGTGCAAGTCTTGACCGGCCAACACTCCGCCCCCATACAACATAGTCGGTCTAACCACCACCATATAGAACTTGCTTTTTAAGTTTTGGTGGCACCTTTTGTCACACAAAACTCCAGATGCGAGCCTCTATTTCATCTACTCTGCCCTAATACGATGTGTGACATCGTCATCAATCTCTTCATTATTTTGGATAATATTCTTTTAGTACTTGAAGCTTTCTTTCTTTGGAATGACCAGAGTACCAAGCCTCACCTCCACGCCTATCTCAAGGTCGCTCCCATTACTGAACTTGCACTCCAAGTATTTTGTCTTGGTCCTACTTAGCCTGAACCTTTTAGACTCCAGAGTCTGTCTCCAAACCTCAAACTTAACGTTCACTCCGTTGTGAGTCTCATCAATCAAGATTATGTCATTTGCAAATAACATACACCATGACACCTCCCCTTGAATTTATCGCGTCAATCTATCTATCACCAAGGCAAATAAAAATAAGCTAAAAGTTGATCCCTGGTGCAGCCCTATCATCACAGAAAAGTGCTCCGAATCTCCTCCTATTGACTGTACCCTGATCTTGGATCCATCATACATATTCTTGATCGCTCTAGTGTACGCCACATGTACACCTCTAACCTCCAAACATCTCCATATAACCTCCCTAGGGACTGTGTCGTATGCCTTCTCGAAATCGATGAAAACCATATGTAAGACTCTCTTCCTCTCCCTATACAACTAAAAAGTAACTGAAACATAAACATACAAAGAGATCTCTACATTGTCTTACAAGAAGCAATTAATTTGGCACTGCAATCCATTCAACAACTGAAATACGATTAGCCGCTCAGATCCATAATCCTAAATTAGACAAAATGGATTGCCTATATATGTTTATGGAAAAGAAAGAAACTAAATAACAATGACATCCTCATCTGGGTGATTTTCCAGTGCGCCTTGATCTCTTGTCGTCGTCTCAGGCTCCATATCCACACCAAGTGCTCCGAATCTCCTCCTACTGTCTATATCCTGGTCTTGAATCCATCATACATATTCTTGATCCCCCTAGTGTTACGCCACAAGTACACTTCTAACCTCCAAACATCTTCATATAACCTCCCTAGGGGCTGTGTCGTATGCCTTTCTCGAGGTCGATGAAAACCATACGTAAGTCTTTCTTTCTCTCCCTATACAACTAAAAAGTAACTGAAACATAAACATACAAAGAGATCTCTACATTGTCTTACAAGAATAACAAATGTGACAGTTAATTTGGCATCACAATCCATTCAACAACTGAAATACGTTTAGCCGCTCAGATCCATAATCCTAAATTAAACAAAATGGATTGCCTACATATGTTTATGGAAAAGAAAGAAACTAAATAACAATGACATCCTCATCTGGGTGATTTTCCAGTGCGCCTTGACCTCTTGTCCTCGTCTCAGGCTCCATATCCACACCATCATGATTGCTCCGGAGCAGATTATTTCTACGGAAGAACTGGTTGCTCCCCACCTAATCATATAAATTATTAAAACCAAAAAAGATCAGAAGATAAATGTATATGTTTCTCGAAATCAAGCAAATATTTTTGTATTGCATTCATCCGTTGTCAAAAGGAGGGTCAATCAAAGAATACAATCTCCATTGCTGACCGAAATCTGCTCACTGGATTCACTACTATGCAAATATGGACCGATGGAAAACTCTTGTACGACTTAAAACTTCTTTTGACCATAGGTTTTTAAGATCGTAACGCATGTATGCTTGCTAGACTAATAATAGTTCTTACAATGAATTAGATCAGGAAATTACGATCCATTTCTTACAATGAGTTCCACTGAAGAGTTCACTTAAATTTTTTAGCAGCAGCTAAGTTTTAGAAAACGAACCCAAACTTCTGAAAATCCAGTTTGGGACATTGTTGGAACAGAAAGTTTACAATTTTATATGGTTAAAAAAAGTATACAGTTGATCATTAGCATGTCTTCAGAAAGGGTTGAAAAATGTTCTCAAACTTTTGCAAAAGCTTTTTTCTCACCCAAATCACTAAATAAAAGTAATCTAATTTTTTTCAAAAACTGAAAACCACATCCCGAGTAGATTTTTTTTTGCGCAAAAGCTTTTCAACTTTTCGTCAATGCAGAAACTGAAAAGTGTCTGGCTTGTTTTTGAGGAATTTTCCCTTGCACAATGGCAGTAGAAAAGAAGCTCTTTAACACAGAACATAGTAGGACACAAAGCAATCAAGCAAGGCTCAGATCAATTCAAAACACAAATTTGGATAAGTTGCACCAATTTTAAAAAAATAACCTAAACTGTAATTACTTCATACCACCTCCACTGTCACAAACATCCGCAAGCTTGGCAATCACATCAACTAAAGCTTGTTCATGTTCCTGTAATAAAATCAGGTTTCAGCCGTCAGAAGAAACAAATATAACTAAAGGAACTGTTGAATTTATTCTACCTTGAGCAATTTCTTTGCCTTTTCAATCTCAATTAGATCAGGGTGACTTGCATCAATAACCTTCTCAACCTGATAGGTCGGCAAGGCAAAAATAAAATGACTTAGACGTGATGTATTGTGTATTTGTTATGTATGAGTACTTTAGTTGACCAGGATCCACACGGTATTATACCTTCTTTAACAGTGTTTCTGTGTGGAGTATCTCGATTTCATCTGATGTCTTCCGTACGATTCTATTCTCTGATGCATGAACATCATTCTCAAATTGTTGCCTAGCAAATCTCCTCCCTCTTCCCGCATTTAGAGTATTAACTCCATAGCCTGGCCCACCACCTCCACCTACTCGAGATATTCCAGGATCATCACCTATCCATCGAATATCCACGGAGCGAATCTGCATTTTAAGGAAATAACAAAGTGATTTCACTAAATTGTATTTCCTAATGTCCCATGTTCAAAATGCAACATGATTGTGACGATGACTTTCAGAACTCTTTTCCTTGGGAAGATACAATGTCCTTCAGGTGCTCATAATCAAGAGATATTTCCTTGCAGCAAGTCTGAAGCAGAAAAGAATCCAGATTTTGTAGCCACCATAAGGGAAATGAACAATTTTAAAAACATATAATGGTCCTGATATAGCTAGAAATACATTGGTGCATTAATCACGAAACAGAAATACATACAAATTCATCAACAGAGGGCTAAAAGTGGGGAAGGTACACAAACATCTCAAAAGATTCCACAAATGGCACCTGTGTATACAAGACTGCAAGTCCACTACAAAGAGCAAGTTCTAGTTTTCTCAAAGGTCAATTCACTGATTAGAATCATTATCTTGTAGAAAGATAATAATGATACAACAGTTTAACTTCACAGGTTAAAAAAAAAGGAAAAGGGTAAAAAATGTCCTTAAACTATGCATAATTGAACAAAATTTTCCTCCGTTAATAGTTTGGTCTACAAATGTGCCTAGTGTTACTTAATTGGGTCACAAGATTGGGTAACTTTTAAGGAAAACCATATCTTTTTGTAGGTTCTCTTTTTGGGTATACCACTTGTATACATGCCCTTTTTACCCAAACATTCAATAAAATCTTGCACTTCTTGTTCCAATCTAAGTGTCATAATTTGACTAGACACATAGTTAAAAAAATAAGATTTTTGAATCGTGTGGTCTTAAACTAAAGATATGTGTAATGCACTAGAATTTTCTGGTCCTTTGAATCTTGTGGTGTTAAACAAGACCTGCAGAATTTTGGAATTTGAGAGTTACCAAATATAGAAAGATACATTCTTTTGAAACAGACTCAAATGGAAAGGCACTAAAATTGGCAAATGGAGGGATTATTACTTTATCTGAAAAAAGCACCAAAGTCAAATGTACCACAGATGAAGCAGAAATGTGTAGCCAATTGAATAACAAAAGAGAATACCTCTTTGAGATCAACCCATTCCCAAGTTTCATTTGGTGTATTGATATCATACACCAAAGCATGCCGACCCTAAACAAAGAAAATGCAAGTCAGAAGAGTTTGAAATTCACAGCACAAGGAATTTGCTTGTGCAATCTAAAAGTAATGCAAATCCTAGAGGTCCTTAATTTATATTTAACCTGTATTTAGTTCATGGAACAGCATGTCCCTACTAATATTTTGCTTGTCGATCCACTTCTATCTTAGTTATAAAACAACCAGTATTAAAGCAATAAATATTAAAAACTAAAAGCAACATTGACAATAAAAACATAATACCCAGTGAAATCCCACAAAGTGGGGTCTGAGGAGGGTAGAGTGTACTAAAAAAGCAACATTGACAGGTTTCAAGAAAAACTTGCCCAACATTAGGATTGCACTGAAATTTTTTAAGTCAACAAGCATTGCCCTCAACCCCCACACCCAAAAAAGAAAGGTTAAAGCAATAGCAAAAAATCTCAAGTGTGAAAAGTTCAATTTAGAAGAACCAAACGGAGAAGGAACGATAAGACATTCCAAACTAAAAAAAAATTGGCACACAGGGAAATCTCGAGAATTCATTGCCTCGCACTCACTCCCTCCTCTAAATCCTGAGGCTGAAAGAATAGGTAATTCATCTCTCCTGTTGTGTGTGAGTGCAACCTTAAAAGGTTCCTTCCTCCCCTCCAAAAAAAAAAAAAGAAAGACAATTTGGCAGGCACTTTCTACCATTTTCACATCAGTATGGTGACAGATGATGCACCTTTTTCCCATTCATGCACATTGAATAATCTCCAACATACTAATAAAATCCAGAACATACATCGACAGCGTTATAGTCAGTTATAATGGCCTCGTAGAAATTGTTGTCATCAGGCCACCTAGTCATCACTCTTCTCCCAATCAAGGGGTCACGAGGTCTTTCAGCAAGTTCACCAGAACGAAGAGCACTTGAAGAACCAGGACCAGTCTGCTGATAATAAACGGGCTTTGAAGAGGAGAACACTGGCTGGTCCTATTGAAAAGATAGAATGAATACAAGTTAAAAGATATACTGATACCTTTGACTATAGGAAGATAGCTCCATTAGTTATCAAGAAAACATACAGGTCTAGACCTCAATCCTCCATTTCCTGGTGCTGCTCCCCATTTTGCACCTGGAGTTGTAGGTTGCGTGCTTGTTGCAATTGTTTGATGGTGCAATGACTCTGACGGGGCACCAAGTGGCATAATCACAGATTGTGACATTTTTGGCCTCTTTCTTGGTCCAGAAACTGTTGGACTAGGGAGTTGCTCATGAACAGGTTGGTTTCCCATGGTCTTTCTCCATTCCCTGATCCTATGAATGAGGTTATCTGCGTTGACCTTGGTTAGTAGGTCTCTGTGCTCATCGTCTGACACTCTCAGCTCTTTCCTAAGTTCTGTTATCAAGCTTTCCTTTTCCTGAAAATTATAGATTCAGTAAAGCATAGTGCCCACTCAAAAGAATGTTATAGACAGCCAAAACACTGAATGTAAACGTTTTATACCCATGTAAGAGCATCAGATTGTGCTTTGAAAGCTCGAAGGATTGCACCATATGCTTCCTGCTCGAGGTTGTGAATTTGGACTTCCATATCAACATACATCCTTTGGTATGGGGCTGAACTTATACTAGACCTCCCGTTTCCACCTATAATGCTTCCTGCAGGGGCTCGATTATAATTGAGGCAAATCATCATCAGTACCTACATTAATTGCAAAAAAACAAGGGAAAACACCGTTGAATTGGAGGTAGCTTTTACTAAAAAAAAAGAATCTGTAAAAAAAGTTATTTAAAAAAAATGCTTAGTAGCCCTTTTCCACTACAATAACACAGTAAAAGGGTTGGTGCAATGCAAAGAGTTGGTTACAAACCTCACCAAGATTTATATCCGAGATGCTAATAGTGCATCTTTTGATTGGCCCAGGCAGACACTTCAAGCAACACAATGAGCATACTAAATATACAACTCATTCTTCTGTAAGAATGCGACAAGAGACATTAAAGGGCAACAAAGTTGTCTTTTATAGCACGTCACAACGGAAAAAAGTTCGTCAAATAGTCGATCACTTAAATATTGGAAAGACACATTTGAAACATAGAAGGGAACTCCAAATGATTTTGTAATCATATTCATATACAAGAGAGAAAACAGTAAAAGGTCCATGGTTAAAAATATTAATAACCAAAAAAAGCTAGAGTAAATGGGTAACTAATATAATAAGATAAGTCACAAGTGTCCACATCCGCAAGCCAGTTGACATTTTGCGTCTTCTCAACTTTCTAAGTTTTATGTTAACAGTAAGATTTATTTTCCCTATACAATCTTTATTGCAAGTTCTATATTTTTTAAGGTGTGACAAAGCTTCCAAACTCCATTGCTACACCGACCACAACATGATGGGTGAAAAAACTCTGCTAAGCAAAGAAAGCATCAGATTTAGTCCACAAGCTTTATAACCAACCACCTCCGCCTAAACCCATCCCCAATGGTTCCCTATTTTTTCATGAGTTAGCCACTACTAATATAAGCAGGAGATTTGGAGCATGTGATCGTTTTAAGAAAAAAAATGGTTGGGCAGTCCTAGACACCATTTATTACATATTTCCTTAAATTGAGTGTTTTCAAAAAATGACAAAGTTCATGGGACTTGAAGCAAAATGCGAGAAGTGAAGCGCACAATTTATGGCAAATTAAAAATATCAAACATATAAGGATTTAGTAATATAATAATCAATTTCAACTAAATTTACTAATTTTAGTTTCCAATAAACAATAATGTAGATATTAAGTCAATTCCTCAAAGTTGAGCTTCAAAAGACCGATCTTGTCGGGACCACTTTGTGCATCATGGTTTGAAGAGGATCCTTTTTTTTGATAAGGTAAAAGTTTATAAGCGGATTCTTCTCTAATGGCTTCACTCATGTAGCGATAACCCCTTGCTTTGCATCGCTTTAAGTGACGAAATGATGGCTTTTATTAACGTTATTTAAATCTAGTCTCGAGAAGAGGAAAGAAAATTAAAACGCTTTTCTCCACAGACCAAATGAATGATTGTAAACAATCTGCATAATATATACTCCCTCCATTCAATTTGTTTGTCTAATTTTTTTCACGGAGTTTAAGAAAGTAAAGAAGATTTTTGAATCTGATGGCCTTAAAAATTAAAGATATGTAGAATGTAGGGGTGGCATACAGGCGGGTCGAAAATGGGTTAAACAAAAACGGATCAATTACCCGCCCCGCCCATATTTAACATGAATAAAAAATGGGTTAGCCCGACGGATAATATGGATATCCATTTGATCCATATTATCTAAATTTACTTTAAAGATGTTGGCTTCATGTAGCTAATATGGAGAAAATTAATTTACCTTCTTGTCCACAAATCTAATCCCTAGTAAAAAATAATTGCACCCCAACATTTGCAGGAAGTATAGAACTTCATAGTATTTCAATGACACGATCACCAAAAAAATATTTTTCAAAAAATATCCACCCAAGCCTCACCATTCGGTGGGTGGGTGGATGTTGTAGAAAATCAAAATAAATTTTTTTGGGAATACTAATATTTTGTTGGGAAAAAATAATTTTTTTGGAGGGTGGTGGAGTGGGGGGGGGGGGTGAGTGGTGTAGAAAACAAAAAAAAAACTTAAAAATAAATAAATTGAAGGGATGGGAAGGGGGGTGAGTTGGGTGGTGTGTTTAGGGCGTGGGTTGGGTGGTGGTGGGGTGGTTGGTCAAATGTCATTTGTCGGACTTGTTTTTCCTAATGTTATTAAGAAAGTCATTTTTGTTCTTATTTTCAAGGAACTTATTTTACTAAAGTTGTGAGTTTTATCCGTTTTACCCATTTTACCCATATCGGACCCATTTTAAATGGATTGGATATCCAACCCATTTTAAATGGGTTGGGTCGGGCGGATGTCCATATTTTTTACCCATTTTGCCACCCCTAGTAGAATGTATCAAAATTTACTTTAATCATGTGGTCATAAACGCTTGCCCCCCCCCCCCCCCCAATCCCGGTCTTTAAAGGAAACTAAAGGAAAATAATAGAAAAAGGACACACAGAAGGAATTAGCCATTAACTCCAGACTTGAAAACTATATAAGGGAATGAAAAAGAAAAGGAATGATAGAATTAAAGACGTGACTTTTCCAGAAAAGAAAAATGTTACGTACAGATTTGCATTTCAGCAAGTTGGATGTATCAGGATATCTGTGATACAAATTTTCTTAAACTATAGATGCCATATATTGAGTTTAGAACAAAAAAACCCACTCAATCAGCAGTCTTCACCATTATATAAAGAAAAACCTCTCTAAGAATAGCCTCATAACATAATGAGCAGACAAATATAAGAAACTTCATGGAATCATTCAGACTAGCCAAAACCAAATACGAAACACCTAAAGTGGAAAGGGAAAAAAAACACGTTACAACATAAAGCATTATAACATAAGAGAAAGGCCACAGACCATGCCCTAGTTTCTTTGTCCATAATTTTATGCGGAGTTTACAACAAATTTACACAATACAACCCGTTTATGGGAAACCTAAAATTACAATCTTAAATAGTACGAGGACATGATTAACTTTTGTTCCTCCCTAGAATAACTCTCAAGAAAAGGGTCGAATTCCTTGAAATGATAACATACATACCCCAATTTGAGAAAATTTGAAGGGGTTTAGGGAAATTGGTAAAACCCTAAGCCTAGACAAATAGGGGAAGAATTCAGGGACTTACCGCTGCTGTCTAAAAGTTCATAGTCCATATACCAAGAAACTAGTAAAGAAACACCATATCTTCAAAATGGGTCTCCGTGTTAATAAAAAAAGCTTCACAATTTGATGAATCCTGTCAAACGGAGAAAAGATTGTTGCTTTTTGATGGACCTGCGTGATATCTCACTATATATATATACTGAAACAAACACAGATTCGACGTTCCTACGGACAATTAAAGACCGACCAAGAGGGGGGATTGGGTTGAAGTGAAAGAAGAAAAGATTCAAAGGGATGGGAATTTATAGATGTAAACCCCAGTTGGAAAAACGTAGAACAAGAAAAACAAAATTATGGTGTTGTTAGTTTAATTCATTAAACTATGGATCTCTATTATATTAAGGGATATTTAATTCATTTTCCTTCGACTTACCCTTTGTGTCCATAAAAAATAAAATATCTATTATAAATATTATTTATTTATTATTATTATGGATCTCTATTTTTGAAGAAAAGTAAGTTAGTTTTTTTTTATAAATAGAAAGATTCTCTTTATTGTATTAACATTATTAAGAAAAAAAAAGAAATATATATTTTTTTATAATATTTTTATTCTAATTTTATTATTTCATAATAGGGCTTTAACCATGTACTTGAAGTGAGTTTACTTTTCTTTTTAAGTTCTCACCTCTAATTTACCAGATACGATATGCTATACTTTGCAAGCATAATTATTCGCTTTGCTTGTTACTATCCGTTCTTATCAATTCTATATGTATTTAATTACTTAATTTGTCATATTCACGTTTTATTTGGTTCCCAGGGCTTTTTATTTGCACAAAAATTGATGAGGTAATTACAATAGTGTATTATTTCTTTCATATAGATGAATTAATCAGTGTTTTTAAAGGTGTTTTCGGGGTGATTTCTGGGGCGAGCTTCGGGCAGGACGTACCACAAATACTTCGAGATGCAAATAAAAGGCGTAGATTCATAGAGTGTACGCTTTAGAATTTGGGGCGTAAGCCCCGGACACAAAAGCATAAGCCTAGGGTGTAAAGGCGTACGCTCCGGACATTAAATTTGATTTTTATTATTTTAAAAGTATTTTTTATATAAATTATAATTTTTATTATTGGTGTAATAATATTTATACTTTATGTTATAATATTTTCATTTTGTAGTGATTTTTTCTAAAATATATAAATAAATAAAGCAACTGTCATAGAAATAACATTGTCATAAATAGCCTTTTTAGATGATTATGTCTAACATTGATATGATAGAGATTTCATAACACTATGTTCCTGAAGCAACTTTATTCATTTTTTGTCATTGCTCTTACACTTTTTTCCCTTCTCCTTCATTGAATATATTAATAAAGTGAGTGAAAATATTAGTTGAGGGTGGGTAGTGAAGGAATATGTTCCCTTGATTTTTTTGATGAATGATTTACAATATATATTAGGTTACAAGAATATTTATTTTGATACAAACTAGGTAACCAATTAACCTAATTACAAAAAGATTATAATTCTACCTAAAATAAGAGATATACAATTAATGAAAGAATATTGGAAAATATTCTATTACACCCCGCAGTCGAAACGGGAGGTTCTCGAACACTAAGACTGACTCGAAAATTATCAAATAGTATGCGCGGAAGTCCTTTGGTGAAGATGTCGACAATTTGATATCTTGAAGGAACATGAAGGGCACGAACTTGACAACGAACCACTTTTTTGCGAACAAAATGAATATCCATCTCAATGTGTTTAGTGCGCTGATGTTGGACGGGATTGCTGAAAAGATATATCGCATTAATATTATCGCAGTAGACCAGTGTTGCCTTTTGAATCGGGTAGTGAAGCTCAAGTACAAAGTTACGGATCCAACAAGACTCAGAGACGAAGTTGGAAACACCTCTGTATTCGACTTCTGCACTGGATCGGGATATTATAGGTTGCCTTTTAGAAGACTAAGATAATAGGTTATCTTCGAGAAAAATGCAATAATCAGACATGGAGCGTCGGGTGTCAGGACATCCACCCCAGTCAGCATCAGAATAGGCAGTGAGACTAGTGAGCGAAGACTTGTATAGATGTAATCCGAAGTGAATTGTACATTGGACGTATCGTAAAATACGTTTGAGGGCATGCATGTGTACTTCCTTCGTACTGTGCATGTGCAAGCAGATTTGCTGCACGGTATATGATATGTCTGGTCTCGTGAATGTGAGGTACTGTAGGGCCCCATCCAAGCTACGATAGTGAGTCGGGTCTGAATATGAAGGGCCAGAATCAACGCTGAGCTCGGAATTGGTGTATATAGGCGTGTGGGATGATTTGCAAGATATCATGTCTACACGGTCAAAGATCTCTTCGGCGTACTTCTTTTGACATAGAAATAGGCCGCCAGGATTTTGAGTGACAGAGATGCCCAAGAAATAACTCAGAGGGCCCAGATCTTTCATAGTAAACGCAGAGGAAATGAGAGAAATAATGGACTGGAGGAGAGCATCAGATGATGTGGTGAGGATGCTGTCATCAACATATAATAATAGGTAAGCCATGTATGTACCTTTGTTTTAGATGAACATGGAATGATCGGATCTGCTGTGTGAAAAACTGATAGAGGAAACATAATCGGTGAACCGCTGGTACCATGCTCGAAGAGCCTATTTCAGTCCATAAAATGATTTCCGCAACATACATACATAATCTAGATGAATAGGATCCCTGAAACTCATAGGCTGATGCATATTTACTGTTTCATGAAGATCCACATATAAGAAGGCATTCTTGACATCAAGATGATGAATGAGCCAAAACTTGGATATGGTAATGCGGAGGACGGTTTGGATAGTTGCGGGCTTTACGATCGGGCTGAACGACCAGACTGAACGAATAATGTTAGCATCAGGTGGACGGGGTACTAGGTCCCACGTCTTATTATCAATAAGATCATTATATTCGTAAATCATTGTGGCTTTCCAATTAGGGTCGGACAAGGCATTATTTAGGTTACGAAGGACGGGAGGGGGGTTTTCCGCAGGACTGCCGAGAAGAGGAGGAAAGACAGGGGTGACGGTACTGGCTGGCCGAACCTCGGTTTGCCGAGAGGTGGCTGCGAAATCACCCTAAGACGGGCTATTCCGGGCCACCGTCGGCAGAATCGGGTGGGCAGCTAGTCCAAGACTGGCCGAGGTGGTGGAGGGTGTTAGGGTCTGGGACGACAGACTATGTAAATGGTGAATTAGAAGAGGGTTTAAGCCATCATCTATGAAGTCATAGGAATGTCGAGGTGGCGAGTGTAGAGAGGAAAATGGGAATTGAGACTCATCAAATAAGACATGACGTGAAATAATAATTTTACGGCTCGACAAGTTATAGCATGAGTAACCACGATGATTGGCAGGGTAATCCAGAAACACACACGGGGAAGACCGGGTTGGAGTTTGTGTGTGGTCGGATGGAGAGGGTAACAAAGACATCCAAAAATAAGCAAGTGTTGGTAGGAGAGGTTCCTACGAAACAGAACTTGGGTGGGCGACAATTGAGCTAGAGACTTGTTTGGGATTATGTTTAGGAGATACGTGACCATGGAGAGTGTGTGATGCTAGAATTGAGGGGGAATTGAGGCGTGAGCAAGTAGGGCACGAATGGGGTTGTTTATGGTTCAGATTTTCCATTCGACTTTACCATTTTGGGAGGATGTGTGAGGGCAGGAAAAACGAAAGGTAAGACCATTTTGGGAGCAAAACTGTTTGAATTGGTTATTATCGAATTCCCTACTATTGTCACATTGAAAACATTTAATGCTCTTTTCAATTGTGTTTTTATGAAAGAACTAAATGAAGAAAAAATGGGGTAGATGTGGGATTTATTTCCAATTGCAAAAGTTCATAGAAAGTTGGAATAATCGTCCAAAAACAACACATAATATCGATGGCCAGCTGTACTCAAAATAGGGGATGTCCAAAAATCACTATGTATGATATCGAAAGGCATCAAAGCATAATTTGTGGATGCAGAAAATGGTAATTTGACATGTTTTTCAAAAACGTAAGATTTACATATAAGATTCCTAGAAATACGGTTGAAATTAATAAAATTATTTTTCTAAGGGAGCGTAAAACAAAGTCTTCTGGATGTCCTAATCTAGAATGCCATAAGGAAAACGAAAGAGCAGTAAATGTTGATGACACTAAGGCTGGATTCTTGACATCGTTTGAAATAGGGTAGAGATCTCCGATGCTGTCACATCTCATTATTCGTCTCCCTGTCGTAAAATCCTTTACAGTAAAACCAAAAGGATCAAAGTCAAGGGAAACCCAATTGTCAGTTGTGAAACGTCGCATGAAGATTAGATTCTTAATGAGTTTAGGGTTATGGAGGATATTTTTTAAGATTAGTGGTGGATGTGGTGGGGATAGGGAGGAATGATCATAACCACAGATGGGAATACCTTGTCCACTACCAATAATAATATTCCGATTTAAATTACTCAAATTGGAATAAGATGAGAGAGTACCTTGTGATGCCGTCATGTGAGATGTGGCGCATGTGTCCATATACTAATTTTCCTTTGGAGTGTTAAGTGACATTGTGCTCAGAGCTTCCTCAATGTCAGTCGGTGTATAAGTCGATGACGGGGGGCCTGTGCTGTGTAGGCATGTTGTGGGCCAAGTATGCCAGGTTGGGCATGTCGGTTCTGAAGTGGAGTCTACGAGGATGTCGTATATGGGCAATGAGGGGAGGCCCAAGTGGCCCACCGCGGGTAGGCAGCCCACGACGGAGGCTGCTGCCACTGCCGCGGTCGCTGCTGGCTGTTTTCGGCCAGTGGGGACTGCCCCTTTACACCGCCATTGTTGCCAGTATTTCTTCTGCCGCGACCCTTGCCGGATGTCTGCTCTGGTAGTTGTTACGGGAGGAAGTTGACTGTTGTGGGTCCTCTGGCAGATGGTTCTGGTTGGCGGACTGGGAGGCCCTATTGTCGGTGGAAGGCCCAACGGTGGTGGTGAGGGCGGCGTGGGCAATGCTGGCCCAAGTGGTGCTGCGCTTGATTTTTTGGGTTTCCTCAAGGATGAGCTTCGAATGGGCCTCATAAAATGGAGGTAACGACGTGCATTGCTGAAGGATGGCGGTAACACTGTCATATGATTCATTCAAACCTACAATGTGTTGCATGACCAATAGATGATTAATGACTGGTGCACCGACGTCGGAGAGTTGGTCGGCAAACATCTTGAGTTCTTGACAATAGGCAGACACGTTTGGGAAATCATCCCGATAAACATCCTTGAACTGATTTTCAAGTTATAACGCTCGTTGAGTTTTATTGTCATGGAAAATATTGTCCAAACATTCCCACATTTGGCGGGCAGTGGCATCGGTCTCAATGATGGTGTGTAACCGATCATTAGATATCGTGTCATATATCCACTGGGGACGACTGCGTCCAAATGAGACCAGAGTGCATCATCAAAAGTCGAAGCCGACGGAAGTATTGAAATAGATGCATGTTCATCCTCTACTCTAAAATGGAGGTATGCCAGGACCTATATCTAAAGCCCACTGGATGTCCTTGTTAAAACTAGAATCAGAATTTGGCAACACAAGCAACCCATTATCTACGAAGGTGAAGGGATTCTGTATAAAGGAGGCGGAAGGTTAGGTCATACCCTAATAGGAGTTACCCACAAAATACCTACCAGATCTACTAATGCTCTGGAAACATCAACCTTGCCACATCAATTAGAGGGTGACTGGCAAATAGTCCCCTTCACACGACAAAGGAAAAACCCACATTTAAAATCGGAGAACATGACTCTATAGGTAACAATCCACCTTTAAAAAAGAGCATCTAGGTAAAGATGTTTAAAGCGGCCAAAAGTAAGGTTCTTGAAACCAAAACTTTTGCCTATAATTATCTACATAACTCCTAGTTCTACCGAGGAAAGGATGTCAGTGGTGCTGAAGCCAACGGGGCTAGGGCAAAAAAGGAAACATGGGCTAAGTACTTTAGGTCAGCGGCATGCCCAACTCAAGAGAGAAAATGGTATGTCTCAGACGACCAAAAAAGTTGGCCAAATAAAAATAGGCCAGAATCTCTTTTGACGTCCCAACGCCTAATGTCAATCCTTTTGATCTCACTCCTAGGACCATTCCTAAATCTTAGGATGCGACCCAACTGACCAAAGCCAACTGGTATCAAATGAAAAGACCAAGAAATCTTTCAAGGAATAAAACATAGAGTGGAAATGACACTCAAAATAGACCCCTCCCCTCGTAGAACACGCCATCAACAACCTTCTCCCTCTAAAACAACTACTCAAGCCCCTAAAAATCTGCTAGTGCTTTTTCCCCAAGGTAATCATACCCCTGCCAATGAATTGACAAATATTGTCATGTTCGAGGGGTTATCATTAATGTCTAAATATAGCCCTGATAAGGAAGAGGTTATATTAGACAACCTCAATATTAATCCTTCCATCTCATCTCTTTCCTCTGGTAAATGTTCCAAAACTTTGAAAAAAGCAAAAATAAAGCCACAGCCAGTGTCGCAGCCTCAGCCCCATTACACCTAGACCACTCTCAAACATAATGACTAGAAGTGGGGCTCCATGAACAAGTCATCACTTTGATCTTAATGGTGGAGGACAAGTCAGTTGAGAACATTATGCAGAATGCAGTCTTCCTAGCTTATGTTGTTATAGAGGTCCTGAGCCAACACTGGCCAACTATAGAAACCATCTCTAGATGACCACACAGATACAATCGTTGAGTCAGAACATGCAGAAGAGTCTCATCCCTAAGATAGTCTCAACAATCATGAACCAGATATCCCTAAATATATTGATATTTTGCCACACCTAGTTTTTCAATTTATGCAACACCTAATTTTGGCCTATAGGATGAAACAAGTTACTCTACCTGTTCTAAGCATTGTAATTGCAAAATAGTAAAGAACAGTAAAGTAAATGACACAATATTTTTATGTGGAAACCACCCGGCTTGCAGGGCAGTAAAAACTATGACCTACACCTCTGTAGGATTTATCCCTAAACTCCACTACAATGGCGAGCCTTTGCAAAGTCAAGTTACACACTTTGTAACCTAGGAACTACACTCTAATTCCTATCTCACTAATCTACCCGGACTAGTAAGCAACATTCAAGTTAAATCTAACTTGAAATTAAATTTGACAACATTTTTATATCTATACACTCCAAGTTAAAGTAGATAAGTATGATACAAAGTCCTGACAAGTATAGCACTGAATCAACTGTCTTGCATGCCAAGTCTTTTTCATAAAGTGCATAAATCCTAGTAGCTGTAGGATTTATTTGGAACATATTGTTGGACCTAGTTCAAATATGTGGTACTCAAGCCTTTGAGTCTTCATACTGTTCTGAGGTGGAACATGTCCAAATACTTCTTCCACCAATCTCTACTCGTACCTACAACACCTAACTCTGACCTACTTTTGAGATGTCGAATGAAATATATTGACAGACCTGTTACATTCATCATGTGTTTCTCTGTGTCTATTTATCTTTGACTAATCTCTTCATATCTTCTCCTAATCTCTCCATTCTTGATCATTCATTGACTGCACCTGATCTATTCATCCTCACCCTCTAATGACTCCGTGAGATAAAATATGTTTACATGCTTGTTCTATTCATCATTGACTTGCTATGTAGCTGACTCATTTCTTCCTCCGTTATACTCATTTGTATATGTTTCTGTGATGGAGCACTTCCATGGACCTGATTCATACGTTGCCATGCATGCAACCTTTCAATAGAACATATCTTTAGACCCATTTTGTGCATTTTTGCTCTTTTAGATATTTTCTTATGTTTGGAACCTCTATTTGTATCTTAACCATCTGTCTAGCTTAGTTCACATATCATATGTATCTAGACCTGGCATCTTGCATACTCATTTATTCAATCATCAAAACTAATCAGCAAAACTCAGATGTGTTAATGTCAACATATACCTTTCTTCCCAATTTCAATCCTAAACCTCTTCCAAATGATTCTGACCTTTATGCAATAGAGTGAAACCCAACCATCTAATCCCATGCATGTGGACTCATAGTAGTGACCACCACTTCTTTCACGAGGGAATTGGAAGGAAGGGCAAAGACCCTGGAAACACTAAGGGCAAGTAACATGGAACTAGAAGCCTTACTAGCTTCAATGAAAGTTCCCAAGTAAAATGCCATAAATCTAGAAAAACCTCACATAATAAAGTTCAACGACCATCTCAACAAGCTGCTAATCATATTGTGTCCTCAGGACCTTATATGTTCAATCCAGAAGTCAAAATCCCCTCGATCCTTGAGTTTGAGGAACTTTGCAATAATCTTGAATCCCCCATCAACCAATAAAAAAGGGACAACCATAGTAGAAACAACCCCCCACCTAAAGGGAAAGAGGAAGGGTGTTGAGTAGATGTTAGCTCAATATATCATAAGATTTACATTGAAGTTTTGATGATTAGACAAATAATGTACCCAAGGCAATCAAAGGGAGATTTAAGGAGGAATTCATTTGAAGAAGCAGTTATCTAATCAGTTCTCTAAAAAACTTAGTGAAACAGTCACAACATTAAGAGAAACTACTCAAAGGAACAAGTCCTTACCAAACTTGAGACTTAACCTATTTCATGTCGACATTGGAGAAGATAGAATATTAACTAATTCCTAATGAATGAAGATTTGGATTTCAGTTATGGTAATATTTTACAGTATATCATAATTTGATCGACATGGAAATTAACATTATAGCAGAACAAGGAAACTGACACGCAAAGGTGGAAAGAAAGGAAGATCCAAGTCAAACAAGGTTTTAATTTTTGAGTACAATTAATGAAACCAAAACCTTTTTGGATTTAATTATTGAAACCGGTGACTACTACTATATATACATAATATGAAAGAGATTTGGAACTCAACCACAAAGGCAACATCTACAAATTCCAATGAGAGACAAGAGTGAGCACAATCAACATCTTCGTCTCAAGAGAGCCAACTATCCAATCAATAAAGAACCTCCAACATATGAAGAATTTATCCATTTAGTTTTTATGTTGTAATAGTTAGGTTCTTTTGTGGTCCTTTGCAAGTATTGGTGATAAGTGTTCGTTGGTTATATTTTGTTACTAAAAGATTATAGACGGACCGTTGAAGAAATAAGTCCCTTAGGTTTGACAAGGAAGTTGTAACATTTCTATCTTCTTGGTTATAGTGAAGATTCTGGGTAAATCCTATAGGAAGATAGGTCGTGATTTTTGACTCTCTTGAGCAAGGAGTTTTCCATATGAAAATTCTTGGGTGGATTATTTATTTTTGATGCATAACCTTCGTATAAAAATTGTTCTAAGAATCTGATTCTTGCAACCTATATGAGTAGCCCGATCCTAACAAGTGGTATAAAACTAGACCTTTCTACACATGCTAGTAACTAAAAAGATGGCGTCATCCTACGATACAAGAAGGTCAATCAACTACATGACCAACATACTTCAACAAAAAATATTATGACTGGTGGAAAGCAAGAATAGAAGACTATTAACCAACGAAGATCTATAGCTTTGAAAAATCATTAAGAAAGGACCAATTATTCTGAAAGCATCAAAGTCCGCAGATGGAAAAGAATCAACATCGGCATCCATACCCAAAGATAAAAAGGACTATATAGAGAAGGATTTCTAGGCCATAAAAAAATGAAAAGGTCAAAGAGATACTTATATGTTCGTTTGTTATTATATTTTGTAGGATATTATAGACAGATTGTTGAAGAAACATGTCCCTTAGGTTTGACAAGAAAATTGTAATAGGTTGTGTTTTTTGACTCCCTTGAACAAGGAGTTTTCCATGTGACAATTCTTTTGTTGATTATTTATTTCCACTGCATAACATTTGTATGCAAATTGTTCTAAGAATATGATTCTTGGAACACAAATCTCCTAACAAGTGGTATCAGAGCTACACCTTTCTAAAAATGCTAGTACCTTGAAAGATGGAGACACCCCCAATAATACAAGAAGGTCAATCAACCACAATACCACCATGCTTCAATGAAAATTATTATTACAGGTGGAAAATAAGAACAAAATATTATATAACCAGAAAAGATCTAGAGTTATGGGAAATCATTCAGAAAGGACCAATTATTCCCAAAGCATAAATGTCTGTAGATGTCAAAGACTCAATATGTTACACCTCGTAGTTTTGTATGTTAAGATTCGTCGTATGTTAGTCATCCTAGTTTTGGACATCAAGATTATTTTTGAGGTTATACGATATTAGACATGTCTATTGTTACATCCCGTATTTTTGTTCAACATATACACGACTAAGTTGAGGTTGATGAATGCACTTAAATGTGAGAAATGGGATTTTGGGCAAATAAAAATAAGTTGCTTGCTTACCCGACGTGCCTGCTTCACTAACTTACTTCCCGTCCTACTTGCTTGAGCTACTTGATACACATCTTAACTACAAAGTAAGGATGCGACACATGTTAAATTCAATGGACCAGTAAGTGACACCTATTAATTATGCAAGTAGATGACAAGTAGGTGCATCACCTACTTGCTTAAAAGGAAAGGCCAATATTAATCCCCAAAAAAGGGCAGATTGATGACAGCCAAGGATTGCAGATTGATAATTCTTGTGAGACGATCGCGGGTGTGTTGAGGATTTTAGTGAAGGTCGGGATTTAGTGGTTTGATAGTGTCAAGGCCACATAACATACTTGAACCAGTGAGGTTCTCGGTAGGTGTGTTACGATCGGATAGCGTGGTGTTGATGGCTGTTTCGGGTAGTTGTATAGGGAAATGGGTCGAGGTATTTTATGGAGTTATTGTAGACACATTGAGGGTTATTGTGGTGGTTGGGGTGTAGTGGTTTGCTGGTGGAGGTTGTCGGTACTGAAATGGAACAGTGAAGGGCCCAAAAGAGGACTCGGTGGAGACATTGGTGTGGTTAGTTGTGTTTGGGGGTGTTGAGGGTGGTTATGGGCAGTGTCCTTTTATGGGGATGTTCGTGAGATATTGTGGGAGGTATTGGTGGAAAGAAATAAGTAACTTGGATAGGGAATGGACACGAAATGCTAGAAGCAAGTCCGAGTACAACCAAGTTATGATCGGTCGATATGGAATAATGATAATGACGCATGTGTTTTAATGCCCGAGTCAACACCAAGAGGAGGGTGACCAATTTTACAAGGACTTGATCAGGGTTGCTAAGTACAATCCCGAATGCAAACCAAGTAAGGGTGGCCGAAAACCTTAAGATAGACCCTAGGCTTGGGCTTGGTTGGATCACACAAGTTTCAACGTCTACTCATAACAAGGAGGGGGGGGGGGTTCCTTAAGCTTGTGCTTAGTTAAGTCACAAAGTCTTAACCAAACTTAAACCAAAGGGAAACCTTAGCTTGGGTTTAAATAGGTCACACAGTACTAGCTTCAACTTTCACTAAGGGGTTTGTCTCACACAAGAACCAAAGGTCCTTCCGGAGAACCAACTAAGAATAACAACCCCGGGTTGAAAGACTTAGCTTTGTGAGTAAAACTCAACTTTTATATATCAACAAACTCTGAATATTTACAATGCCCTAAGGGTCCTATTTATAGTAGTAAATGAACCATTCTAGAAGACTAATTAAAAGACACAAACTGCATGTAAACTTTCGGCCAAGTATGAATAAATGGGAACGGGTTTCGGGTTTACTTGGTGACCAAGGGTGTTTCGGCCAAACCAATACAATAGGAAAGGTCTTGTATTTTCTTGGGGACAAAGGATGAACCCAATCCTTTCACACCCCCTTTATGGATCCCATGAAAAATAATGCATGAACTTGGGCTCTTCACAAATGTCATCTTCTTGGAATAGGTTTGGAAGCTTCCATTCTTTGTATTTGCTTGATGAACCATTCGACCAACTCTTGATCTTCCCCTTAGTCGATTTTGAAGTCTTCAAGGTAGCCAGATTCATGAACTAGTTGGTTCATGAATTGTCTTCTTGGAAGTCTTTTCTTCTAGATCATTCTTTCCCCTTGTCCTCTCGGCGTGATCACTTCACACGACCTAGTCACCTTGTCTTTTTACATGACATATTAATGATGTCTTGAGGGGAACTAGAAGTTATTACATGGTTCCCCTATGTCCTAAGTCAAACTAATAGTTAATCTAGGAACTAAAGGAAAACAACAAGCTAAAAGAAATACATGGTCTCGGCCAAGACCAACAACAAGACCGAATAAAAATATGTTTCTTCTTAAAATCTTAAAGTCCAATTTTCAATCCCTCTCCACAATCCATACCATATTAGACACATATTCATAGGTCGATTGATAATTTATGGAACTCCGAGCATATCACCTGGAGGATTAAATTGGAACTTTGAGCTCACGGGCTTTCTTACATCAATTTCCCCTTCTTTGAAAGAATTTTTCCTCAAATTTGCGCCGTCTAATTATGGTAATGAGCATTGAAGAACAAGTGTTGATCTAATACTTCTACCATTAGATAAGTCCGGAAGTTTTATCTTATAGGCGCCTTCATCTATACTTGCCAAATAGGGATCCGAACACAAGCCAAAGGGTTTTGAAAAATGATGTCCGTATTGTGGAACGAATCCCATAAGGTATAATGCCTTACCATAGGTAGCATAATATCGTGCACCATTCAATCTTGTGCACCGGCAAAAGATGGAACCAACCATCATTTTATGTTTGACGTCCAATGGTCCTTCACAAATTGGCATAATTAGGACCAGAGCTTCCTAAATCTTTTTCTTTATGGCTTCAAAGACTCTTGCTTCTCCTCGGAACCATTCATACTCATCTTTTCTTATTAGTTCGTTGATAGGGGCAGAAAGTATACAATAATTCCGCATGACATGATTAGAAGAAGAAACCGAATCAAAGAAATTTTTTGCCGCAATGACCCCGGTAGACTTGGACCACCTTTGGCTAGATCCCACAATGATTAAATTTTCACATATGCCCTCGGGTGATGTGGTGTCACCCATGGATTGTTGTAGCATCTTGTGCATAAATCTCATGGTAGGAATTGTAGCGTTTCACAATGGCATGATGGAGGTTTTGCCCTGTGGTGCTCTTGGGTAACCGAGACGAAGATCTTTCCATGATTGTTTCGGGACCGACAAAGGAGTATACGATTCTTTGTGAAAGAACCTTCTAGAGATTTGACATATGGAACACTTTCTTACTACGTCTTCGAATTTGGGGTCTCGTTTATGGAATCCCTTTAACACTTCAAATCCCATCGACTTTTGTTTAAGCATGGTCAATATTACGTGTCGTCGAATAAGTGTATCCGCCACTCTAATAGACTTGTCATCCTCATGTCTTGTGGAGGATTTGGGATTTTGGAAGTATGCTACCCATTTAGCATGTTTCGGGTTCAACTCCCTTGGCACCTCATAAGATCCCGGGTTGTAAGTAGAACAAGGAAGCCGTGTATCACCCAATCTTCCACTAGAGGATGCCATGGATTCTTGGCCTCGACATAAGATGTGTCCATCATCACATTCAACTCCAAGTTTCGGAATAGGGGCAGTAAGGTCCCAAGAGGTTTGAGTGAATTGACGAGGGAAGGAAGCCGAATTACGGAAACCTTTTGCCACACTTCCATTCAACGGTTTGGGCCAACTCCGAAAGGTTAATACCGTGGATGGAACATCATACATGTCATCAGATGATGCGATGTATCCCATATGTGGTTGTATCACCTTGTGTATGGAACTTATGAGAGGGTTTGGAACATTGCACAACCCAAATGACATCACAAGCCATTCGAACAAGCCATGCTTGGTGTTGGATTCCATCATCTCTTCACTCCTTCTCGGGTCTCCATGTATTGGTAGCCACTTCTTAAATCTATCTTGATGAACAATTTGGCTCCACTTAGTTCATCAAAAAGGTCTTTCAACCTCGGCATAGGAAGTTTGTTCCCCATAATGAAGTTGTCGACCTCTCGGCTCTCAATACATGCGTGCCAAGTTTCACTTTTCTTTGGCACCATCAAGATCGCTGCCTTGTTTGGATTGGGGCTATAGGCTTGATGATTAAGTAATGAACTTCTTGGAAATAAACTAAGAGTAGGTTCAATACTTTCCACCATTGGTGACCCGGTTGCAAGCTCGTACGCACATATAACTTCCAAGGGCTCATTCAAGTCGGCATCTCTAGCACTCCCCTTCTTAAGTTCTTTCTCTATCTTTCGTGCATCAAGTAAGAGAGTATCAGTTTCCTCTCATTCTTCAAGTGGTATGGGTTCCATGATAGCCAAAGAAAACCCACACTCTCGATATTCTTCTCTAAGCACGTCCCGAGAATTAGGACATTCACTTACAAAGTGTCCTACCTTTTGACATTGGAAGCATTTTTTTTTCTTTTTATCTACCCCTTTTGTAGCTTCTTCATGATATTGGGTATACAATGGATTAGTGAAAGAAGTGCTTCCCCTTTCTTTCTTTTTATCCTTCTTTTCAATTTCTTGCCGATACAAGGGGTTGGTAAAAGAGGTATCGCCCTTTGCTTTAATCTTTGTGGCTTTGACATAGGGCCTTGGGGTACCTTTACTTTCACGTCTTGGGCTATTTTGTACAACCCTTTACTTGACATTTTTATGCATGACAGGCCTTGCCAATTCATCTCTCAAGACTTGCTCACGTTCGGCCAAAACGTCACATAAAATCCGCCGAAGTTTTTCTTTTGCGATGGTCATCGCGTCAAGGACTGGGATGGGAACGCCTTGCTCTGATACCAATATGATGTATGTAAGGAGGGGTGAGTGAGGGTATTTTGGTCTAAATTTTTCAGGGAATAAGTTGACATGAAAGAGGACTTGAGAGTGAGGGTCCTCAGGTTCCCGACTTAGCCGACAATAGGATACTGGGTGGCTGTTTCGGGTGGATTCATGGAGAATTGGATTTGGGATTTTTGTGGGATGGTCTCGGGTGTGTTGAGGGTTTAATTTAAGGTCGGGGTTCGGTGTTTTGATAGTGTCAAGGCCACAGAACAGACCTGAACAAGTGAGGTTCTCGGTAGGTGTGTTACGGCCGGGCAGCGTGGTGTTGATGGCTGTTTCGGTTAGTTTTATAGGGAAATGGGTAAAGTCATTTTATGGAGTTGATGTAGACACATTGAGCGTTGTTGTGGTGGTCGGGGTGTAGTGGTTTGCTGGTGGAGGTTGTCGTGAGTGAACTGGAATAGTGAAGGGCCCAAAAGAGGACTCGGTGGAGACATTGGTGTGGTTGGTTGTGTTTGCGGGTGTTGAGGGTGGTTCTGGGGAAGTGGCCTTTTGTGGGGATGTTCGTGAGATGTTGTGGGAGGTGGTGGCGGAAATAAAAAAGTAACTTGGATGAGGAATGTCCATCGAATGCTAGAAGGAAGTCCGAGTACAACCAAGTTATGATCGGTCGATATGGAACAAGGATAATGACGCGGGGGTTTTAATGACCGAGTCAATACCAAGACGAGGGTGATGAATTCTACATGGACTTGATCGGGGTTTCTAATTACAAACCTGAATGCAAACCAAGTGAAAGTGGCAGAAAATCTTAAGATAGACCCTAGGATTGGGCTTGGTTGGATCACACAAGTTCCAACGTCTACTCGCACCAAGGGGGCGCGGGGGGGGGGGGGGGGGTTCCTTAAGATTGTGCTTAGTTAAGTAACAAAGTCTTAATCAAACTTACACCAAAGGGAAACCTTAACTTGGGTTTAACTAGGTCATACAGTCCTAGATTCAAATTGCACTAAGGGGTTTGGCTCACACAAGAACCAAAGGTCCTCCCGGAGAACCAACTAAGAATAACAACCCCGGGGGTTGAAAGACTTTTCTTTGTGAGTAAAACTCAACTTTTATATATCAATAAAATCTGAATATTTCCAATTCCCTAAGGGTCCTATTTATAGTAGTAAATGGACCATTCTAGAAGACAAATTAAATGACACAAACTACATGTAAAATTTTGTCCAAGTGTGAATAAATGGGAATGGGTTTTGGGTTTACCTAGTGACCAAGGGTGTTTCGGCCAAAACAAGATAATGGTAAAGGTCTTGGCTTTTCTTTGGGATAAAGGATGAACCCAATCATTTCACACCCCCTCTGTGGATCCCATGAAGAAGAATGCATGAACTTGGGCTCTTCATAAATGTCATCTTCTTGGAATAGGTTTGGAAGCTTCCATTATTTTTATTTTCTTGATGAACCATTCGGCCAACTCTTGATCTTCCCCTTGGTCAATTTTGAAGTCTTCAAGGTAGCAAAATTCACGAACTAGTTGGTTCATGAATTGTCTTCTTGAAAGTCTTTTCTTCTAGATCATTCTTACCCCTTGTCCTCTCAACTTGATCACTTCACACGACCTAGTCACCTTGTCTTCTTACACGACATATTAATGATGTCTTGATGGGAACTAGAAGTTATTACATGGTTCCCCTATGTCCTAAGGAAATCTAATAGTTAATCTAGGAACTAAAGGAAAATAAGAAGCTAAAAGAAATACATGGTCTCGACCAAGACCAACAAGAAGGTCGAATAAAAACATGTTTCTTCTTAAAATCTTCAAGTACAACTTTCAATCCCACTCCACAATAACTTCCATATTAGACACAACTTTATAGGCTGATTCCTAATTTGTGGAACTCCAAGCATATCTCCTTGAGGATTAAATTGGACCTTTGAGCTCAAGGGCTTTCTTACATCAGGTTGTTTTTAGGTGAAGAGGACCTAGGTTTCGTGGGTTCGACTCAGTCCAAGGTAATTTTATTCTTCTCTTTCCCTAAGCTTTTACGAGTTGTAGCTCGATCGGAAAGACTAGAACTTGTGAGTTTCGAAAGAGTAGTATGTTGTTGCGCCACTGCTGTCTTGTTGTGAACTTGTTTTTTAGTTAAATTCATTGCAGGTTTACATGAGAAGAGGCTCAATTATGAACTATTGGTTTTGTTGTTCAATTTGAAAGAAAAGACAAGTCGGAAACGTGTTTTAATAATCTGAAAATTTTGTTTTGAGTTGCTGAACTTGTGGGACTGTTATGGGGTCATTTTAATGATGTATTGTGGCTGAAAATCAGTAGGGATAATTGAATATGCTGTGGTTAATGTTGTTGATAAACTTTGGAAAGAAGAAGGTTGTTTAATCACAAATCAAGTTTGTCGTTCGTTGCACTATTGTTTGAATTGTTGGAGTTTTTCTTACGTTGATGAGGGGCTGACTGGATAGGATTAGTTATTGATGTTTTTTATATCCTTGTTTGGTGCTATTTTGAATTCGGGGAAGTGAGGAAATGTAGGAAAAGTGCTGCCCGATTTTCCGTACAAGAGATACTAGCTTAGAAATGTGTTTTGAGTCCTTCAATGTCATTAACCATAGTTCTAATACATTGATGTAGGTTGAAGTACTACAGGGATTATGTGGAGTCGTTAGCAACAAAGGTATGTTAAGGCTACTCTTCCTTCTTTTGGCATGATTAGAATGAAATGAACGTAAATGAAGAATATCCATAACGGCTCCACTCTTAGATATGTTACTGGCTGATGTTCTTGACTTCTATATAATGATAGTGATCTTATCTTATGGCTTGTTGATTCTTCAAAGTAAGTTATGTTGATGATGTTAGTTCCATAATGTTAATTAGAGGGGCAACGACCTTACGTCACTCCGATAGACTCAGAGTGTCTTAGTATCATTCATGCATTGTATACATATATATACCATGACCTCACAGGCGTTATATACGTGTATGCTATATGATACGTATATGGGGTATGGGAAAGGTTATGGAAGTATATACGCACCACCACTTAATCAGCTGGTATATGATGATGATTATGCCCACAGAAGTCAATATGATATGATATGATGCCCACAAAGGCTTGATGGCGTTATATATGCATATGTATATGGAGGACCAGACATTATATAGGCACATGTATGATACTTAGGCATATTATGGCCCTCAGAGGCATTCCGTACAGGTTGATTATTCCTTGTCTTAGGTTACCTCCATGCCTTTATTATGCTGTTTTTCATGCCTTACATATTCAGTACATTATTCGTACTAACGCCCCTTTTGCTTGGGGGACGCTGCATTTCATGCCCGCAGGCTCAGGTAGAGAGGGCGATGGTCCGCACCAATAGGTTTCCTGTTCAGTTTTTATTGCAGCAGTCTACTTATTCCAGAGTTGTGGTCTAGTCTTGGTACATTATTTTTGATATGCATATGGGTATGGCAGGGCCCTGTCCCGATCTTATGATGTCACGTACTCCAGTAGAGGCTTGTAGAAACTTATGATGCAGTCAGATGTTATGTGGCCTCCTTGGCCTGTGTTTTTGTTTTATAGTCATCTATGGTAGCCTTGTCGGCTCGTACGGTCACGTCCAACATCTAGGTATATACATATATGCCCTGTCGGTCTTGCACCTTTTCATCTTATTATTTCTATGAGTTAGTAGGTTACCTCGTGATGACCCTCGTGACCTATGCTTATGTACGATTATGCGGTGAATATATGTCTAGTGGTGCTCGTTAAGTAAGGTCCGGGTTCCCATCATGGCCCTCCGGTTTAGGTCATGACACAACATTTGCAACTTACCCAAAGATAAAAAGACTTCACAGAGGGATTTCCAGGTCGTCCAAAATAATGCAAAGGCTAAAAAGATACTTATATGTGCACTTGGACCAAAATAATACTACATAATATCTTCCTGCAAAACGGCCAAAGAAGTATGGGATACCTTACAAACCAGCCACGAAGGAACTATCCAGGTAAAGAAATCTAATATCTTCATATTAAATCAATAGTATGAGTTGTTTAGAATGAATGAAGGGGAATCCATCCAAGAGATGTTCAATAAGTTCACCAATATAACCAATGAACTTGACTCTCTGGGTGTAAAGATTCCTCAATCAAAGAGGATTGTAAAACTACTCGATAAGTTTACCTGAGTCATGGGAAAGCAAAGTCAATGCTATTATAAAGTCCAACAACCTTGATACAATGACCATAGAGGACGTCATGGGAAACTTGAAAATATACGATATGAGAAAGCTTCTAGCTTAGAATAATGGTTCATCAACTAAATATATGAACCTAGTCCTCACAACAAATAACAAGGACTTCAATGATGAAGATATGGCCCTGCTTACAAGAATATTTCAAAACTTTATTAGCAAAAGTGGGTTCCAAAACAGAGAAATATTGTCAAGATCAAGAGGGGAAGATAAAAATAATCAAGATGAATGAACAGGTTCCTAAGAACAGGATGACCACCGGGCATGCCGATCAATTTATAAGAAAGGCTCTAGCAGCTATGGAAAATTCCTCAAGTGATGATGAAGACGAAGGGGAAAACTCAAATAAATCCTTGATGACAATAGAAGAGTCAGAGATAGAAGATTCGCTGGCACTCATGGATACCTCATGCTCAAAAGATGAGGACCTCTAGATAGATTTCACAAAATTGAAGGAAGATGTTAAAATTGTTTCCAGAAAAAGACTTGTGCAAGTGATATGTATAGTCATTAATGCCTATGAAAATATTCAAAAGACAAAAGAAAGGATAATAGAATCAATGGATTCCCTTCAATTGGATATTATAAATCAAGAAGAACAACAAAACAATAGTAGAGATGAGTACTAGCCTCAGGGAATACATTCTTGTTATGAGCCATGGAAAGGAGACACTAGAACGAGAGAACGAAGATCTAAAATCCACTATCACAATTATAGAGGATAAAACTGAGCAATCTAGGAGGGATCAGAAGAATACCCTCAAACTAATAAGAAATAAAAAAAAGAAGGAAGAAGCAATAAGAAAACTACAAACTGAGCAAGACATAAATAAAAAAATGTTAGAGGAGCTGGAAAAATCAAAAGAAGAAGGAAGCTCCCAAAGTAACTAGAGCACAAAATATAGGAACATGCGTGTACCCATCACACACAAGTGTGAAATCTCACATAGATCATACAAAACAAAAGTTAGGATAATTCAGGAGGACAAACAGGACCCTATGAAGACAATATATATTAAACATGACTCTATATCACAGGGCACAAATCAAATAGATGTATGCTCAAGTCAATTGCTATCCGAGAATCATGAAAGATTGGTCTCTCTCAATAGCCAATGATCATAATAGCAAGGAGTGATGGGATGCAATTATATGTGTGGATGGTCTACGCACATGGCAATGAAAGAAAAAAGAAACCCCCTTATCAAAGGCCTAGTATAAAGAGAGTTTAGAAATCATGCAATGTCCACTCTCACTAAGATGAAGGAGATTAGTCTTGACAAAGACACACTATATAAAAAAGAGCATCAAGACTTGTCTTCCCAAATATCTCCACCAAGAACCTGGTGCATTGAAGAAGTAATAAAAATGAGAAGGATCTTAAATAAAAGTGAACAAATATACAAGACGGGACAATCTTTCAAAAAGGCACACCCATAGAGAAATTTGTAAGAAAAGAGTGTTGAGGACGCTGGAAAACAACATGAACCTACATTAATAGAAGAATCAACTAAGGAGAAGAAATTGAATATGAACTGATTACAACAGTCCTCTCCCATTGGCTCTAAAAAGAAGAGGCTAAAGACACCCTTAACATGGGCAAATCGAGCACCGAAAACCACAAAAATGAGGAAACTAGTCAAAGAACCTGGTTCTTTTGACTATCAAGTATGCATGTCCTTTTCAATTGAGAGTTTCTTGAATAAGGATATACTCCCAATCCGTCCAAGTAAGACATAAAAAACACCCTCAAGAAATAGACCAACTTATGTTGGCTTATACCAAAATCTTTGTTCCAAAAGCCCCTCCCATGTTTGCATGTCCATAAGTAGACACCTTAACCCACAAATAATGATCACCAATAGAAAACTTCCAAAGTTACAAATTCTAAAAATTGAAATACCTGTTACCATAGAACACAAGCAGTAACCCAGAGAGAAGGATAGAAGTGAGAATCTGAAAAAAGTGCAAGACATCGAACATGGAGAAACATTTGAAGAGTTAGTGTCTAGGGGGTAAAGGGATTTAACAAGAGGGAAGTGTTCAATCTGGAATATACAAATAATAAGAAAGCCGACTGACCTCAAATAAAGTAAGTAGGGATGAAGAAAGAGGAGGACAATGATGATTTAGAGGGGGAACTAAAACTGAAAAGAGTACCAAAAATGGATATATACTCACCTGCATAGGGACTTACCTTCATAAATGAGATTAAAACACTTGGGACCTATTACCCTCATAGTTTATACCAAACTCAAATCCTAATAAATGATGACCTGGTATTCATACACATACACACATACACACACACACACACATATATATATATGTGTGTGTGTGTGAGTATGTATATGTATGTCTGTGTGTATGTATATGTATGTCTGTGTGTGTATATGTATGTCTGTGTGTATACACAACTTAAAGTGGTACATGCGAACATTCCGCTTAAGGCTAAATAAGAATAAGTTGTTAGAGCTCACGTACTTACTTACTTTTTGACAATGTCAAAAGGGGAAAGATTTAGTTCATATACACAGATTACGTGCCAACAATATCAAATATATTAGGCACATACAAATCATGACTATAGAAGATTGAAGATGGATAAAGAATATTGAAAGTTTCCATACACACAAATATATATGTATGTATATATGTATATATATATATATAAAGATATATCCAGTTTGCCATTTATCACTTATGTAAAGGAGTCATCTTTTAGTTATAAAAGAACAGTCCTATCAGAAGATATTTAATGTAAAGGAACTATTTATTACTCATACTTGCTTAGGCTAGCTAAGTAATCCCTCTTAGTTAGTCTTACTGACTCAGCGAGTTTAAAAATCTTGCTGAACTCGAGGGTGAACTACTGTGAGTTTACAAACCTCGTGTAGAGACCCTTAGTGGTATCAAAATGAAGCTATAGTGTTAGAATAACATAGAGCTAGTTCTAAGGGGGAAGATTGTAAACATAGTAGAAATGTTTAAAGGGAAATAAGTTGATCTAGATCTGAAGAATGAGGTAAGTATGTGAGAAGAACAAATGAAGAAGATAATCCAGATCTGAAGATGAAGAAGTAAGCTGTACACATGCATGTGAAGTTATATGAAGCTGTTATATATTTGTAATCATCGAAAAAAGGAAAAATATTGAGTAGCTATTGACTCAATATATCATAAGATTTATATTGAAGTTTTTATGATTTGACAAACAATGTAGTTGGGCAATCAAATGGTGATATAAGGAGGAGTTCATTTGAAGAACCAGTTATCCAATCAGTTTTCCAGAAGACTTATTGACGTAGTCACAACATTTAGAAAAAATGCTCAAAGGAACAAGTCTTTATGAAACTGAAGACTTAAGCTATTTCATGCCGATATTGGAGAAGACAAAATATTGACTGATTCCTAATAAGTGAAGAGTTGGATTTCATTTATGGTAATATTCTACAACATATCATAAGTTGATAAACATGGAAATTAGAATCATTGTAGGACATACAAATATGGAAAGAAAGGAAATTCATGTCAAACAAGGTTTGACTTTCAGGCACAATTAGTGAAACAAAAATTTTCTTGGATTCAATCATTAAAGTCAGTGACTACTACTATATATATATAACACGAACGAGATCAAAACTCGACCACAAAGCCAACATACTACAAATTTCAATAAGCTACAAGAGTGAGCACAATCAACACTTTCGTCTCAAGAGAGCCAATTATCAAATTAACATAGAACCTCAGTGTATCAAGAATTTATCCATCTATTTCTTATGTTGTAATAGTTAGGTTCTATTGTTGTTCTTCTTATTTACCTTTGAAAGTATTGGTGATTAGTGTTTGTTGGTTTTTATATTTTGTTACTAGGAGATTATAGATGAACATGTTTAAGAAAAAGGTCCATTAGGTATGGCATAGAAGTTGTAAACCTGCTATCCACTCGATCATAGTGAATATTTTGGGTAAATCCTATAGGAAGATATGTTGTGGTTTTTGACTCCTTTAGGCAAGGGATTTTTCATGTGAAAATTCTTGTGTTGACTATTTATTTTTATTGCATAACCTTTGTAGCAAATTATTCTAATAATTTGATGCTTGGAATGTATAGCAGTAGTTTAATCCTAACAAAGGGTGTGATAAAATATCCTCTAAAAACTCCAAGAAAATGTTGATAAACTTCATCATCTAGAATGATTGGGGGATAATAATGTCAAATTAAGCGCCATTATATATATCTCTATGATTTCTAATCACAATCCCTCTATGCTTTCCCTTCTGGAGACTCGAATGAGTGACCACAAATAGTTCACTAGGTTTCTATGGCCAACTCTAATACCCTGCAGTGGGTAACTCTAGTGGCATTTCAATAATACGAAAATATGACCTATTAAAGATTGATGACATCTCTATTACTCCTCAAGGAATCCATGCTATGGTTATGGTAAACTATCCCCCTATTACTAGGGTTTTTAAGCCATTTATACCAACAACCTTTTTGTTGACAGCAAACACCTTTAGGAACAACTGACGACAGTTTTTGACATTGTCGATGGAACTATCAATGGGAATTGGATAGGGGACTTTAATGAAATCCTTAAATTCTCTAACAAGTTTGGAGGTAATAGTATTAACAATAATAAAGCCGACTGCTATTGGGACTATATATATCATTGCAAGTTAGTCGACCTAGGTTTCAAGGGAAGTAAATACACCTGAACTAACAAAAGGTATAGAAGGCGGGACTTGATTATGGGTAGACTAGAGAGATTCCTGGATAGTGACCCTTCAATAGAACTCTACCTTGAGTATACTGTCACTCACTATTCTCTTGCTCACGTTGACCATTGCCCCTTGTTAGTCAGATTCTTCAATGAGAATCCTCCCTTAGACGAACCATTTAGAACAAAAACCATGTGGTGTATCCACCCTGGCTTCAATGATATAGTTAGGGAATACATTGAGAATCATTCTAATTTGACCTCTGCCACTACTAGCTTCAAGATCAAAATATTAGCTTGGAACAAAGAAGTTTTTGGCAACATCTTCCACAAAAAGAAAAATCTGTTGGCTAGACTTGTAAGGATATTGAATCCCCAAACTACCAATACAACTGTAACGACTCGTCCGATCATTTTTGGCTAAAAACCTCTGTTTGACCAAATTCCCCATCCCATAGACTCTATGTGAGGGTTGTGACTCGCAGGGTGGGTAGCACAGCTCCTGAGGTGCATTATGGGTTTCAGAATAAAAACTCAAGTTTGATAGTTTAGAAATGAAAAGAGTTGACTCAAAGTTGACTTTTGAGTATAGGTGTTCATTTCCAAGTTTCATTTCTTTTGGTAGTTTCATAACTTCATTTGTGACTTAGTCGAGTCTTGGTTCGCTTTCTGAGGCGTTCGGACGTGTTTTGAGTCATTATTTGCTAAATTATAAAATTTAATGATTTTGGGTGGATTCATAGAAAAGCAGACCTTATCTTGGTCGAATGAGAATTTCAAGTGAGCGAGCAACTTCGTAGCGTCATTTATTCTTGGGTAGCATGTGTGGTTTGTGTCCGTGAGATCTCGAGTGAGTTTCGGGTGTTTGGTGGAAGTTTGCAAGTTTTGCTATAGTTGCTGGTTTTGGGTGTGTAGCACCAACAAACCATTGGTCGCTTCTGCAGATGTTGGTCCACAAATGCGAGCCATAGGAAGGATGGGGAAGTCCGTTTTTGCGGCATTTTATGCATAGAGATGATCCTCCTCTGCGAAGTTTCTCCACTTTTGCGATCACACTGTACATTAAGTTGGGCCACTTCTGCAGAAATTTTTCTGTAGAAGCGAGCTGCTTCTGCGTGGCCGATTATATAGAAGCGGAATCACTGTATCACACCTATATTAAAAGATCATTTTTAAATCACTTCTCCATATTTAATCTTTTCTGACTTAAGCTCGGTTGGGAAAATATTTTGGAGGGTTTCTATATTCTTCGTCTTTGGGGTAATGATTCTAACCCATGAACTTTATTTATCCGTGATTATGTCTTTGAAATTAAGTTATTTCCATGAATTGGGTAGAATGAACCTAGGGTTTATGTTTATGAATAAGAGGCCTTAATCCATGAAATTGGGGATCAAGACTTAATCTTTATGATGTGATATTGTAGATATAGATTGGGTAATGATAAAATGGCCTATTGCAATGTTTAATTTGTTGTTTCGATTCCGTAAAATTTTGGGGGTCAGGTAGTCCGTTTCTTTGAAAGGTTATATATTTGTGTATGAATTTGAATACTTTGTTAACATAGATTCTATATGTTAGACTACGAATGATGAAAGAAATCTCGCAGACTTAAACTCTCAACCCAAGTCGATAGATGTTTTGCTAAGAGTGCTAAAGATGTCCCGCCAATCTACACTAACATGCCTAATGTGGCATGGAAAATAGAGTGGAGTTGGAGTTGTCTGTGATGATCTGAGAAACATGTTTATTTTGGCTTTGTATGTAATACTTGGCCGAAGACCATGTTTTCTTTTAGCTTGTCTTTATTTCTTAGCTTATCTTTTATCTCTTAGCTTAGGACATAGTATGCCATGTAATAACTACCTTAGGACATAATTAATAGGCCATGTAAAGGGTGACAAGGCCGAGAGTCTTCCAATAAGGTGACTAAGCCAAAAGGTCTTCCAAAAGGATGACTACGCAGTGAGTTGGAGGACAAGTTGGCAAGGACAAAAGACATCTAGAAGATGGGGCTTTCAAGAAAGAATTTATGAACTAAGAAGTTCATGAATTGGCTATATTGAAGACTTCAAGGTCGGCCAAATGGAGAGGAAGAGTTGGCCGAAATGGTTCATCAAACATGTGCAAGGAATGGAAGCTTCTAAACTACTTCCAAGAAGATAAAGTCTTGAGAAGCCAAATCAATCCACTCTTCTACTTGGAATCCACAAAGGGAGTGTGAAAGAATCATTCTTTATCCCCAAGAAATGCCAAGACCTTTCCCATTATCTTGATTTGGTCGAAACACTCTTGGTCACCAAGTAGACCAAAACCCATTCCCATTTCTTCCCACTAGGCCGAGAAAGTAGTTAGAGTTTGTGTCTATATGACCCTTAGGACTTGTAAATATGAAGAGTTGATTGAGATATAAATTTGAGTTTTATTCATTTGCTAAGTTATTCAACTTGTGTGTTTTTTTATCTTAGTTGGTTCTGTGTGAGCCAAACCTCTTGGTGTAAGTTGAAGCTAAGACTATGTGACCTAGTTAAACCCAAGTTAAGGTTTCCCTTTGGTGTAAGTATTGGTTAGGACTGTGTGACCTAATCAATACCCAGACTCGAGGAACCCCCTTAGTGGTAACCGAACGTTGGAACTGTATGGACCAACCTAGCCTAAGGTTCGGGTTACTAAAAGGGCTTCCGAACACCCTCACTTGGCTAGCTCACAGGCATTGCACTTAGCAAAGCCTGGTATTGACCTTGTGGAATTGGTCACCTAATTCTTGGTGTCCACTCGGGTAGTAAAACCCCCGTGTCTCTATCCTTGGGCTCATCAACCGCATTTCACAACAACCATAACAACCAAACACTTAACCCAAAACGTACCAATGAACACTTGGTGTGTGCCCGGATTGCAACTCGCATTTTGTGTTCATTCCTCGTCCAAACAACTTCAATCCATTCACCACCAAGTCCCAAAACACCTCCCTAACATCCACTACAAAGGTCTCTAACTGAAACCCTACAAATACTACCATCCAAACCCGACAACACTAAACTATCTGCATAACACACCTTACCGATGACCTCACTATTTTAGATTGTTCCCGAGACCTTTTCATCGTCAGACCACCAAAACCCGATCACCATAGCCACCCTCAACGTACCCCAAATAACTCTATAAAATTCCTTGATTCATTTCCCTATACAACTACCCAAAACAGTCATCAACACCACGCAGCCCTACTGTAGCACACCTACCGAGAACCTCACTTGTTCAGGTCTATTCCGTTGCCTTTCCACTACCAAACCACCGAACCCCAACTTTCACTACAACCCTCAACGTGTCTAAAATAACTCCACAAAACTCCTAAGTCTAACTCTTCCTAAAGATACCCGAATTAGCCATCAAATACCACACTGTCTAGCCAAACTGAGAATCCGACTTTGGCATTCATTCTCGAGTTAACCTGAATATATCCAAGACCCAAACCACTTACCAATCATCACCCCTCCTTACTTGCATCAACGAAAGTTCGGAGGCGCTTCACAAATGTTAGTGGTTTATACGAAAATGTTAATCTTTAGGCTACTGTTATCGTAACTTGTTTCATATTTTTAAATTTCTTCTGTGATTATCATGTTGCAATTACCATTTTTTAAAATTAGGTATACACAATTGAATATTAAGTGCATTGAGTATTATGAACACCATCAATTTCATGGTTTTGAGAGGTGGAAAGTGAAATTTTAATCCTAAATTAAGATTTTGGGATAGTTGAAGATTTGGCCTATTAATTGGTAGCAAGATCGAAACTTGATTATAAATTTCAATTCAATGACTTATGAGTAAACCAATTTCGAAATAAATTTCAATTTTATCCTTGTGGGCCTAAAGTAACTTTTTGGGTTCATTTTGATTCCAAATTAAAGCGTAGCAATATGGGTGTCCTTGGATTTGTAATTTAACATAGATTATATATTTAATAGCCCTTGTTTATTCAGAAGAGTTTCGGAAGGAGAAATCTCAAGTGTGATTGTTTGTGGCATCTACTCGGCCTTGAGGTAGGTTATGACTTACTTTTGTTAGGCTTTGATTAAAGCATCGTGTGTAGTTGTAGAAATTGATGGGGATAGCATGATAGGACTTCAGGCATGAAGTGGAGGTGAATTCCAATTAGGTTGGTTCCATCAGCTGTTATATGGGCTTATCTCCATATGTGTTATTTTATGTGATTATTACTTATTTGTATCTCTGTCACATGATAGCTCACTCATCTCATGAAAAGAAGGGTAATATTGATAATTGAACCGTGACAGTAATATGACTTGTACTTTTTGATTTTATATTGGTGATGTGGTTGAGATTGATATCATGCATGCCATGATTTTCATATTACTCATATGTTATCATAATTGTGAGGTGGGTGATTGAGAGCCTCCGAGGTCTTTATCGGAGTTTGTGAGTGACAAAGAGACTTCAAGGTTTTTGCCGGAGAACAAGAGTGATTGATAGTCTCTGAGGTTTCTGCCGGAGAGCACGAGTGGTACATGGACTTCACGGGTCCCCATGGTCATGGATTTGAGGCATTGCCCTTAGCATATATGTATGAGGGAGTCCCATCTGACATAATTTAATTAAAAAAAGGTATGTACGAGAGTGGAGCGATAGAGGTGACTACTGCATTGCTCTCATTCGTTAATAGATTAAACTATTCATTTGGTGACCTATATTTGTCTTTGGTTGATTATATGATTTCTTGACACTTTACTTGTATATGATTTGTGACCATACTTGATTATTCTACGTGCTACTTGTTAGTTTCTACTTCTTCATGTGTTATCTAATCATCGTTAGCCTGTGATACTTACCAGTACTAGTGTTGTACTGATACTACTCTTGCTGCACTTTTGTTGAGTGGAGAGTAAGATCCAGGTTCCAATTCTACGCCCTGTAGCTGCTACGCGAGGGTGATATCTCACGGTCATTCATAGTGAGCTACTTGGTCATTTGAGCCCCTGAAAGACCCTCCTTATTTAGTTTTGTATTCTATTCGGTAAACAGTATGTAGCGTTCATGCATTTTTGGACTTGTATTTCAGATTATATTAGAGCGCTTGTACTCTTTGACCAGATTTTGGGGAATGTTTGGATATTCTAGTTATGATAAGTATTTAAGACTCGATAACTTATTCTTATTTAATTTTTCTCTTATTTAGCTTATTTCTACAAATTGGGGATATGGTTTGCCTACCCAGAGGGATAGCGTAGGTGCCATCACGACCCCCAATTTGTATCGTGACAAATTGGTATCAGAGCTCTATGTTAACCTATCTAATGAGTACAAGAGCAATGTGTTGTAGAGTTTCGCGGATTGATATGTAGATGTCCGTACCCATCTTCGAGAGGCTATAAGACATTTATGAAACATTTCATTCTTTGTTTCTCTTTATGCTAGTTCGATCCGATTGGTATCTGGTTTATTCTTTTCATGCAAGTTTGTTCAGATTGGTATCTTAACCTTATTCTTGTGTTCTGTCACAAATGTTGAGAAGGCGATCGACTTTCATTGGAGGCCAGGAGCCTGCACCCACACCCATACCTAATGGCCGAGCAACT
The DNA here is from genome assembly GCA_029783415.1 of Anisodus acutangulus. Lineage (NCBI taxonomy): Eukaryota > Viridiplantae > Streptophyta > Magnoliopsida > Solanales > Solanaceae > Anisodus > Anisodus acutangulus. The sequence goes on from CM056492.1 coordinate 42,939,386, forward strand.
GTCTGTGGGCGAGACAGGAGATATGGCAGGGAGAGAGGCCGTACAATTATTCCATCTAGGGGCTGAGCACTAGCACTAGCTTAGGATCCCGATAGAGAGTTGACTTAGGAGCTTGAGGATATTTTAAATGAGGAGTCGATTCCGGCTGAGGAGATTGGGCCACAGAGGCACAACCTTGGTTTGCTACTACTCCTGATCTACTGGAGGCTATGTTTCGAGTGTTAGGGTACTTTGACAGTTTGGCCTTGGTAGGCATTAGTCCGGTTACTTTAGACGGCTCACAGACTATAGTGTAGGGTTAGACTCCCAATGTTAGGGTTGCTCCAGGGTTTTAAACTCTAGGGGTACTACTGGCAGCTATAGTGGCTCCCTATATTGATGCGATTCTGGTGCCTGATTTTGATTTTTCAGCCTATAAATGGGCTAATGATGACTAGTGAAGAGCGGAAATTATTCAAGAGGTTCACTAGGATGTCTCCTCCTTGCTTTAATAGTACTCCGAGTGAGGATGCGTGTGAGTTCATTGTTATCTTCCATGAGTTTCTTCATGAGTTGGGTGTGGTGAAGTCTTACGGAGTAGATTATGCCTTTTTCCAATTAGTTTGGGATGTCAAGAAATGGTAGAGAGCTTACATGAAGTGTCGATAAGATACGTCACCACCTTTGACTTAGACTCAGTTTTATCTGGTGTTCCTAGAGAAGTACGTCTCTCATACTCTAAGAGATAGCACGATCGATAGGTTTTTTGGATTTTGAGTAGTGAGGTATGTTCATTATAGAGTACGAGACCAGGTTCCTTTGTTTGTACTAATATGTGACAGCATTACTCCCCACAGATGGCAAGAGAGTTAGACGATTTGTGAAGGGTTTAGACCTTTGACATGTGGTGGCAACCATATAGTTAGAGGCTAATGGGGCCTCATTTCAATAAGTAGTTGAGTATGTCGGTAAAGTCGAGGCAGTGAGAGCTCAGGCACATGGCATATGGGGTGACAAGAAGGCCCGTAGATGTGATAACTGCAGAGGTCCTACTAGAAGTAGGGGATACTATAACAGAGGTTGTTATCATCCCTACGGTCCTCCCATCCAGTCAACACTTCAGACTTCAGCTGGTGGTTCTGCATGGTATAATGGGCATAGTTCTGGATAGTCTTTCTGAGGTTCTTACTCTCGATCTTCAGACCGTGGAGGGGGGGGGGGGTATTCAGGTTCTTCTATGATAGTTCCGCAACCTATGGTCAGGGGAGCATGTTTTGAGTGTAGTGAGACATGGCATTTCGCTAGAGAGTGTCCTAGACTTAGACAGGGTTCTAGAGTTAAGACATCTAGCCCCCAGCACCGCCAGCTAGAGGAGGCTGCCATTCTTATAGAGGTAGTTTGCAGTTTGGCAGAGGTGGCCATCAGTCTGACAGATGTGGTTATCAGTAAGGTAGGGGCGACGCTCGGTCCAGGAAAGGTAGATCTGAGTCAATCCTTGGTGGTCATGGAGGCACTTAGTCAGAGGGTGGACTTGACTATTGTTATGCTTTTCCTGGTAGGCTAGAGGCTGCGGCTTCTGATAAAGTCATTAAATGTATCATTTCAGTTTGTCATCGGTCGACTTCAGTTTTATTTGATCCGAGCTCTTCTTTCTCATATGTGTCTACCTATTTTTCTACAGGTCTGGATATGTTTCGTAATTTACTTGATGTGCCTATTCATGTTGCTACCCCTATTGGTGATTCTGTGGTAGTGGATAAAGTTTATAGGTTCTGTGTAGTCACCTTTGTGGGATATGATACTTGGGTAGAGTTGGTTATTCTTGATACAGCATATTCTGATATTATCCTAGGTATGGACTGGTTATCGCCTTATCATGATATTCTGGACTGTCATGCTAAGATAGTCACATTGTCCATGCCGAGTATTTGGAGGTTAGAATGGAAGGGTACTCCTAGCCCTGCACCTAAGAAGATCATATCATTCCTTAGAGCGAACAAGTTCGTGAATAAGGGGTGTTTTGCCTATTTTGATCATATTCGAGATGCTAGCATGGATACTCAACCACTTGAGTTGGTACCGGTAGTGAGAGAGTTTTCAGAGGTATTTTTGATAGATTTGCCTGGTATGCCACCTGATCGTTATATTAATTTTTGCACCGATTTGGAGCCAGACACTCGGCCTATTTTTGTTTCACCTTATAGGATGGCACTCGCAGAGTTAAGAAAGTTTAGGGAATAATTGCATGACTTATTGATCAAAGGTTTCATCAGACTGTGTTTTTCCTTGGTGTGCTCCCGTATTGTTTATAAAGAAGAAAGATGGTTCGATGCATATATGTATTGATTATCGATAATTGAACAAGGTTACTATCAGGAACAAGTATCCAATGCCCCGCATTGATGACTTGTTTGATCAGCTTCATGGTGCATCAGTCTTTTCCAAGATAGACTTGAGATTGGGTTACCATTAGTTGAAACTTCGAGCGGAGGATATCCCTTAGAGGCTTTACTGGACCCGCTATGGTTACTATAAGTTCTTGGTTATGTATTTCGGGCTTACCAATGCCCCTACAAGTTTTATAGCTTTGTTGAATAGGGTTTTCATGCCCTATTTGGATTCTTTCATCATTGTCTTCATTGATGATATCTTGGTTTATTCTCGTAGTGAGGAGGATCATGAGAAACATTTGAGGATCGTGCTTGGATTATTGAAGAAGAATAAGTTGTATACCAAGTTTTCCAAGTGTGAGTTTTGGCTCAGTTCGGCGGCGTTTTTGGGACTTGTGGTGTCATGGTGGATCCTAACAAGATTGAGGCAGTTCGAGATTGGGCTAGGCCTACTATGGTGATAGAGATTAGGATTTTTGTGGGTCTTGTGAGTTACTATCGCCGGTTTGTGAAAAATTTCTCGTCTATTACTTTCTATTTAACTCGGTCAACCCAGAAGAATGTGCCTTTTCAGTGGTCAAATGAGTGCGAAGAGTGCTTTCAAAAGCTTAAGTCTTTGTTGACCTTAGCCCCGATTTTGGCTTTACCAGTAAAGGGGAAAGACTTTGCATTTTATTGTGATGCTTCGCTGCTTGGTCTAGGTTGCGTGTTAATGCAAGAAGCCAAAGTGATAACTTATGCTTCGAGGCAGTTGAAGGTGCATGAAAAGAACTACCCCACTCATGATTTGGAGTTGGTGGCGGTAGTTTTTGCCTTGAAAATTTGGAGGCATTACTTGTATGGGGTCCATTGTGAGGTGTTCACGGACAATTCTAGTCTTCAACATATGTTCAATCAACGGGATTTGAATTTGAGGCAACACATGATAATGGAGTTAATCAAGGACTATGACATTAATATTCTTTATCATATGGGCAAGCCTAATGTGGTAGTAGATGATTTAAGCCGAAAGGCAGTGAGTATGAGTAGTTTGGCTCGTGTGGTTGTGGGGGAGCATCCCTTGTCTAGAGTGGTTTAGTCTTTTGAAAACAGTCTTGTGAGACTTGATATTTCAGAATCGGGCAAGGTTTTAGCTTGTGTTGAGGCGAGGTCATCACTTTTAGAGCAAATCAAGGCCAACTGTTTAAGGATGCGAAGTTGTGCAAGATTCGAGACAAGGTGTTGAGGGGGAAGGATAGAGAGGCGATTCTTGATAATTAGGGTGTTTTGAGGATTAAGGGGAGAGTATGTGTTCCTCGTGTGGGTGGCTTGACTAATTTGATCATGGAGGAGGCTCACATCTCTAGGTACTCTATTTATCCGGGTGCATCAAAAATGTATCGTGATTTGAGGCAACATTATTAGTGGGATCGAATGAAGAGAGATATAGTGGAGTTCGTGTCTCAATGTTTGAATTGTCAACAAGTTAAGTATGAACATCAAAAACTAAGGGGGGGGGTATGACTTAGAGGATGCCTATACTTGAGTGGAAATAAGAGCATATTGCTATGTATATTGTGGTAGGGTTGCCAATGAATCTGTGCAGGTTTGACACTGTTTGGGTTATCGTGGACATATTGACTAAGTTCGCACACTCTATTCAGGTTCAGACTACCTATAATTCGGAGAAGTTGGTAAAAATATACATTTGGGAGATTGTATGGTTTCATGGAGTGCCCACTTCTATTATTTCGAATCGAGTCACTCAGTTCACTTTTTTTATTTGGAGGACCTTGCAGAATGAGATGGGGACTCAATTGGATCTCAGTACGACATTTCACTCACAGATAGACAAATAATCTGAGCGGACTTTTAAGGTTATGTCGGATATGTTACGAGCTTGTGTGTTCGACTTTTGTGGTCATTGGGACCTATTTTTTTCCTTAGCAGAGTTTGCCTACAACAACAATTATCATTTGAGTATCGAAATGGTGCTGTTTAAGACTTTGTATGGTAGGAGATGTCGGTCTCCGTTTGGTTGGTTCGATGCTTTTGAGGTGAGGCCATGGGGTACATACTTGTTGAGAGATTTATTGGATAGAGTGAAGTTGACTCAGGAGAAGCTCCTAGCGGCTCAGAGTAGATAGAAGAAGTATGCAGACCGGAAAGTTCATGATATGGAGTTTATGGTAGGTGATCAGGTTCTGTTGAAGGTCTCGCCTATGAAGGGCATGATGAGATTTGGAAAGAAAGGCAAGTTGAGTCCGAGGTATATTGAACCATTCAAGATCCTTCGACATGTTGGTGAGGTAGCCAATGAGTTGACTTTGCCATCGGGTCTATTAGGTGTTCATCTTGTGTTTCATGTCTCTATGTTTAATAAATATCATTCTAATGGGTCCTACATCATTCAATGGGACGTGGTGTTGTTTGATCAACATCTGGCATTCGAGGAAGAGCCTGTGGATATTTTGGACATGCAGGTTAGGAATTAGAGGTCCAAAGAAATTGATTCAGTTAAGGTGCAGTGGAAGCACCGTCCGGTTGAGGAGGCCACTTGGGAGATCGAGTCGGATATGCATAGTATATATCCTCAGTTGTTCGACAGACCAGATACCTTTTTTCTCCCTTCTATGCCTTGTCGCTCGAGGATGAGCGAGTGTTTGATTGGTATCTAAGTAACAATCCATTTGGTAGTTTAGTACTTTTAGACCTGATATCCCTAAAACACCTTTCTATGGTCTTATTTTGGTGTCTATAGCTTGCGGGGAAGGGTGACGTGCTTCCCGAGGCAATTCAGTGAGTGTCGGAGAAGAATTAGTGAGAATGAAAGTTCTTAAGTTAAGGAAATGAAAATTTTGAGCTATCCCTTTAGGTACGGTTATTTAAATGATGTGTAATTTTAGGAATTTATTTATTTATTATGTGTGAATAGTTTATTCATATGAATATTATTTGCACCCATATAAGGTATAAGTTGGTAAATATAGTATTTAACGGAGTGGGTAAATTTTAAAGTAGACAAAGTGGTTAAGACAATAAGTGAATTGAGGAAACTATTGTGATAAGTTATTGGACTAGACCCACTTCTTATGATTCATGCATCTTAGTGTCTTAGTGTTCCAAAATAATTTATTTATAAACATTTAGCTTGCAAAATAAAAAAAAGTAGAACTGTGCTTGACGAAGGCGGCAACTGCAAGGAAATTCCGTGGAAATAAGGAGAAATCAAGGTAATGCTTTCATATATATATATATATATTGCTTTCATATATATATATATATGTATGGTTAGGACTGAATGATTAGATAATTACGGAGCTAATGATTGCTAGGCTTCATGATTAGGTAATAGTAGGATAATGATTGAGAAGGATAGTGGCTAATAATGAAGTCTTGATGAGATAATCATTGGATATTAATGATAAAAGGAGTAAATGTGAGTGGATTCATACGAAAATGTTGATATTTAGGCTACTGTTATCGTAACTTGTTTCATATTTTGAAATTTCTTCTGTGATATCATGTTGCAATAACCATTTTTATAAATTAGGTATACGCAATTGAATATTAAGTGCATTCAGTTATATGAACACCATTAAATTCATGGTATTTGAGATGTGGAAATTGAGATTTTTAATTCTAAATTAAGATTTTGAGGTAATTGAAGATTTGGCCTATTAATTTGTAGCAAGATTGAAACTTGATTATAAATTTGAATTCAATAACTTATGAGTAAACTAATTTCAAACTAAAATTTCAATTTTACCCTGTGGGTCCGGGATCACTTTTTGGGTTCATTTTGATTCCAAATTAAAGCGTAGCAATATGGATGTCCTTGGATTCGTAATACAACGTAGATTATATATTTGATACACCTTGTTCATTCGGAAGCGTTCCAAAAGGGGAAAGCTCAAGTTTGATTGTTCGTGGTACCCGCTCGGCCTTGAGGTAGGTTATGACTTACTTTAGTTAGACTTTGATTAGAGATTCGTATGTAGTTTTAGAAATTGACGAGGATAGCATGATAGGCCTTCAGGCATGAAGTGGAGGTGAATTCCAATTAGGTTGGTTCTGTCAGTTGTTAAATGGGCTTGCCACCATATGTGTTATTTTATGTGATTATTACCTATTTGTATCTAAGGTACAATCTAGGTTCCTGTTCTACGCCCCATGGTTGGCTGATGTGCGAGGGTGACATCTCACAGTCATTCAGGGTGAGCTACTTGGTCATCCATGGCCCCTGAATGACCCTCCTTATTTACTTCTGCATTTCTATTCGGCAGATAGTATGTAACCTTCAGGCATTTTTAAACATGTATTTCAGATTTTATTAGAGCTCTTGTACCTTTGACCAAATTTTGGGGGATGTTTTGATATTTCTAGTTATGATAAGTATTTAAGACTTGATAACTTACTCTTATTTAACATGTTTCTACAAATTGGGGATGTGGTTCACCTACCCGGAGGGATAGTGTAGGTGCCACCACGACTCGAGATTTTTGTCGTGACAAGTGGCTCTTGTACTGACCAGACTAGATCATTGACAATGTAATAAGTAGATAATTGGAATTATGCTACTCTTCTATTTTATATTATCGAGACAGTTTAATTAAATTTTTCTTCTATTTTCGCTTATATATCGATTACGTTGGTGGGTTTTGGAAAATGGTTCGCATACCGGTGGCAGAAGTGTAGGTTCCACCACGATATCCGAAAGGGGTCGTGACAAAGTTGGTATTAGATCTCTAGGTTAAACGATCTCACAAGTATAAGAGCAATGTCTAATAGAGTCTTGTTGATCGGTGCGGAGATGTCCATAATTATCTTCGACATGCTATGGTGAAAGTGAAAGACAGGGGGCGGGGGGAGGGGGGTGAATTGTAATTTTTTTTACTGGTAGTCGACTAACACTTAAGTAATGTGGAAAGTAACTTGCGTACGATAAATGACACATAATATTTCTACTAGTTCAGATCCAATGTAGATCCTAGTCCGGTCCACTTGGGTTGTAAGAGTGTTCTCTTGAGCTTGTTAATGGTGTTTTGGTACAATGTTTTTTTTTAATGGTGCTCCTACATCTACACTCAAACTCTCGTAATCTTTTTGATACAAAGCCTCACAAACTATACTATATCTCTCCTTTTTTTTGTTTACACTATAAATCACCCAGAAATACAATACTTATGAAAGTAGAGCGGAGAACTTGAGATGTTGAGACGAAAGTATGTTTTGCTTTGTTTCTAGTTGAGCCTTTAAATAGTCATTTTCATGACTCTTAGAAGAGAATGCAACCCATGCGAGTTGATCCTTGGAAAAATGAATTAGGAATCGTACTTTCAAAGAATAAAGGTGAGCTTATTGATTTTATTCTCCGCAATCCTTGATTGATGACCCGTATTCCATCTTCAACATCTCCTTGTAATTGTTGCTTCGATACTCTCCCGAAATAGCTCCTTAATCTGTGCACAAGGATTTGTTTCCTTAACTCTGGTACTTATCATTCATGCTGGTCTTGACTTGAATCTTATCAGAACATTTCCTTTCCCTTTTTACACTTGTAGAAATCTACTCAATTTAATAAGTACGTCGACCTTCCTTGTAGGAACATGTTTTCAACTCTTCTATTGTTGGGCTATTCTGACTGGATAGAGGGTCTATGTGCTCTTCTTCTTTTTTGGCTTTACATTTCATTTATTTTATTGCACATAAGCATTGTCATAATTGAAATTTGCACTAACAATCTCCCCCTTTTTTATGATGACAATAAAAAATAAAAAATAGTTTACTTCCCTTTATATCAGTCGACTTTGTTGAGCTCCCCCTGAATTGTTGAGTGGGTAGTTGATTAGATACTCTCCCTGAATAGTTGTCCTCCTTTTGTTTCCCTTGTGTTTTCTCCTCTTTGTCATCAACAAAAAGAAGAGACACATACACACCATAGAAGCTAACACATAAAGGCTATCACAAGAAGCATATAATAATACTAGAGTAGGCATATACTAATACTAATAGAGCAGGCAAACATGTACGCTACAAGAGCATGCAAAGCAGTGTAGCAGACATAGTCACAAAATAAAGCAAAAAATTATCTTAAGTACACAGTATCAGAACCCAACATCTTAGGGCTTTAAAAAGTAAGTGAGAGTATGAAAACAACTCTCTTAAAGTCTTCCAACTTCTCACTAATGGTCACCTGCAAAACATCAAACATAATTTCAATAGAGTCAAGAGAGGCAAACACATTCTTCAGAGTCTTAAAGCATCCTTCGAGGTCTTCTCAAGAAGCATCCAGAGTTTGGCAACATTAAAGCTTGTTTCTTTGGAGACCTCCTTGATTTTATCAAGGTGCGTCTGTTGAGAAAGAATCAACTCCTTTAGTGCATCCATCTTGAGATCTAAAGTAGTAAGACGAGCAAGAGTATCATAGGATACATGAATAGACTCAGAAGTAGAAACTTCAGAAGTAGTAGCCTTAGGTTTGACAACAGGAACATCAGCTTCGTTCTTCACCCAAACATCATCTTCCATGATGTAACTTATACTTCCGAACGCACGAGAGTTACAACATTGAGAAAAAACGGTATTGGGAAAATTTGGTCACTAACTTTAAGTAGTCTAGTGATTAGCATGCCATAAGGAAGACAAGGAGAATCAGGAGAGACGTCAATCATGGCATTTATGTTAATGGATGATAGTTTGAGTTTCTTTTTCATAATAAGACAATAGGTAATGAGAGTATCGTGTTGAGTTAGAGTTGAGAATGAGCCAGATCTTGGTGAGAGAGTAGTGGAGACAATGTGGGCAATGACACGAGTAGTGAAACACAACTCAAGAGGGCTCAGAGATGACTTGTTTGGCATGTTCATAGGTCACTTCAAAGTATTCAGGCTAGGAATTTCGAAAGGGCCCGATGAATCCATAGAAGAGCATCAAACATTGCACAGTCAAGAAAAATTCTTTTCCCTAACACAAGAGACTCAAGTTAATTTGGATGAGAAGAGCGAATGTTAGCATATAACATAAGGACCAAGCTTTCATAAACCTTGGCAGGGCTATGTAATATGTTGCTCCAACATTGGAAGTCAAAGTAGGGCTTAATAGTACAATGAAGGGTTTCAAAAAGATTGAGATCAACAACACGACCGACATTAATACACTTATAAGACAAAGATACAAATAGGTTAAAGTTTTTGGTATCGCAAAAATTGAGACGATTGTTCTCAAAGTAGTTAGGATCAAAATTAACTTTCTTGGGAGAATTGAAACATGCATCGGGACAAATAGGGCGCTTACCAAGGTGTTTTTTAGTCAGTGAATCCTACTATCAGAAATGCCATGATTGGAGATAGAGTAGGTTGAGTTATTAGTGTCAAGTTGACATGGTGGTCCGATTTGCGAGTTGGTTTTCCACGGCCACGAGAACTTTTACGAGTGGAGAAAGAAGGGGTTTTAGAAGTTTTCACCATGGATGGAGAGGAATAGGTGCAAAGAGAGAATGGTTGTGGAAGAGTGGAGATGATAAGGCGTAGAGGGGTAGATAAAAGGTTTGGAGGGATAGTGGAAAGTTTTTTGGGGAAGGAAAGAGGAGGTGTGACGTTTGATGGGAAATGTCACATATTAAGTAAAGGGAGGCAGGCGTAATGATAACTCATAGGAAGATGGAAAGAAAATCTTTTAAACACTTAGCACGATTTGCACATATAATATAACACACATTAATTAAGGCAACAAAATATTCGAAAATAATGGGGTAGAAAAAAGTAATGGAGCACATAATTTGCAATTAGTCCTATAGAATTTCTAAGAGTGCAAAAACATTCCTCATGCAGTGGTTTCGTAAATAAATAAGCTAATTGTGAATCAGTGTTACCAAAAGAAATATCTAGGTTACCTTTAACCACATGATCTCTAATAAAATAATGCTTAATATCTATATGCTTTGCCCTAGAATGAACTACATGATTTTTTGATAAATATATAACCCTAGAATTATCACAGTAAATTTTGATAGGTTTGAACGATAAATTATAATCACTTAATTGATACATCATCCAAATTAATTTAGCACGACAATAACCAATAACAATGTATTCAACTTCAGTAGTTGAGAAAGAGATAGATCCCTATTTTTTGCTTTCCAGGAAATTAGAGATTTTCCTAGAAATTGACATGTTCACTAGTACTTTTTTCTTTCATATTTATGATCTACAAAGTCAGCATCTGAAAAACCTTTAAGTACAAATTTTTCTTTAGTAGGATCTACAATCAGATGTCCCAACAAGATACCTAATAATTCTTTTAACTGTTGTAAGATAGGATTCCGTAGGTACAACTTGAAACCTTGCACATCTGTATACGTTGAACATGATGTCTAGTCGACTAGCAGTTAAACATAGTATTGATCCAATAATACCTCGATACTTTGTTTTATCAACTGGTTTACCTTCATCATCTTTATCAAGAGTGCATGTTGGACTCATTGGATTACCAAGTGCTTTAGCATCCATCATACCAAACTTTTGAATAATCTCCTTTGTATATTTGGTTTGGCTAATGAATGTTCCTTTGTCAGTTTGAGCAATTTGCAATCCCAAGAAGAATGTTAATTCTCCCATCATACTTATTTCAAATTTATTTTGCATTAGATCCGAAAACTCCTTGCACAAAGAGGGGTTAGAACTTCCTAATATAATATCATCAACATAAATTTGAATAATGAGATTTTCTAATTGTGATCTTTTAATAAAAAGTGTAGTATCAATTTTTCCTCTAGAAAATCCATGACCGGTTAGAAAAGTGATCAAGAGTCCATACCATGCTCTAGGGACTTGTTTCAAATCATAAAGAGCTTTTGACAATTTAAAAATATGATATGGTTTTTTACGATTTTCAAAACCTAGTGGTTGTTTAACAAAATATTCTTCATCAATAAAGCCATTTAGGAAAGCACTTTTGTCTTCCATTTGAAAGAGTTTAAATGTTTTGAAAGAAGCATAGGCAAGTAGAATGTGAATTGATTTTGAATGTGCAATTGGAGCAAAGGTTTCATCATAGTCGACTCCTTCTTGTTGTGAGTATCCTTGAGCGACTAGACATGATTTGTTTCTAACAACATCTCCAACTTCATTTAACTTGTTCCTAAATACCCATTTATTTCTAATAATTGATGAATTTTCAGGTTTTGGAACTAAGGTCCAAATTTTGTTTTTCTCAAACTGATCCAATTTTTCTTGCATAGCCTTTAAGCAATGGTCATCTTTTAGATCTTCATGACTTTCTTTGGCTCTAATTTTGAGATAAGAGCAAGATTTACATTGTTTTTGCTAGTTTCTCTGGTTTTCATACCATCATTTATATTGCCGATGATAAATTATTTGGAAAGTCAGGTTCACTTCTCCATTCATTTGGTACTGCCTCAATTGATACACTAGTCGGCTATTCCTGAGTTGTAGTCGACTTTTCCTGTGCAGTAATTGATTTTTTGTCATTTGTTGCTTCAGTGGATAGGACAATTGTAGTGATGTCTCCTTCTTCTTCATATGCAATTGTACATTTCTCGACCAAGCGATTAGTATCATAAAATATTACACGAATAGTTTCTAAAATGGAAAGGGTACATTTATTAAATACTCTATATGATCTAGAGGTAGTTGAGTAATCAAGAAATATACCTTCATTGCTTCTTGGATCAAACTTACCAATATTGTTTTTTTATTGTTATGAACAAAACATTTACACCCAAAGGGATGAAAATAGCCTATGTTAGACTTCTTACCATTACACAGTTCATAAGGTGTCTTCTTCAAGATAGGTCGGATCAAACACATGTTAAGAACATGACAAGTTCTGCTAACAACTTCAGCCCAAAAATCATGTGGTAACTCATGTTCTACAATTATGGTTCGAGCCATGTCTTGTAGAATCCTTTTCTTTCACTTAAAGACACCATTTTTCTGGAGAGATCATGGTTATAATAAGTTATGAGTATAACCTTGTTCATTTCAGAACTCCTCAAAAGCTTTATTTTCAAACTCCCCACCATGATCACTTCTAATCGAGGTAGTATAGTATCGTTTTTCTGGCTGTACTTTTTCACAGAAAAACTTAAAATTCCTTAGAGTATCATCCTTATGAGCAAACTCTAATACTAGCGGTTCTAGTAGGACCGACTAAGTCCAAATGAAGCAACTGCAGTGTCTTAGTGGTAGATAAAATATACTTTGAATTAAAAGAGTTTCTAATTTGCTTACCTTTTGAAATGTATCACAAATGTGATCTTTTGTATAATTTATCTTAGGCAGACCTATTACAAGATCATGCTTAGCTAATTTTTTAATGAGTCTCATGCTTGCATGTCCAAGTTTTTTATGCCATGTCCATGGGTTTTCTTCCATTGAGGCTAGGCATATGTTTCCAACATGGTTTTTAATAGAATCTAGAACGTATACTTTCTTGCTTCTGCTTCCCGGAAGAAGTTTCTTTCCAGATGGATCATCAACTATGATGCATCCTATTATTCTGAATCTTACCTCGAGATCGGAATTGCATAATTTACTTATACTTAGGAGATTATACCTAAGTTCCTTCACAAGAAAAATATTAGTGATATCAACAGAATTATTGAAGGCAATACTTTCTTTTCTAATTACGGTTCCTGTAGAGTTTTCTCCAAATGTTACTAAGCCTCCATCAAAGTCAGCGTCAAATTTGAATAGACTTATGTTGCATGTCATGTGACTAGAACACGCACTATCTAATTACCATTTCCTTTTGATTTCTCATTCTGGTGTTCTTGCAAAAAGAGTAGTTACTTTCTTTTAGGTACCCAAGTTTTCTTGGGTCCTTAAGGGTTAGTATTACAATCATTGTTTTGAGGCTTCCATACCCATCTTGGAGTAGATGCATAACAAAATCTGCACTGATAGAATTTGTGACCAATTTTACCACAACAAAAATATTTTTGAGAAAAGAGTTCCTCAATGTCTAATGGTTTAGTCGACTCATTCACAGAAGTTTTGTTAAATGTAGACTTCTTGTCAGTTGACTTTAGGGATCTAGTCGACTGATCTATCCTAGCATGAATATCTGACCTACCATTTGAATGTGTAGAAGTTTATTTATCACTGATAAGTTTTTTCTCAATGGACTTGTTACTACGAGTCAACTGGTTAGACCTGACAGAACTATGACTGGTAGATTTGCGCAAACTATTTAGTTGTCACTGCAAATCTTGGAGTTCTTCTTGAAGAATATCCCTTTCAATCTCACACACTTCCTGTTTTATTTCCTAGTTTTTCTTTTCTCTTGGAGCTTTCTATATTCATCAAAAACTATATTTAAGTCCTCTAAGGTTTGATACCATGAATGAATATGTTCCCTGCCTTTCATTGATTACTTTGTACAATATATATAGTGTTACATAATTATTTACATGGATACAAACTAGGTAACTAATCTTTCTAGTTACAATCGGAATATAAATTTATCTAATATAAAAGATATACAGATACGAGAATATTCTGGAAATATTCTATTAGATAGTCCTGGATCAGCTCCATTTTGATTCAGGACATTACGTGCAATGTGCCCATATTTTCCACATTCATAGCATTTACCATCATTTATGTTTTGGTCAGTTGATGAATTGCCTTTTCGAAAGCTTTATCCTCCTTTTCTATTTTTTTGATCTTCTAATAGCTTCCACTACAGATCTAGATATCATAGCAACTTCATCTTCCCTAGTATCATCATCAAATTCCTCAATTTCAGTTTGAAGGCTACCATCTTCTTCTTGTTCTCATCTTGTCCGGGCTTGTTCAGATATATTTTTTCAAATGCAATTAGATCTCGTCTTACTTAAAATGTGAGTGTCTTGAGATTAATGCTTTCAAGATCAACAACCTTTGCATGCCATTGTGGAGGCAAGCATTTGAGGATTTTTCTTATGTTGTCCACAGAGGAAAAAAAATTTCCTGAGGCCTTGAGTTCGCTCAGAATTTTATTGAATCTTGCAAACATATATTCCACAGTTTCTCCATCCTTCATCTTGAAAGTTTCATATTCATAAACAAGGAGACTGCTAATTTCCTTTACTTTATCAGTGCCTTCATATGTGACTTCAAGTTTATCCCACATTTCGTTAGTCATTTCACATGTGGAGATCTTTTCATATTATTCTCCACTGATAGCATTGAATAGAAGATTCTTGGGTTTTGAGTTGATTTGAATTTCCTTCATTTGTTCAATAGTGTAGTTGGCTAGAGATACTAGTTCATTTGTTGGAGTAGATCCTTTTTTCTTCTTGTCATCAACCTTGGATTTAGGCATTGGGATATCTCCTAACATGATGAGTCTCAAGATCTTCACATCGTATGATTTGATGTAGGTTTTCATTCTTACTTTCTAATGAGAGAAATGTTTCCTATTGAAGTAGGGTGGTCTAGTTTGGTATGTGCCTTCTTGAAACAAAGCTCCAATAGTAATGTGACTTGACAAAATATTTTCTCACTTTATATTAGGCAAAAGAATGTGAGACCTTTCTATGATACCAATTGAAAGTGCAAGAGGGGGCGGGGGTGAATTGTAACTTTTCGACTGGTAGTACACTACCGGGTGACTTAGTCGACTAACACTTAAGTAATGTAGAAAGTAACTTGCGTAAGGTAAATGACACACAATATTTTATACTGGTTCGGATCCAATGTAGATCCTAGTCCAATTACCTTGGGTTTCAATAGTGTTCTCTTAAGATCATTAATGGTGTTTTGGTATAATATTTTATTTGAATGTAGCTCCTACGTCTACACTCAAACTCTTGTAATATTTTTGATACAATGCCGCAACAACTATACTATATCTCTCCTCTTTTTTTTGTTTACATTATAAATCACTCAGAAATACAATACTTATGAAAAGTAGAGCAGAGAACTTGAGATGTTGAGATGAAAGTATGTTTTGCTTCATCTCTATTGGAGCCTTTACATAGTCATTTTCTTGGCTCTTTGAAGAGAATGAAATCCAAGAGTGTTGATCCTTGGAAAAAAAATTAGGAATCGTACTTTCCATGAATAAAGGTGAGCTTATTGATTTTCTTCTTCGCAATCCTAGATTGATGATCTGCCTTCCATCTTCAACGATTTCTTGTAATTATTGCTCTGATACTCTCACAAAATAGCTCCTTAATCTTTGCACAAGTATTTGTTTCCTTAATTTTGGTACTTATCATTAGTGCTGGTCTTGACTTGAATCTTATCAGAATATTTCCTTTCCCTTTTTATACTTGCAACAATTACTCAATTTAATGAGTACGTCAACCGTCCTTATAGGAAGATGTTTTCAAGTCTTCTATTATTGGGCTATTTTGACTGGATATCGGGCCTCTGTGCTCTTCTTCTTTTTAGGCTTCACACTTTATTTATTTTCCAGCACATAAATATTGTCATCATTAAAATCAGCACTAACATATGGGACAATTAGGAAACTTCACTTATTTTATTTCTTTAGTGCTAAGTTTGATCAAATTGGTATCTGACCTTATTTCCTATTCTCTCACAGATGGTGATGACTCATGCATACATGGTGAGAGATAAGGCACTAGAACCAGCCTATGTGGTGTGCGGTCGTGGTAGAGGTCGAGGACAAGGTAGAGGTAGACCCCGAGCGACTTGCATCAGCGAGACGTGGAACATAGAGAGCCGACAAGACTTGTGCTAGGTCCTTATCTCTTGAGCCGAAGATGGTGCATCACGATGATCAGTATGATGAGGAGCTGGGGCCAGCCCATTCTCAACCAGAGGTTATGGCTACACCGGTCCTACATGATACTATGGCTCGTATTTTGAGTTTTCTTGATAGATTTGCTCAGGATAGTGTTCTCCCAGTGACTCCGGATGGGTAACAGGGCAGAGGAAGAGGTCAGACACCAGATCACTTTCATACTTCGGGGGCGCATCCAGCTCCTGCTATGGCAACCCATATCGATGAGATCCCAACGTTGGAGCTTGGTCCCCAACCAGTGACTGGAGCTGCTATGACATGCGAGGAGCAGATGATTGGGAGAATTCCATGGTCATCCTAAGGAGGATGCTTATGATTTCATCATGAGTAGGAACGAGAGACTCCACACTTTGGCTATTATTGAGTCACATGGAGTCAATTTTATTGCTCGTCAGCTAGTGGGTGATGTGAAGCAATGGTGGAGGTTGTTTGTTGAGTATCAACTAGCAGGATCGCCTCATTTATCTTAGACTAGGTTCTATTAAGTCTTTCTTTAGAAGTATGTTCCACTCAGCTTGTGAGTGAGCAAGATGGATGAGTTTTCGATATTGGAGCAGATATGGATATCCATTGCTGAGTATGAGGCCCAATTATATGCTTTGTCGCGCTATGCAGCGCCATTATTTCCTATCAAGACAGAGATGATTAGATATTTCATAAGGGGATTGTCTGCTTTACTTCAGCTAGTGACATTACAGTTGGTAGCCTTTGGGACTTCATTTTAGTTTGTATTGGACCATACCAGGATGATAGAGTAGGTGAGAGGTGGGCTCTATAGGAATGAGTCTGAGAAGAGAGCTCACAAATATGGCTACTATAATGGATTTTCTTCTCGAGGTTATGGGCAATATGGTAGATCCCAATAGTCTCAGTCTAGTCACCCAGTTCAGTCAACGCTTTAGGTTTCAGATGGTGGTTCTGCTGGGCAAAGTGGTTATAGCGCAGGGCAGACTTTCAGGGGTTCTTATTCCCGATTCTTATCAGGAGGTCACTCAGGTTTTTCTGTACTCATTCAGCAACCCATGTCAAGCAGGGCTTGTTACAACTATGGTAATCTTGGGCACTTCAGGAGAGATTATCCCAGACTTCGATCGGGTGGAGCTTAGTAGGTTTCTGGAGCTCAGCCATATAGGGATTCAGTGCAGACATCTAGATGTGGTGGATAGTCAGGTAGAGGGGTTTCCCAAATGAGTTGTGGTGGTTATCAGACCAGTAGAGGTGGATCTCAGATAAGTAGAGACGAGGCACGTTCAAGCCACATTGGTTGTTAGGGTACTTAGTCTAAGGGTGGACGTGCTCACTTCTATGCTTTCCCTAGTAGGCTAGAGGCTGAGGCTGAGGCTTCTGATATAGTCATTATAGGTATTATCACAGTTTGTCATCAGTCTGCCTCAATATTATTTGATTCGGGTTCTATGTTCTCCTATGTGTCTACATATTTCTTTGTTGTTCTAGATATGTGATATGATATACTTGTAGTCCCTATTCGTGTTTCTACCCCCGTTGGTGATTCTATGATAGTAGATTGAGTCTATCGGTCTTGTGTGGTTACTTTCATGGGTCATGATACATGGATAGACTTTGTTTTAGTGGATATGGTAGATTTTTACATCATTCTGGGTATGTACTAGTTATTACCGTATCACGCGGTCTTGGACTATCATACCAAGACAGTCACTCTAGCGATGCCAGGTATTTTGAGATTAGAATAGAAGGATACTCCAAGCCCTGCACCCAAGAAGATTATGTCCTTTCTTTAGGCTAGGAAATTGGTAGATAAAGGTTATTTAGCGTACATGGTGCATATTCAGGATATGAATGTGGATACTCCTCCACTTAAGTCTGTTCCTGCAATATGTGAGTTTTTGAGGTCTTTTCGATGGATTTGCTGGGTATGGCACCGAGTAGAGATATTGATTTAGAGTCAGGTACTCATCTCATTCTATTATACCGTACCATATAACTCCAGCAGAGTTGAGAGAGTTGAAGGAGCATTTATAAGATTTATTGAGAAAATATTTATTCGACCTAGTGTGTCTCCCTGGGGTGCTCCTGTTCTATTGGTGAAGATGGAAACTACTATGCAAATATGTATCGACTATCGATAATTGAACAAAGTCACCATCAGAAATAAGTATCTAATACCTTGCATTGATGATTTGTTCGATCAACTTCAGGGTGCTTCAGTATTTTTGAAGATTGATTTGAGGTCTGAGTATCATATGTTGAAGATCAGGGTAGAGGATATTCCCAAGACAACCTTTAGGACTCGATATGGCCACTATGAGTTCTTTGATGCCTTTTGGGATTATCAATGCCCCCATAGTATTCATGAATTTGATGAATGGGATATTAAGCCGTATTTGGATTCATTCGTGATAGTCTTTATTGATGACATTTTGGTTTATTTGAAGAGTAAGGAGGACTATGAGAAGCATTTGAGAGTGGTTCTTAGTTTATTGAAGGAGAAAGAGTTGTAGGCCAAGTTTTCAAAATATGAGTTTTGGTTCAGTTCTGTGGCGTTTCTAGGGCATGTAGTGTCAAAGCAAGGTAACATGAAGGATCTGAAGAAGATAGAGGTAGTAAGAGATTGGGCTAGGCCTACTTCGGTGAATGAGATTCAGAGTTTCTTAGGTCTCACGAGTTATTATCATTAGTTTGTCAAAGTGGTCTGATGAGTGTTAGGAGAGCTTCCAAAAGCTCAACTCACTTTTGACCTCAGCCCCGATTTTGGCCCAACTTATAGAGAGGAAGGACTTCATCGTCTATTATGATGCTTCGAAGATTGGTTTGGGTTGTGTGTTGATATATGAGAGTAAGGTGATAGCATATGTATTAAGGACTTGAAGGTGCACGAGAAGAATTACCCCACTCATGACATGGACTTGGCAGCGGTAGCCTTTGCATTGATGATTTGTAGGCACTATCATATGGGGTTTATTGTGAGGTATTCGTCGATCACCGTAGCCATCAGCATGTGCTCTGTCAACAGGATATGAATTCCAGACAACACAGGTGGATAGAGTTGCCCAAAAATTATAATATTACTATTTTGTACCATCTGGGCAAGGCCAATGTGGTGTCAATGCATTGAACCGAAAGGCAGTGATTATGGGGAGCTTGGCGTGTTTTATTATTGATGAGCATCCTTGGGAATTAGAGGTTTAGTACTTAGCCAACAACTTTGTGAGACTTGGTATTTCAAATTTGGGTAGGATTTTGTCTTGTCTATATGTGAGGTCGACTCTTTTGGAGAAAATCAAGGCCCAATAGTTTGATGATGAGAAGTTGTGTAAGATTAAGGACTAGGTGATGTGAGGGGAAGCCAAAGAGGTTATGCTTGATAGGAGGGAGTCTTGGGTATCAAGGGAGAGTGTCTTGTGTTTGAGGTTTGATGAGATTGATTATAGAGGAGGCTCACAGTTCTAGGTATTCTATTCATCTGGGTTCCATAAAATGTATCTTGATTTGAAAAAGTACTATTGGTGGGTTAGGATTAAGAGGGACATTGTTGAGTTTGTGTCTCAGTATTTGAATTGTCAGTAGGTGAAATATGATCACCACAAACAAAGTGGTTTGACCCAGAGGATGCCCTCATACCAGAGTGGAAATGGGAAAGGATAGCTATGGATTTTGTAGTTGGACTGCCGAATACTTGGACAAGTTTGATTCCATTTGGGTCATTATGGATTAGTTGACCAAGTTGCATACTTCATTCCGATCCAAACGGCCTACAATTTTGAGAAGTTGGCCAAGATATATATTAGAGAGGTTGTTCAGCTGCATGGGTGCCTATTTCTATTATTCGGACCGAGGTACTATGTTTACATCTCATTTTTGGAGGATATTGCAAAACGAGTTGGGTACTCATTTGGATCTTATTACAACATTTCATCCTCAGATGGACAGTCAGTCTGAGCGGACCATTTAGGTTTTAGAGGATATGTTGCCGACTTATGTTATTTATTTTGGTGGTCATTGGGACCAATTATTACCTTAGGCGGAGTTCACTTATAACAGCAGTTATCGCTCCAGCATTGATATGGCGCCATTTGAGGCTTTATATGGTAGGAGATGTCGTTCTCCGATTGGGTGGTTTGATGCATTTGAGGTGAGGCCATAGGGAACCGATTTATTGTGAGACACCTTAGAGAAAGTGAAGATAATCAAGAACAAACTTCTAGCAGCTTAGAGTAGACAAAAGGAGTATGCGAACCGAAAGGTTTGAGAAATGGAGTTCATGGTTAGTTACAAGATTCTATTGAAGGTATCACCTATGAAAGGCGTGATGAGATTTGGAAAGAGAGGGAAGTTGAGTTTGAGGTATATCGGGCCGTTTGAGATTCATCAGAGGATTAGAGAGGTGGCATATGAGTTGGCTTTGCCACCAGGCCTTCCAGGTGTTCATCTGGTATTCCATGTTTCCATATTGAAGAAATATCATGCCGATGGATCCTACATCATCTAATGGGCCTCCGTGTTACTTGATCAGAATTTGGAGTTTAAAGAAGAGCTTGTTGCTATTTTGGATAGGCAGCTTAGAAAGTTGAGATCAAAAGAGATTGCTTTTGTGAAGGTGCACTGGAAGCACCATCCTATTGAGGAGGCTACTTGGAGACCGAAGCTGATATGCGGAGTAGATACCCTTACCTTTTTACTAATTCAGGTAGGTTTCCCTTTCATTTCTCTCTGTTCGGGGACAAATATTTGTTTAGTTAGTATCTGATGTAATGACCATCCAGTAGTTTTTGGCTAAAGACCTCTATTTTACCAAATTCCCTTTTCCATAGACTTTATGTGAGGTTTGTGACTCGCGGGGATGGGTAGCATGGCTCCCAAGGTGCGTTAGATGGGCTTCAGAAGAAAAACCTAACTTTGATAATTTAGAAATGAAAAGAGTTGACTCAAAGTTGTCTTTTGAGTATAGAGATTTGTTTCCGAGTTTTATCACTTCCAGTAGTTTCAAAACATCATTTGTGACTTAGTCAAGTCTTTGGTTCACTTTTCGAGGCATTCAGACGTGTTTTGAGTCATTATTTGCTAAATTGTGAAATTCAAGATTTTGGGTGGATTCATAGAAAAATAGACCTTAGCTTGGTTGAATGAGAATTCTGAGTGCACGAGCAATTTTGTAATGTCATTTACACTTCGGTAGCATATTTAGTTTATATCCGGAAGGTCTCGGGTGAGTTTCGGGTGTTTGATGGAAGTTCGGGAGTTTAGTTTCCAGCTGCTAGTTCTGGTATACCGCATCAGCGAGCTTTGGCCGCTTCTGTGGACGTTGGTCCGTAGATGTGAGCCATGGGAAGGATGCGGAAGTCCGCTTATACGTCATTTTGTGCACAGAGGCGATCTGTCTCTGCAGAGTTTCTCTGCTTTTGTGATCACGCGGTACATTAAGTTGGTCCACTTCCCCAACAGTTTTTCCATAGAAGCGAGTCATTTCTGCAATATCGATTTCACAGAAGCGGAATCACGGTATCAGACCCAGATTAAAAGATCATTTCGAAATTACTTCTCCATATTTCATATTTTGAGACATAAGCTCGGTTGGGAGGATATGTTTGAGGCTTTCAACATTCTTCATCTTTGGGGTAATGATTCTAACCCATTTACTTTATTTATCCATGAATATGTCTTTGAAATTAGGTAATTTCCATGATTTGGGTAGAATGAACCTAGGGTTTATGTTTATGAATTAGAGGCCTTAATCCATGAAATTGGGGACCAAGAATTAATCTTTATGATATGATATTGTACATATATATTGGGCAATGATAAAATGTCATATTGCAATGTTCAATTTGTTATTTCGATTCCATAAAATTTTTGGGGGTCGGGTAGTCGGTTTATTTGAAATGTTATACCTTTATGTATGAATTAGAATACTTTGTTAACTTAAAATATATATTTTAGACTACGAACGTTCGGAGGCGCTTCGCAAAGGCAAGACCTTGGCTGAGGGTTAGTGGTTCGTGGCACCTGTTCTTCTTTGAGGTAGGCTATGGTTTACTTTTCTACACTTCAATAGAAGCATATAGTTGATATAAATATTGAGGGGTATTGGGCGTGTTGGGGGTCCAACCTTAGTAGCTATGATGAGAACTTGGGTGGGTAACGATGTTAGACTATTTTGAGGGATGTTTTGGGAAATCATCCTTAGGGTAATTCCAAGTGCTGTTATGTGGGCTTGTCACCATTATGTGGGTTTGTCGCCATTGTTTCTATTACATATTGAAATTACTCATCACATATACCTTCTGATATGAAAGATTTATTTTGTGGAATTGTGTGCTATTGATAATTCTGAGATTCATGTCTTGAACTTGATTGTATCTGATACTTCATGACTACTTGCCTTATTATTGTTGAATTCATACACTCATGATATCCTGGCATCGAAATGGAGTGGTATGAAATATTGTTGGTCTGTTGAGATTGGAAATAAAGGTAATCATACTGTTATGAGATAGTTTGGAAATACTGAGATGATTGATGATTGACATGACTCGACAAATGAGCATGAGGCTCTAGCCAGACCGAGGTATTTTAGGCTAGTTATACGCGGTATATGGACTTTGCGAGTCCCCCATAGGTCATTACTATATGGTAAGGTCCAATAGAATATGTATACCGGTTGATGGAAAGGTACCTTGCATTCATACATTCATTCATTACATACATTATATCATGAATCGGTACTTGATTTGGGTTTGTTATTATGATAGGTGAATTCACATTGACTGAACTTTCATGTTTCTGAGTTAACTTATGTGTTGAACCATACATGTGATTGAAGGTGACTAATGTGATAGAATAGATTGTGTAAATTAGGATTATTTGTGTGTCAACTTGATATTTATGTCCATTACATGTATTCCATCATTTTCAAGCTATGATGCTTACGGGGTACGTTGTGTACTAATACTACACTTGCTTCATTCTTTTTGGATGCAGATATGATGCCGTCGACAGCACCGGACCACATGGCTGAGTACGTGTTTGGTAGACTTGAGTATTCGGGTGTTACTGCACATCCTCAACATGCCCTGGATGCTTCTTCATTATCTCATGTCTTTACTTGCATTTATGAGATAGTTTCAAACTTTATCAAATGTTTTTCTTGTCTTATTTTTATGGCGCTTGTACTGACCAGACTAGATCATTGGGAATGTAATAAGTAGATAATTAACATTATGTTACTCTTCTATTTTATATTATCCAGACAGTTCAACCAATTCTTTCTTCTATGTCCGCTTATATATTGATTATGTTGTAGGGTTTTGTAAAGTGGTTCACCTACCAGTGGGAGAAGTGTATGTGCCACCACGATGCCCAAAAAGGGCCGTGACAACAACTCCTTTATTCTCTTAGAATCCAGCCTCACAAAAAATATGAGGACATCCTTAGATTGGAAGCTGAATTATGGAAGCTAAAGTCTAGGATTAACTAGCTCACTGCGGGGGATTCCAACAACAAGTTCTTTTGGACTTTCACCCTCAATAGGAGGAGAAGGAACAAATTTCTTTCTCTAAAAGATGAAGCTGGTAACTAGATTTACGATCATTCTGACATCAAGAACGATATCAATATTTTCTACTGCAATCCGTACAAGTCTGACTAACAATGCTCTTTAATTAATTGTCAGTGCAATCTTTCCATTCATGGAATCCTCAACACTGGTGATCACTAAAAACTCAATTCTAATATGATAGTCACTGAAATATAATAGGTTGTGAACTCCTCCCAACCCTGTTCTGCAATATATAAGTGGCAGCATAAAACATAATCTACCTATTTATGCTTCATTCCTAAATGTGCCAATGCCACTATCTTAAAGAATTTCAGACCCATTGGCCTCTGTAATACCTAATACAAGATCATTGTCAATAGAATCAAGCCTCTCCTTCCAAAGATCATTGGAAAAACCAAGATAGCTTCCTCTCTGAAAGAAGAGCCTCTAATAATGCCATCATTGTACAAGAATACATCAACCAATTTAGCATCATGAAAGGGAAGAATACCAATATGATATGTTTGAATTGGGTTACTAACTATGTTCTCAAAGAACTAGATTCCTTGAGTAACTATGCAAGAAGGTAGTGCAAAACATAAAATCAACACAAGTATTTTAGCGTGGAAACTCTATCTCTTAATGGAGAAAAAACCAACCACCTACCTCTTGTAGGACTTTTCCCAAACTTCCACTAAACTCGAGCTCAACAATTTAAAGTTCCCAACTGCCATTATAACACCTAAGGAGCGGTTCCCAATAGTCCTGCCTCTACTCACTTAATTCTTCTCTTTAATGACTTTACCCAGTTAAATAGGTCTCTTATACAACAACACCTACTACAATCAACCAAGAAAGTAAATAAGTGGAACCATAATAGGAACCTATCTATTACAATAAAAGAACATAATGATAAATCTTGATAAGAACATGTTCTTTGTTAGTGTTTAGTCGACTCTCTCGAGACTCAGATGTTGACTCTCAAATCGCTCTTGATGTCTCTCTCTGTAGATATGATTGTGGTTAAGCTCCAAATCTTCTTGACGTGTTGTGCCTATAAGAGGGGTTTCCTCCTTCTTCTTGACTGAATCCATCCAAGTCTTGATTTCATAATATGTCTGGAAAATAATCTTTATTTGATGTGGATTTACTTCTTTCCTTGTTTGCGCATACAATTTTTCTTCTCCTACTCCAATGCTAATTCCATGTGTTCAACTTATGGTAATGTTTCTATAACTTGAAATCCAACTACTCATCAAATTGGAATTGCAATAAATCTAATTCTCCTAGTTGGCACGAAACAACTTCTCTTCGACAATCTTCAGTCTTCCTTCTAAGGAGCAGTTCCTTTGAGCAGTTCCTCAATTATTGCCACTAGTTCTTTTGGAGATCTATTTTGACTTCTGTTTCTTCAATGTCTTCCTTGTAATTGATTGTCGCTGAATACATAGTTTGTCAATCATCAAAACTTCATTTTAATCTCTAAACTATTATTTGCAAATATCTTTGGAGTAAAATTCACTGCAAAAAGTTGAGTTTATGCATAGTGTATGGCCTAAAAATTTCAAAGCCTCTATTGCAGAGGCGAAAACCTTTATTTCTGAACCCAAAATTGAGCGTCTTGAATTTGGTCCCTCCAGTCTAAAAAACAAGAGCAACCTGGTGTACTATGTGATGAAAGAAAGGGTCCGAACTTAGCTTCTCAATTTGAGTTATTGACCAAAGGATCCAGGGGGTTAAAGATTAGCCATCAAGCCGTGGTTAAGGGCCGAGAATGGCATGGATTTTGGGGAGGATTAGGATCCATAAATTAATGGCCTTATAGTGACAAGTTTTATTCGGCCTTATGTGTTGGTCTTGGCCGAGACCTTGCATTTTATTTTGTTGTCTTTAATTTCTAGCCTAGATATTAGTCATCCTAGGACATATTAAAATCATGTAATAGTTCTTAGCTTGCCGTAGGACATATTCAAAGCTTTTAAATAAATGGTTAAGGCGAGAAGGTGACACAGCCAAGAATGCCAAGATGGCACGGAAAATGGAGACTTGGCTGACGAAGTAGAGGATACAAGAAGCTTTCCAAGAAGATCATTTAAGAGCCAAATAAGGAAGGTCAAGTTCGGCCTAGAGAAGTGGAAAAGTTGGGCGAGAACCATTCTATTGTGCAAGGAATGGAAGCTTCTACAATGATCCCAAGAAGATGAAGTCTAGAGAAGCCGAGATTCATTCCCTCTTCTACTCGATTACTACAATGGAAGTGTGAAAAAATTGAGTTTACCCTTGTCTCCAAGAAAGGCCAAATTCGTTCACACCATGCTCACAATGACCGAATGGCGACTTGGTTCCCAAGCCATCCCATCCCCTTCCCTTGTTCCCATTTCGGCCGAATGGCCTTTGTCTTTGTGTCCTTTTGCTTTCCTTATAGAATAGTCTCTATGGTACTATAAATAGGGCCTTAGGATATTGTAAATAATCAATTTGAGTTTAAGATTAAATCAAAAGTGTGTTTTCAACTTGTGTGTTGAAGCATATCGATCCTGTGTGGGTCACCCCTCCCTTTTGTTAAGTCTTGTATAGGACTGTGTGACCTAATCAATACCCAAGCTCCACGAACCCTCTTAGTGGTAAGAGAACGTTGGAACTGTGTGGACCAACATAGCCTAAGCTTCGGGTTACTAAAAGGGCTTCCGATCACCCTCACTTGCCATGTTCACGGGCATTACACTTAGCAAACCCCGGTTTTGACCTTGTGGCTTTGATCACCTTATCCTTGGTGTCGACTCGAACAGTAAAACCCCCCTGTATCTATCCTTGGGCTCATCGACCGTACTTCACTACAACCACAACCACAATCATTAAAACACTTAAACTATATCAACCAAACAAACACTTAACCAAATCAACCATCCTTCACCCGACCATACAACTCGTGTTCAATATTCACCCAACCTACTATATACCAACTAGACTTGCCTCCCACAGTACTTCATATACATCCCCACCAAAGGTCACCATCCGAAATATTCCACAAATACCAATCCAATCCCGATAACACCAAACAGTCTGCATAACACACTTTACAAAAAACCTTACTATCCCAGTACTGTTCCGTCATCCTGCCGTCATCCAATCACAAAAGTCCGAACATCAAAACAACATTCAACGTGTCCATAACAACCCCACAAAACTCCTTGACCCAACTCCCTTTAAATCTACCCGAAATAGCCATCAAACACCCCACTGTCCCGCCAAACCGAGAACCCGAATCCCCTATTTTGACATCCATTTTTAGGTCAACCCGTATATCACCGACACCCGACCCACTTACACAACATCACCCCTCCTTACTTGCATCAGATTGGTATCAGAGTGAGATAATCCCGTCTCATGCTTTGACCCTATGGCACAAGTAAGTGATGAACTTAAAAGGGCCTTGTCGAAACAAGTAAGGAGAGAATATTCTAATCGTGCAGTCATCAATGGTGTTGAATCAGGGGAGGAAGTTTCTCAAAACAACCCCATACACGTTGAAGATGATGCACAAGACGCACCAAAAATTGAAAGATGAGGTGACCGGACGTTACGGTTTGACCTTCCAATATTTGAAGGAAACTTGGATCCCGAGGACTTTCTCAAATGGCTAAGGGCCACTGAAAGACTCTTTGAATTCAAAAACTATGATGATCATCAATTCTTTAAGATTTCCATGTTAAAGCTTAAATATTTTTCCTCCGTGTGGTATGAAAAATTGAAGGCAAGCCGAAAGAGGCATGTCAAGTCCAAGATCGATTCTTGGGAAAGGTTGAAGAAACACTTAAAAAGAAAATTCTTACCCCGAGAGTATGAACAAGATTTGTACCTTAAACTCACCAAGCTTCGGCATGGTGTTCTTAAGGTTGAGGAATACGTCCTGGAATTCGAGAAGGTCACAATGTTGTGTGACTTAGAAGAAAAAGAGTTGCAATGCAATGCACGATTCATTGGCGGACTAAGTGCAATAATTCAAGAAAAAGTGAAAGTGTCCACTTACACAACCTTTGATGATGTATGACATTTGGCACTAAGGTTCGAACGATAGCAAAAGAAGGTTGTTACAAGGCCTTACACTAAGATCGCAAGTGCTAAGGAGAAGGTTGACACGTCATATTCTAATCCCTTGTACAAACTAGACAATGCAAACAAGGGCAAGGGAAAAATGGAAGTTGCCCAAGGTGTTGAGAAATTTGGCAAAAGATGTTACAAGTGCCAATGACTTAGGCATTTTTCCAGGGAATGTCCCAACCCAAGTTCCATGACACTGGAAGAGTATAAATAAAGTGGTAATGCCTTTGTGGTAGAAGAGACCGAGGTAGACGAGATCCAAGAGGAAGATGAGGCTATTATGGAGGATGGTGTGAGTCTAGTACTTCAACACGTGCTAAGTGCACAATTGGAGGAGCTTGACGAAAATAATAGGGAGCAGATTTTCTACACACGGTGCAAGGTAAAAAATAAAGTATGTAGTTTGATTTTTGACGGGGGAAGTTGTGCAAATATGGTGTCCATCAGAGTGGTAGGCAAATTACAACTACCAATTCGGGAGCACCATAAACCCTACAACCTCTGATGGGTCAACAAGGCGAATGGGATCAAGGTTGCCACCAAATCCCTTATCAATTTTTGGATTGGAGGATACGTTGATGAAATTTGGTGCGATGTCCTTCCAATGGACGCATGTCAAATCTTGTTGGGTAGGCCATGACAATATTATAGGAAAATCATGCACGATGGTGAACATAATACATATTCCTTTCACAAGGACGGTAGAGACTTCCTGCTAATACCTTTGCCACCAAATAAGGTAAAGAAAATGAAAATCAACAAGTGCGAAAACGCCAAGCCAAGTCTGAGGTACGGAAGGAGGAGGAAAAATCTAAGAAGGGGAGTGCCATGAATGTTTTGGAATGTAGAGAAGAAGCCGGTTCGAAGGAACCCTTAGAGGTTTCGGAAATAGCCAAGCCACATGAGCCAACAACCGAGCTACCACCTAACAATAATATTGATACTATTTGTGAGATAGCCCTCGGAAGATCCCTCACTCCCTATGATGATCCACAGCAAACAACCGAGCCATGTATTCACAAGATCCATGTTTCATGTCCAATCACTATCTATGGTCATATTCCAAAGGTGGATGAAGAAACAAAGCAAGGTTGGGCCTTCTTTACCAATCCTTTGTACCAAATTGAGGAAATGGGCGACGCCTTCCTTTTCAACACATTATATGAGCAAACCCGCATGGAAGAAGATGCCGACATGGAATTCCCAAGGAACAACACATCCAGAATCCTAACAAGGAAAGATAATGAATTTACACTTTATATATTTTAGAGAAATTTTTTGTCTATTCGTCAAGCCTATGGATGTTAAGAAAAAGAAAAGTTAGGCAATGGGAATGACGAAGAATGCTTGATCTCCAACATGATGCCTCTCTTGGTGGTGCCGAGACAAAGGAAAGTGTGGGATGTGCACATTGGTCACCACTTGGTTTACAACCTCGTCATAAGGTACAAATCTCCATGGTCAATGATGATTATTTATGTGAGAGAATTGTGGGAAGCCAAAATTTCTTCAAAGCTCGGCTTGAAAAGAAACTGAGAGGCAGTTGAACAAGAGCTTGGTGCCAACCCAATGATGAAACCCCGAGTCGTGACTCCTTGTGATAAAAGGGTGATGGGCACACACCACAAACCATGGTATTATGATGACTTGCTTGAATGTGAAGGCTACTTGAGGGATGTCCCTTCAAGTTATTGGCTAGGTTCTGAAGCAGTTTATGTGAAACAAAAATTTCGAGAAATGGACTAGGTCCGACATGTCATGTTCATAAGTTGCCTTCATACTTGAACCATTCGAATTTGAGGAAAAATTCTCTCCAAGAAGGGGAGATTGATGAAAGAAAGGGTCCGGACTTAGCTTCTCAATTTGAGTTATTGACCAAAGGATCGAGGGGGTCAAAGATTGTCCATCAACCCACAGTTAAGAGCCAAGAATGGAATGGATTGTGGGGGGGGGGGATTAGGATCCATAACTTAATGGCCTTATAGTGACAAGTTTTATTCGGCCTTATGTGTTGGTCTTTGCCGAGATCTTGCATTTTATTTTGTTGTCTTTCATTTCTAGCCTAGATATTAGTCATCATAGGACATATTAAAAATATGTAATAGTTCTTATCTTGCCGTAGGACACATTCAATGATTGTAAGGAAATGGTTAAGTTAAGAAGGTGACACGGCCAAGAATTCCAAGATGGCACAGATAAGAGAGACTTGGCCGACGAAGTAGAGGAGACAAGAAGCTTCCAAGAAGATCATTCAAGAACCAAATAAGGAAGGTCAAGCTCGGCCTAGAGAAGTGGAAGAGTTGGACAAGAACCGTTCTATTGTGCAAGAAATGGAAGCTTCTAAAACGATCCCAAGAAGATGAATTCTAGAGAAACTAAGATTCATTCCCCCTTTTACTCGGTTACTACAATGGAAGTGTGAAGAAGATTGATTTTACCCTTATCTCCAAGAAAGTCCAACTCGTTCACACCATTCTCACAATGACCGAAGGGCGACTTGGTTCCCAAGCCAACCCATTACATTCCCTTGTTCGCATTTCGGCCGAATGGCCTTTGTCTTTGTGTCCTTTTGCTTTTCTTCTAGAATGGTCTCTATGGTACTATAAATAGGGCCTTATGATATTTAAAATATTCAATTTTAGTTTAAGATTAAATCTAAAGTGTGTTTTCAACTTGTGTGTTGAAGCATATCGATCCTGTGTGGGTCACCCCTCCCTTTAGTGTAAGTCTTGTATAGGACTGTGTGACCTAATTAATACCCAAGCTCGAGGAACCCCCCTAGTATTAATAGAACATTGGAATTGTGTGGACCAACCTAGCCTAAGCTTCAGGGTTACTAAAAGGGTTTTCGATCACCCTCACTTGGCTAGTTCACGGGCATTGCACTTAGCAAACTCCGGTCTTGATCTTGTGGCATTGATCACCTTATCCTTGGTGTCGACTCGAGCAGTAAAACCCCCGTGTCTCTATCCTTGGACTCATAGATCGTACTTCACTACAACCACAACCACTAAAACACTTAAACCATATCAACCAAACAAACACTTAACAAAATCAACCATCCTTCACCCGAGCTTACAACTCGTGTTCAATCTTCACCCAACCTTACAACTCGTGTTCAATCTTCACCCAACCTACTATATACCAACTACCCTTACCTCTCACAGTACTTCATATACATCCCCACCAAAGGTCACCATCCGAAATAGTCCACAAATACCCGTCAAATCCCGATAACACCAAACAGTACGCATAACACACTTTACAGAAAACCTTACTATCCCAGTAATGTTCCATCGTCCTACCGTCATCCAACCACCAAAGCCCGAACATCAAAACAACCCTCAACGTGTCCACAAAAACCCCATAAAACTCTTTGACCCAACTCCCTTTAAATCTACTCGAAATAGCCATCAAACACCCCACTGTCCCGCCAAACTGAGAACCTGAAACCCCCATTTTGACATTTATTTTTGGGTCAACCCGTATATCACCAACACCCAACCCACTTACACAATATCACCCCTTCTTACTTGTATCACTAAGTTCCCGCTATGCGCGGGGTACGGGAAGGGCTGAACCACAAGGATCTATTGTACGCAGCCTTACCTCACATTTCTGCAAGAGGCTATTTTCATGGCTTGAACCCATGACCTTCTATTCACATGGCAATAACTTTACTAGTTACTCCAAGACTCACATTCTGTCCCTCCAGTCTCTACTTTAAAAATAGAATTTCGGCCTCCATTGTTGTTGCTACACTACTCCCTCATGTTGGGTCCCTCAGTAACATTACTAATAGGAATATGTATGTCATTTATTGCCTCATTAAAAAGTACAATATTAATTGGGCCAAGTAGTTTAGAGAATATATATGGTTGAAAGTGTTGCAGATACTAGTGCGAAGGCTAGCCTTCCATATGGTATGATTATCTCTCGTATTCTCAAGGCTCTACCTTATTTATTTCCTTGGTAGATTCAGGATATTATTCTAGCACTTTTCAAAGCATGGGATATGTACTGGTTGATGGAGACTGGATTAAGAAATACAGCTACAGAATCAAGATTGAGCCTTAGATAGATCCTATTAAATCTAAAGAGTTTTCCCATGGTCTGATAAATAAAGTCACATAGATGAAGCAAAACCTTATTGTAGTGGAAGAAACTTGCAGAAGGTTCAGGAAATACTATAGAAGGTATTGAGCTCATCCAAGGACACTGGAGACGACGTAGTCAAATTACACCTTAGTATGGAAGGGCTCAAGAGCGAAGTAGTCAAGACAGTGAACAACCTGATTGAGAGAGTCAACCCACTCACAAGAGGTTCCACAACTTCCAATGATAACTTGGTTGTGGCTGCTCATAACTCCTACTCCACTAGGAAATGTCAAAAAATCCTAAAACTCATTCTCCGATAATGCTGTTTGTTTTAGCTGTAGGGACTGTTTGTTCCTTGGATGTTTGTTTTGGGTATAAGGACCGTTTGTCCCTTTCATGTTTAAAATTTCATGCTAGTTCATATCTAGTACTATAAATTATATGCTAGTTTCTACTTGTTCTGTCTTGCTTTGTTGTGTTTATGTTTTCCTTTTTAGTAATGTCAAAGGGAGGAAAGGCAGCACAAGGACTAGAGATATCATAATGGGGGAGAACATCAAAATAGGTGGAGAATTTTTAAATCCCAAAGGAACAAGAAACCAACGAACATCCTGACAGTTGAGATTTTTTAAATCTCAGCATCACTCAAGATAATCAGGGAAGTGACATGTTATGTTATTTTTTTGTTGTCATTATCAAAAAGAGGGAGATTGTTAGACATATTCATTAAGTTTTAATAATGTAAGGTTGTCCAATGGGCTGGGTCGGCCCGATCCCGACCTTGCCCCAGCCCCGCCCCGATCACCCTAAAAAAACAATTTTACGGTATTGAGATTTCAAGCAACTAAAGAATTTTCTGGTATACATTACCCTACTACTTCAACTATGTTATTTTATATAGCACTAATATTGTTGTTACTTAGTTAATATATGAGAAAATCATCTTATAAGGCACCTATTAAAAAATGTTTATCAAATTAATTTTTTTTCCTATTCCCACTATTTATATTATTGGTGCTATATTAAATCCAACTATTAAAATAGATGGTTGTAAAGCACTTATTGAAACGATTTATAATTGTATAGCAATACTTCCACCTTCAACTCCAAAAAACTCAAATGAACAACCACCTAAGGAACCAACTAAAGAAGAAGTTTTGTCTAGCATACACGATGAATGCAAAAAAGTATATATGCATTACCAACAAGAAAGTGTTAGTAACCAACCAGCTTCTATACCATCTTTTTCTTCAATACAAACTTATAAAAGACATGTTTCTGCGGCTAGTATTGAAAGCCTTAGAAATAGAATGTTTAGTGGTTCCACTGCTAATCAAGTTAGCGAGTTTGATGTTTTTATTTTGCAGGGTGTTGTACCGTACCAAGCAGTTCTCAATGAAGAAGGATGTGAAAACTTTCTTAAATATTGGAGGATAAATGAGAAGACATTTCTGATACTAGCAAAGATGGCCCGAGATGTGTTGAACATTCAAGCGTCATCAACAGCGTCTGAAAGCTCTTTTTCTGCTGGAAGATTTCAAATTGGAGAGCACATATACTCATTAGCAGGAGACAGGTTGGAGATTACAGTTCTATTCAGAGATTGGATACGAGCGGAGCGTAGAAGGTGCGGTCAATCAGAGATCAACGAAGAAGATGACGACAAATACAATGAAATCTTATCCGAGAGAACTGGAAGCGACGTCGACCAATTTGACCAACAAATTCCAATTCCAACCGAAGAACCACAAGACATTGTGAAGAAATTAGAAAAGGTGTTTTTAACTATGTAATTTTTTTAATTTTAATTTTACTATGTGATTTTCAACTTTTAAACAATACCACAAAGTTGCAATTTTGAAATTGTATTACAAAAAATCATATTTCTATAAATAATATATAAGACACAAAAATTGTAACATCCCATACTTTCGGGACATGATTTGAATCGCTAGACATGTGTAAATAGACCTGAGTGTTGGAGGATTTTTGGTCATATTCACGTATGCAAATGAAGAGCTTAGTATATAAAAGGAGAAAACCTCGAAATAATTTTGAACGTAACAAGTGTGATGACATGGATCGCAAATAATATTTGGTATGTGTATACTGAGGCTATGTACTAGTGCTATATAGCGCGATTATGACATTGAGTATATGAAAATTTTATAAGTCATCCAGATTTAAGTGAATTGAGATCAATAAATTAATTATGTGTGTTATTGGGTGTATGTTGACTTAGTAGAAGACATGGAGAATTAATTAGTGGGGTACAAAGTATAAATTAAGTCATCATAAAGGGAGAGAAAATGATATGGTCAAGGGATACGTGGATGCATGGAAAATAAGAGGAAAATGACTCTTATTAATGGTGTTATGTTGGTGGCCTTTTATGGCTAACTACTTAGTGATACGAAGGATTTAATTGAGTGGACCCCATGACCAATAAAGTGAAGATTCATTACTCTTAATTTCTCATTTTAAGAATGATGTTGAATTGAGAAAAATAAAGCCAGTCTCTACGGAGCTAAGAACAAGAACGAACAGAGGGATTGCTTATGACTTTGATCTTTCCAGCTAGTTAGGCAATACAAAAAGATAATATTGATTTTCATTCCTAAGATAACATCCACCTAGTTAACATAAACTTCTAAGCACCGGTACATGGAAAAAAATCTTTGAGCACGAGATTGAAGCCATTGGAGTGAAGTTTTGGCTATTACGAAAGCATCACGTTGGAAGGAAATTATTGGCAGCCAAGGTTAGACGTCTATGGGAAGGATGGACTCGTTGTAGTCATTCGAAGGTTAAATCGAGGTATGTTAAGACAAATTCTTCTTTCTTTTGGAATGTTTTATGTACGAAACGTGAACGTAATATTGTTCCATAAATTATTCTACTCTTAATAGTTAAGAATGTTCATGTCATTCATTCATATTGTCAAAGAATGTCTAAATATGTTCCTAAATCCTTATTGAGGTATATGGAAAAGATGTTAGTATTCATAATGTTAATCGGAGGTGAAGCGGCATTACGTCACTCTGATAAACTCAGAATGTTTTATTATCAATCATGTATTATATTCATGTATTACCCTTGATCCACATGTGTTATATTCACTACTATATGGTATGCATTATATATATGTAGGGGATGGGAAAAGGGATACGACGTTATATACACATACCACCTGATCAGCTGGTATACGATGATGATTATGCCCATAGAGGCCGAAATGATTTGATGGGAGACGACGTTATATACGTATATATATATATATGTATGGCCGCATTGTGCATGGCATGTAGGAATATTATGGCCCTCAGAGGCATTCTACACAGACATGATACTGATGCATAATATGTCCCTCAGAGGCATTCTACACAGACATGATAATTATGCATATTATGGCCCTCAGAGGCATTCTCTGCTGGTTGGTTGTTTCTTGTCTCAGGTTACTTTAAGTTCTCTATTATTCTATTTTTCATGCCTGACATGCTCGGTATATCAGTCGTACTGACATCCCTTTTGTCGGGGGATGCTGCGTTTCATGCTCGCAGGCTTAGGTAGACAGGTTGACGGTCCGCACTAGTAGGTTGCTGGTCCAGCTGATATTGGAGAGCTCTATTTGTTCTAGAGTTGAAGTCTAGTCGTGGTACGATATTTTGGTTATGCGTTGGGGTATGGCGGGGCCCTGTCCCGACCTTATGATATTACATACTCTGTAGAGCCTTGTAGACAGTTGTCCTGTGTATAGTAGTCATGTGTGGGCATGATTGATTATGATTGGATGTTAATTATATGATTAGTGGTACTCG
The DNA here is from genome assembly GCA_029783415.1 of Anisodus acutangulus. Lineage (NCBI taxonomy): Eukaryota > Viridiplantae > Streptophyta > Magnoliopsida > Solanales > Solanaceae > Anisodus > Anisodus acutangulus. Next base: position 42,975,043 of record CM056492.1, read on the forward strand.
GTAGGTAAGGTCCGGGTGCCCATCATGACCCTCTGGTTTGGGTCGTGACAAACTTGGTATTCGAGCAGGTCTGTCCTAGGGAGTTTGCAAGCCGTGTCTAGTAGAGTCTTGTTTATGGGTGTGTTGCGTGCCACACTTATAAACAGGAGGCTGCAAGGCATTTAGGGATGGTTTCCATTATTTCATATCATAGATCATGAAGTAGAACTGAGTCTTAAGAAGTCGAGTTTAACTCGTACCTAATACTGTTTCAGTAATGTCGGTTACTAAAAAGACTTCGGTTAGTTCATATTCGTAGCCACTAAAAGAGTGACTTCTATCAGACGATTGATACGCCAGAAGGGCAGTATTATGTTGTTTTTTTTTAGATTATGAGGAATTGTCTCACTCATATACGGAGGAGATAATGCAAGCCCGGAGTGCAAAATGTTTGTTTTGGGATAAAAAAGAAGAGAGTAAAGTAAATGAAGTATTAAGCACCTGAACGCAGACGGTTGTAAGGATTCTCTCTGTAAATATTATCGTGTTTATGATTAGGAGGGAGATTGAAGTAGGATTGAGTGTAAATACGAGTAGTATTCTCTCCATTGAAACAGATCCGCCAGAGGATATGAGTAAGTTGCTTTCCCAGACACGACTTCAGCCTAGAGCATCCGATGGAGTTAGGCCCTTGAGGGGTCAGTGATCTTATAACCTAGGGAATTTATTATCTAGGGATCGTCGATGCTTAATGGGTTCAAAGATGCCAATATCTCAAGGTCAAAGTTATAAAGGTCGAGTGAGACCGCCCGACCATCTTATAGTTAGTGTGGTCGAGCGCATGCCGGATTGTGCTGCAAGGGTATAAGGGGTTGGTTTAGTGTGGCAGCCATGGCCATAACGTTTTGAAGTGTCCTATGTTGATGCACAAAGGTAAGGATAGGATAATTTTGAGTTTTACAGATGAAAAAAGCAGAAGACATCATTGGAAGGTTTAGTAGGTTATGAAAAGCTACACGTTTTATAGTGACTTTTGCTGATTAGAATGAGGGAATATGTTATGTACGTGCGACCTAAATTGTAATGTCTTACCTAGAATAGATTGAGAATTGTCCCGGGGTATCATTAACGAGAACGGACTTCCACAATCGAATCGTCTGAAGAGTGACCATCAGTAAAATTTAAGAAGATCACGTAAAGTGACGTACCCAAAATAGTGAGCCCAAGTCATATATAAGGATTGAGTTATCCACGGTAATGGAAGGGGACATAAGCCTCTCGTCCTTGCGTAAAGGGCGATATCGCATATTTTTTAGAATTACATGTATCAATGTTAGTAAGCTAAGGTGTGCTATAGGTATTGGACTGGTAAGCTCTTCGGTTTCATTGTGCATCATGTTACAATTCTAAATAACCTCTGGATAACAATAGTTTGTTAGGGGAAATTGAGGACGAAAACTATGTAACAATCGAAGAATGGTTGTAAGAATATGGAAACAGTTAATAAGTATGAATGGAATGGTATGATCAAGTATCAACGCAGAAATGTTTTTCGACGAATAGAAGGAAGGATTACGAGAAGAAGGATAAATGTGAATGAGATTATAGTTATCCAGGTTTCACAAAGGTATGATTACTCCAGAACAACATAAGGACAAATGGTTGAGGAGGGACCATAATAAATCTTTGGACAAAGGTGATGGACCTCTGAGGTTCAGGAAGATAGTATGAGAAATACTTTGAGATAAGAGACCCCCAAGGAAACTTGAAATGGAAATGTAAAGGTAAGATGAATGAACACTCGGTCAATAGGGAATCTTATAATAATGAGACAAGAAAGCTTGACAAGTCATGGGCTCATGTAACACCGCGAATTGGATCTAAACATATGAAGCATCGGTTCCACAACATATGCAATCATACCTTTCAAAAAGTATGTAAATGGAAGTAACATTGAGTAAAGCTCGAGAATAGCACTTAAACAGGTGAAAATGAGCCAATGACGCCTATAGATACAAGGTAGACATTAAAGATATATGTCAAGAGATAATGACATTATAATGAAGGTAAAATGTCAGGCAAATACAAATGTCTATGAGCATTTATGAACTGACCAAAGGTTCTACGAGATAGATAAAGTAACGGGTTTACATCTTAATGAGATCAAGAAAATCTTTTCCCAAAGCGCCATTGACAGAGAGTCTTAGCCATGAGGCAAGCGAAGGAATTCGAATCTAAGTATAATGACCAGGTTTGGATATAGTAAGACAACGTCACATAATGCTAATTCTTCAGGATCTTCTACGTACTGAATGAGAGAATAAGTTATCAACTCATCTTTTAAGGGGTAGTAACGTCAAGTATTTGAATCAGGAGCAATGTTTGAGATTACGTATGTATACCAGAATATTTTGGAACTAAGAAGAGTACGAAAATTAAGAAAATGAGTGAACAAGTGTCAAAAGAAGTAAAAAAAAGTTTCTTATAATTACGAGTGGTGAGAAAGTTTCAGACCATGAATGAGAGTTAACCACGATGATACACGCACTTCAGATTCGATGACATTGTCCATAACGTGGTTATGACTGAGAAAATACAAATATAAGAGTTTTCAGCACATCAGTTAGTAAACAAAGCTAAGTTGACAATATAATCATTCACCCATAAGCAGCTTGACTCAGAATATTGAGGTCCCGATGTGAAAATGGAAAATGATTAATATGGATTTTACTACGAGCTTACCTCACTCTTATCATAAGTTTGATTCTATTTTGGTAATTGTTGATAGACTGACCAAATCAGCTCAATTTCTGGCGGTAAAAAAAAACTACCGACACAGCCGAGGACTATGCAAAGCTGTACGTTAAGGAGATTGTTCGCCTTCATATGCCTATTTATATTATATATGACCGAGGTACGCAGTTCACAATTAATTTTTGGAGATCATTTCAACAATGATTTGGGCACTCAAGTTAATCTTAGCACAACTTTCCACCCTCAGATAGACGGGCAGGCCGATCGTACGATTCAAACGCTCGAAGACATACTACGAGATCTCGTAGTGGACTTCAAGGGAAATAGGGATAATCATCTATCCCTTATTGAATTTGTGTACAATAGCAGTTATCATGATAGTATCAACATGGCCCCATATGAGGCTTTGTATTGACGAAAATGTAGATCTTCTATCGGATGGTTTGAAGTAGGCGAATCAGAAATATTTGGGCTTGACCTAGTGCACCAAGCCATAGAAAATGTGAAGCTTATCCAAGAACGGTTGTTAACTGCTCAGTGTGCGATGGCAGGACCTAGAGTTCCAAGTATATGATTGGGTCTTTCTGAAGGTTCCGCCTATGAAGGGTGTAATGAGGTTTGTGAAAAAGGGGAAGCTCAGCCCAAGGTATACTGGGCCATATCGCATAATTAGATGAATTGGCCAAGTGACTTATGAATTAGACTTACCTTCGGGGTTAGAGTTTGTTCATCCAGTTTTCCATATTTCTATGTTAAAAGCGTGTGTTGGGGATCCTTCCCAGATTTTACCGATTGACGATGTGAAGGTTACAGAGAACCTATCATATGAAGAGGTTCCTATTTCTATCTTAGATCGATAAGTATGCAAGTTGAGCACTAAAGAAGTAGCCTCCGTGAAAGTTTTATAGCGGAATAAGAATGTAGAAGAAATGGCACGGGAGGGGGAAGAGGAGATGAGACACAAATAACCTTACCTATTTCAGGACAGTGTCGAGGCTCCGAAAGAAGCATAAGGTGAGTTTTATTTCAGACTATTATCATTAATGCTTGATGACCATGTGAGGTCCAAAACAAGGATAAATGTTATATTATATGGCACGTGAAGCGGTGGATGTATTTTCTGACTATGTGATGAGAATTAAATATGTCACCCCAATATTCGAGGATGAATGTTTCTAAGGGGGGAAGAATCTAACATCCCGTACTTTCGGACAATGGTTTGAATCGCTAGACGTGTGTAAATGCACCCGAGCGTTGGAGGATTTTTTGTCATATTCACGTATGCAAATGAAGAGCTTAATATATAAAAGGATAAAACCCCAAAATAATTTTGGACGTAATAAGTGTGATGATGGGGATCGAAAATAATATTTGATATGTGCATAAAGAGGCTATAGACTAGTGCTATATCGCGCGATTATGACATTGAGTATATGAAGGTTTTATAAGTCATGTGAATTTAGATCAAGAAATTAATTATGTGTGTAGTTGGGTGTATGTTGACTTGGTGGAATACATGGAGAATTAATTAGTGGGATACAAAGTATTAATTAAGTCATCATAGAGGGAGACAAAATGATTTGGGCAAGGGATACGTGGATGCATGGCAAAGAAGGAAAAAATAACTCTTATTAATGGTCTTATGTTGGTGGCCTTTTGTGGCTAAGTACTTAGTGTTAAGAAGGATTTAATTGAGTGGACCCCATGACCAATAAAGTGAAGATTCATTACTCTTAAGTTCTCATTTTTAGAATGATGTTGAATTGAGAAAAATAAAGCCAGTCTCTACGGAGCTAAGAACAATAATAAACAGAGGGATTGCTTATGACTTTGATCTTTCCAGCTAGTTAGGCAATACAAAAATATAATATTGATTTTCATTCCTAAGATAACATCCACCTAGTTAACATAAGCTTCTAAGTACCAGTACATGGAAAAAAATCTTTGAGCACGAGATTGAAGCCATTGGAGTGAAGTTTTGGCTATTACGAAAGCATCACGTTGGAAGGAAATTATTGGCAGCCAAGGTTAGACATCTATGGGAAGGATTGACTTGTTGTAGTCATTCGAAGGTTAAATCGAGGTATGTTAAGACAAATCCTTCTTTCTTTTGGCATGTTCTATCTACGAAACGTGAACGTAATATTATTCCATAAATTATTTTACTCTTAGTAGTTAAGAATGTTCATGTCATTCATTCATATTGTCAAAGAATGTCTAAATATGTTCCTAAATCCTTATTGATGTATATGGAAAAGATGTTAGTATTCATAATGTTAATCGGAGGTGAAGCGGCATTACGTCACTCTGATAAACTCAGAATGTTTTATTATCAATCATGCATTACCCTTGACCCACATGTGTTATATACACTACTATATGGTATGCATTATATATATGTAAGGGATGGGAAAATGGATACGGCGTTATATACGCACACCACCTGATCAACTGGTATACGATGATGATTATGCCCATAAAGGCCGAAATGATATGATGGGAGACGGTGTTATATACACATATATATATATATGTATGACCGCATTTTGCATGGCATGTAGGCATATTATGGCCCTCAGGGACATTCTACATAGACATGATACTTATGCATACTATGGCTCTCAAAGGCATTCTACACAGATATGATACTTATGCATATTATGGCCCTCAAAGACATTCTCTACTGGTTGGTTGTTTCTTGTCTCAGGTTACTTTCAGGTCTCTATTATGCTATTTTTCATGCCTGACATACTCGGTACATCAGTCGTACTGACGTCCCTTTTGTCGGCGGACGCTGCGTTTCATGCCCGCAGGCTCAAGTAGACAGGGCGACGATCCGCACTAGTAGGTTGCTGGTCCAGCTGATATTGGAGCGCACTATTTGTTCCAGAGTTGCAGTCTAGTCGTGGTACGATATTTTGGTTATGCTATGGGGTATGGCGGGGCTCTGTCCCGACCTTATGATGGTCCCGACCTTATGATGTTACGTACTCTGTAGAGGCTTGTGGACAGTCGTTCTGTGTATAGTAGTCATGTGTGGCCATAATTGATTATGATTGGATGTTAATTATATGATTAGTGGTACTCGGCAGGTAAGGTCCGGGTGCCCGTCATGACCCTCTGGTTTGGGTCGTGACAAAAACAGTCTTGAGTTATTTTTATTACACTATCTTATTCAATTATTTAAGTGTTTATATTCACAGCTTTTTTGAAATTAAGTGTCTAAAAAAAAAGAATCCCGGACCCGACCCCACCCCGCCCCGCCAACACCAGTCCTCTTTTCCGGCGGAATAGGGGACGGGATGGTACATCGGTCTATCCCGCCGATCTCGCCGGAGGACCAGTCCCGACCCTTTCCTAGCCCCGTCGGGACCCGCCCATCCCCGCCCCAAACCCGGCCCCTTGGATAGCCATATAATAATGTCATCACTAACCTTGAGTCCTTTGGAGGAATAGGTATACCAACAGTTCTAATGACAACAAGTCCCAACAAGAATTAAAGAATAACAATGAAGTGCCAGAGTGAAAGGAAGCCCAATGAGATCATTCTACCGCTACAAATGCTAGCTGTCATAGAAGACCATAAAGGAAAAACAAATCACGAAAATGCACAAGATCAAGATTCCAGTACCTCACAATTAATGCCAGTAAAGGTCATCAGCCCAAAAAGGAAATGTTGAAGAGCAGTACACAAGATTTGGAGCAAGTAATCAAGTGTATCAACCAAGAAAGAAGACTCTATCACTACATCAATCAAGACATCAAGGAGAATCCCAATATTGCAACAAGGATCACCAAAGATTCTTGATGCAAGGTGTTATACGATACCAAGCAGTTCTCAATGTAGAGGGACGCGAAAACTTGCTTAAATATTGGAGGAAAAATGAGAAGACATTTCCGATACTAGGAAAGATGGCCCGAGATGTGTTGAACATTCAAGCATCATCAATAGCGTCTGAAAGCGCTTTTTCTGTTAGAAGATTTCAAATTGGAGAGCACAAATACTCATTAGCGGGAGATAACTTGGAGATTACAGTTCTATTAAGAGATTGGATACGAGCGGAGCGTAGAAGGTGCGGTCAATCAGAGATCAATGAAGAAGACGATGACAAATACAATGAAATATTATCCGAGGGAACTGGAAGAAACGTCGACCAATTTGACAAACAAATTCCAATTCCAACCGAAGAACCACAAGACATTGTGAAGAAATTAAAAAATATGTTTTTAACTATGTAATTTTTTTAATTATAATTTACTATGCGATTTGTAACTTTTGAACAAGACCACAGAGTTGCAATTTTGAAATTATATTACAAAAAAATTATATTTCTATTAAATAATATAAAAGGCTCAAAAACAGCCTTATAAGTTCTCGCTCGATCGAAAGGATATAACACATACGAAACCTTAGCTTCGCTATTTTTATTACACTATCTTATTCAATTATTTAAGTGTTTATATTCACAGCTTTTTTAAAATTAAGTGTAAAAAAATAGAATCCCGGAACCGACCCGACCTCGCCCCGCCAACACCGGTCCCCTTTTCCAGTGGGATATGGGACGGGATGGGACATCAGTTTGTCTCGCCAATCTCAGCCCTCCGATCACGTCGGAGGACAGGTCTCGACCCTTTCCTCAACCCCGTCGAGTCCGATCCCGCCGGGACCCGGCCCCTTGGATAGCCATATGATAATTTCATCACTAACCTTGAGTCCTTTGGAGGAATAGGTATACCAACAGTTTTAATGACAACAAGACCCAACAAGAATTAGAGAATAACAATCAAGTGCCAGAGTGAAAGGAAGCCCAATGAGATCATTCTACCGCTACAAATGCTAGTTGTCATAGAAGACCAAAAAGGAAAAACAAATCACGAAGATTCACACGATCAAGATTCCAGTACCTCACAATTAATGCCAGTAAGGGTCGTCAGCCACAAAAGGAAACGTTGAAGAGTAGTGCACAAGATTTGGAGCAAGTAATCAAGTGTATCAACCAAGAAGGGAGACTCTATCACTACATCAATCAAGACATCAAGGAGAATCCCAATATTGCAACACGGATCACCAAAGATTCTTGATGGACGAAAAAAATCCCTTGGGTTACCTGTCACGATCCAATTTGCTAAGTTGTGATGGAACCAACTCCTACTAAGTTGGTAAGAAGATCACAACTATCTAAGCCAATTTATTAAGAAAACAATTAGAAAATAAATAAAAAGGTCAAAATTAAAGTCTCAAATAAGTCTCATAATATAGAAAATGTGGAAATAGTACAACAAATCCCAAAACCTAGTGTGTCGGTACTACAAGAACAGACTAAATAGAATACTAGTCTGGGATTCAACCCGAATACATAAACTTTCTAGGAATAGAAAATACAGAAATGAAGATAGATGGAGAATATGGTGCCATAGATCATGCTAGTAGATCACTCCTAATCCCCCTGGATGATCTCCTCAACGATCGGCAAAGTCTCGAGATTCGCTCGTGCTATGAACCAAATCTTTTCATAAAAGAGATGCAACAAGTGTTGCGTGAGTACGAAGAAACAACTTATACTCAGCAACATCGTCGATCGACCCTAGTTAAAACATAGATGAGGGTTGTTCTTCATAATACCAATTTATTTAGCCGATATTATTCTGATACAGTGATCAACCAATAATCAAAACTTTCAAGATTAGAAATAAGAAATATCTATGTAAATGAATTTGTTCAAGAAGTCAAATAGGCATGCAAATGAGGTTTAATAAGAAAGTTAGACAAGTCAACCAAATAAGGAATCAATTATGTGATATGATATGAAAATGCTAAGTAAATGCAAGGCCTTTTTATCATTACTGGTACACACACGTTTAAATACTATAAATAATGACCATGGGGGACTCACGCGGTCCATATACCACTCAAAATCACCTCACATAGCTAATTTTAGGTTCACATTACCTTCTCTAGCAAATTGGGCTCATATCCAGCGCATTAGTCTGTCCGGAGCTAATTCCCCTCGGAACTACATATGTATCCACAACTATAACATGCATGACATACCATATGAAGCATGAATATGACATGCTCGACAATAAGAAGCCAACTTATGCAATAAAGATTCAATCTTTAATCATAATAAGCCATAAAAAATTTACCTTTCACTTATTTTATACTTTTAACGAGTATTAAGGAGTGATGATAATATATAATCATACAAAGACATGTAATAACCATAGAATCAACAAATAAAAGGGTCTCAAGTCAAATCATGAATCACAATAACAATTTATGCTATCAGCTAGTGCACAAAGCATGACATTCAGATCAGACTATATAACTTAAAATACATAAATACCCATTATTACGGTTCACTTTTACGTGAGACATAAAACCTACTTTGAAGTTGTGGTCTCTTTTGGATATTTTATTTTTTAGAGTTGCCACCTAATTTATAGGAAAATTAGGAAAACTAAGTGAAAAGGTTTTTTTCTAACAAAGAAAAATCCTTTAAAAACCAGAGTTCGAGGTAAGGGTTCTGGTGATTCCTCAGAGAAGGCGTGAGACACTCCAATATTAAGAATTTCTAGAATACGATTGACCTTTGAGTTTCATAGTATTTTTATTGTGATTCATTGCTTAAAAGAGTGTTCCAATTCTTGTAAAATAAAAGTCATATCATATAATTTATTTTGTTTTGAAATCTTTGGCAAAAGGCTTTATTTGATTGAATAGAATTGTATTTTTTTAGAAAAGTTCATATAAGATTTAAAAAAGTCATCATTGTTTGGACTAAGACACACCCAAAGTCTCCGTTGAGTAGAGTCCGACATGGTCTAGTCCAAATGTTGTATCCTATTTATCCTTTTATGTTTTAAAATCATTTGAAAATGTATGTTTTGTAAACAATGTGCAATGATGTTATATAAATGTTTTTTGTAATTTTTTTTATTTTGTACTTTTTAGAAGGTTAACCATACTATTAGAACCACTTTTTAGAAGGTCAACCATATTTTGAGAGTGTTGGCGGTTCATGAAGTGAGTAGGGTGATAGTGCTTACTTGGATAATGGGATTTGTATGAGCAGGCATCGGCACTTGGTATAAAGGCACCGAGCAAGAAGTTCTAGGTATCTTGGTTGTAGTTGCTAGCGGTAGAGTGTGGTAAGAGGTACCAATATGGGGAATTTCAGTTGAGAGTGGGTTTGGAGTGGGCGATACGATTCTCATAGCGCAGGTGTGAAAGTGGTTAGGCAAGGGAGAACTTACGGATGGAAAAGGTGGAGGAGGACTTCTTGTCTCGACAGGCATTTCCTTGGCGGCATTAGATGTTTCAGCCCTTGTGACATTGTCTTGAATGTCGACAAATTTCTCAACCAGTATGATGAAAACATCCTCATGATGCGATGCCTATTTTGGGTCTTGGAATGTTGGGTCCCTTATGATGAGTGCATTATTGTTACACTCATTATCCTAAGTACCAGTCATTATCTCTTTTTCTTGTTGGGAAAGCGAGGATGTCACTACTTTTGATCTTGCAAAATATGTCAGCGGGACACGACACGAATTGACTCCCTCTTTAAGATAAGAAAAACTCAAAGGCAAATGATGTCACTACGTTAGTGACAAATAAATAATGCAAGATATAGCAGATAAATTCACACACAAAATAACACATAAACTCATGCATTTGATCGATATACTTGATTGATCCTCCATTCCGTGGTTTTGGATATTTTGGTCACTTTGGTTTTTGTGGATTTAGGTTTGGGAGTCTATGGTTGACTTGCTACTATAATATTGTCGGGACCTACTCCTGGGCGACCCTTTGTGGCTTTGTTATTTTTGAAATGAGAATATAATTTTTTTTATATCATAGAGCCCTAGTCTTATGTAGACTGCGTACGTATCCCTCCGTTGGAAGTTAGGCCTTTCCGAAGTTTGATTTATAAAAAAATTATCCCCTAATTTTATTCTACCCGAAAGGTTCTCGAACCAGGCCCGATAAGGACTTCCAACGTATCCCCCTTGGGACATCAGGTTGGATCTAGTTTCTTTTATAATAAATAGAAACATGTATCATGATTAAAAAGAGACGCCTCAATCAACCAAAAAATGGCTTCTCCTTGAACCATGGTGGGTTATTATCCTTACAACCATGCATTCGGCCGATGGCCCTGCTTTCTAGTATCGATGGGGTAGTACCACCGAGATTTTCCAGTGATAACCAAATGCTCCAACTTAAACTTGAAGGCTTCACATTCTTCGACATCATGCCTGGGTGCTCCTAAGTAAAGAAAATAGATTCCTTTTTTGTTTGGTTTGTTGGGTGAAGGCTTTCGAGCAACCTCGACTGGGCCGATCTTTTCAGTACTGGCCAGCTTTTGAAAGATGCTTGCGTACGAGTCTTCAAAAATAGTGAAGCCATAGCGCCATATATATGTATCTAGAGTGATTTCGTCACCGGGGATGACTGCTTCATGAACTAACAAGGAGTATGGTCCCAATAGGTTTTGAATTGTCTTGTCATCAATTAGCCTCATAATTCTCCTTTTGAGGACTAGGCATTCATCGGCGGTGTGGTCAAATTGATTCTTATGGAAAGAACACCTCTAGTGAGCATAGATGGGTGCGCATATCGGGAGTATATCATAGTTGAAGCATGAATCCCTAACTTCCCTCATTTTCTAAAACATCTCGATGCACAACACGAGCCTCGGTGCGACCTAAAAAGAAAAAGCTTTGGCTTTGATGGAAATTGCCCACCAAGTCAGTGACGGTGCACAGACTGACCTCTGGGGGTCTCGTAGTAGTCAACAACATTGAGGGTATCGGGTGTATCCTTCTTCGAGGGCCCACTTAACTCTCCTTCATAGGTTTGAGGATCCCCTTCGAGCACCTCAACCTATCGCTTAGGTTTCTTCAACTTTCCTCCCAATGGAGCTACGTAGCTCCTCACCATTCCTTTTACCTCGTCGTAGAGGTTTTCCTTGTAATGCTCACTATCCATAACTCCTTTTGGGGGACTTCCTACTAGATTCAAAATTTGGTCGGCCTCTTTAATCTTTGCCTTGACCAAATTAATTTTTTTTCCAACTTGTGGCTTTTCACGCGAAGCGAGTCTTCGATTTCCTCTTCACTGATTATGTTAACAACAGCGGTAGTGGCACTCTGGCTATCTTCAATTTCTATGGCAGAAAATCAACATTTTAAGAGGTGTAACATGGGTTAGGCTTTTGGTATTTTTTGTGTGTTTCTTTGGTTAGTGTCCGGAATGTAGAATCAATCAAAAATTCAAACAGAACACATGAAAGCACTTAAGCATGAATTCACATAATCATACAATCACATAATTGGAATTTTAATATGCGTGTTATTAAGACCTTTTTATACCAAGGCCCTTCTAATCGCTTGAAACATGATTATGCCAATTGTTAATTCAAAACATTGCCCCCATAATCATAATTTCATTAATAACAATATCTACCAAGAGGAGTTACAAAATATTATAAAGCCGACAATGGGCTATAAAGCAAATAAAGAAAAATTAGTAGAAATGGCCTCTAGAGGTGAATGACGAGGCTCTGTTTGTCTAAGCATTCTTGGACCTTCAAAGGGTAGTCTGACTCCAAAGTTGAGTTGATGTCAGTAGTGAATCTACCCAAAACCCTTTCTCTATGAAAGTTAGTGGAGCAGTCACATCTATCACTCTCTTCATCCGAGCATCGACGTCCTCTAAGCATTCATGTGTGAATTCCAGCCCCTCAGTCAAACTAGCTATGATGGCATGATCATGTTCTATCTTCTCCATATATTTGGAATATCGATCATCAGATCGCCTTTGTGTTAGACGTATCTTGAACTCGGCTTTGGAATCTCTATCTTGAACACAATGGTAACAGTTGGATCCGAGAGTGAGGGTACCTTGCAAGTGAGCCCTCGGCTAGTCTATGTAGTCCTCATCACATCCACGATGAAACCTGTCTTGAGCTTAAAGTCTTAGGACCCCATATCACTAGACTCTTCCATCCCCGAATGATATTTACAACCTCTCGGATCTTGTCCTCTTCATAATCGACCAGATACTCCCCCATGTTTTCTACTTGGGGTGTCACTTGTGTTCTACCAAACTGTCTCAAGACCCTAGCAAGTGCATAAGGAAGGATTCCACGGATCACATGAGCGACAAGAATGGGTATTTTCTCTCTCCGACAACAACTCATTCGGATATGAAGTCAGGAAACATCCATTGTATGTTATCCTCTCTATGTATTGAAAAAATACAACTCCCAACCCTCTTCGATTTGGTTCTCAAAATTTGGACAGTGGGCTTTGAGGTTGTCTTTCCAATTTTGGTCACTTAGGAATGAGGGACCCTTAGATTTGTTCAACTGTTTGATGATCTAACATTGTAACAGCAGGTTGCACCCTTGGAAGTACCTATGAAATTTCGGCATTGACCTAGGGCTGGGTACGTGTCATCTAGGATAATGGAGACCAAGTCAAAGTATTTGGTTTCTCCGTTTCTGGTTATGCCATGAAAGATAACATGGGTGAAATAACATAAATGACATGGGTATCTATGGAAATGAATCGGTCTTTGTGAAAAAACATAAGTCCTAGAAGGCATATGGCAAATTCTAGAGGTTGGGTGGCCTCCTAGTCAGCAAAAGTTTCGAACTCGATGGAATGCTCTACGAATCACCTTTTGTTCCGATTGGACCGAAGATCCAATTGGAACTGGATAAGGATAAAAATTATTTCAACGGGAGTAGGCCTATGTGGGACCAGAAGGTTGTGGTCAGATTTCCTCCTCCTTACACAGGTCCGCTTATTACCTATGCAATCCCGGATCTCCTCCAAAGTTAGGGTTATTTCTATCTCGCCAAACTTACACACCATTCAATCACAATCTCAAAACCCGGTGAGGACCTCTATAAGTTCCCTTATAACCTTTCATCATCATAAATGAGGGTAGGTGACCCAAAACGTCTGTAACCTTCCTTTGATATGCGGTATCTAACCATGACCACCAAATTTTGTTACACCTCGTATTTTGTGCGTCATCGTTATTGTAAGGTAGCCAACATAGGCTCGGATATGGTAGAACCAATCTAATAGGGTTATAAAGGTTTACAAATGTATTGAGTAAGTTTCGGGAAGGTTTAAGTCTTATCGGATCAACGAAAAAAAGTTCTGACGAAAGTTTGGCAAGGCACTGCTGCCCAGAGTGATCTACAAACTGCAGAACATGGTCTGCGAATCGTAGACTAGATATACAAGACGCAGACTGACCGTAACATGTTAGAGAACTTAGATAACATTCTAGACAATTCTGCGACCTGATTCGCGACCTGCAGACCTATTATGTGATATGCAGTTTGCAGCGCAGATCAGGGTCGGTATAAGTTTATCCTTTTCTTATAGAAGGCTTTCCTTCGACATAAAGCTCATTTTCCCCTAAGTTTACAATTCTAAACTGATCCTAACTCTCTCTAAGAGGTTTCAAGTGATCCAAAATTAAATCAAAGATAAACTACATCAATCTGATGTAAGGAATCTCGTGGTTATCGTGGAATCATCTTCTTCCTTGTTGTAGCAATTTTTTAGAGTACTTAACCATGAAATAAGATTTGTCTATGGAGTGATTCTTGAGCTTCAAGGTAAGTTTCATCCCTTCCATCTTATTCTTAATATTATACAAGAGTTTTAGATATGATTGTTAAGGGAATTATGTAGAACAAGTATTTATGGACCTTAAGGTTAAGTTATGTTGTTGTGGGATGTTTTGCGTGATTTGAAGTTTCTTTATGATCATCAACACCCTCAAATATTTGCTGGGAAGGCATTACAATGTCTATGTGTGTGGGTGATGTTTTGTTTTTTCTTGGTATTTTTCTAGCTGTTGAGATAATGCTGTTTGTTTTAGCTGTACGGACTGTTTGTCCCTTGGATGTTTGTTTTGGGTATAAGGACCGTTTGTCCCTTGCATGTTTAAAATTTCATGCTATTTCATATCTAGCACTATAAATTATATGCTAGTTGCTACTTGTTCTGTCTTGCTTTGTTGTGTTTGTGTTTTCCTTTTTAGTAATGTCAAAGGGGGGAAAGGCAGCACAAGGACCAGAGATATCATAACGGGGGAGAACATCAAAATAGGGGGAGAATTTTTAAATCCCAAAGGCACAAGAAACCAACGAACATCCTGACAGTGGAGATTCTCAGCATCACTCAAGATAATCAGGGATGTTACACGTTATGTTATTTTTTATTGTCATTATCAAAAAGAGGGAGATTGTTAGCCCCATTCATTAAGTTTTAATAATGTAAGGTTGTCCAGTGGGCCAGGTCGGCCCGATTCTGACCCAGCCCTAACCCGACCCTGCCCCACCTCGATCCCCCTAAAATATTTTTTTTTTACGATTTTGGGATTCGAAATTGGGACGGGACCTGCCCGGATCCATCCCGCTTTGACCGGCCCCTGACCCACCCCGACCCCGTCCCGATCCTAATCCCCCTCCCCCTTTGCAAAACTAATCGTTGCAACAACGGCCAAATTTAGATTTTAACCGTTGTGCAACGGTTCCAACTGCTATTTACAAAGCCTCAAATAGTACCATATCAATACTAGAGTGATAACTATTGTTGTACGCAAACTCTAACAATGGTAAGAACTAGTCTCAATGACCACCAAAATCAATCACGAAGACTTGTAACATATCCTCCAACACCTGAATAGTCCACTCAAACTAACCGTCAGTCTGAGGGAAAAATGTTGTATTGGTATCAAATTGAGTACCTAACTTCTTCTGCTATGTCCGCCAGAAATGCGCAGTAAACTGAGTCCCCCGATCTGAAATAGTAGAAACAGGAACCCCATTAAGATGAACAATCTCACGAATGTAGATCTTAGCCAACTTCTCTGCATTATAAGTTGTCTAGACTAGAATGAAATGCACGGACTTGGTCAACCTATCAACAATGACCTAAATAGCATCATACTTGCCCAAGGTCTTAGGCAATCCCACAACAAAATCCATGACAATCCTCTCCCACTTCCACTAGGGAATGGCAGTCCTTGGTGCTCATATTTGACCTGCTGACAATTATGACACTAAGACAAGAACTCCACAATGTCTCTCTTCATCATCCCCTACCAATGGTGTTGCTTCAAATCATAGTACATCTTAGTAGCACCTGGATGAATCGAATAACTAGAGTTGTGGGCCACCTCCATAATCAATTTGGTCAAATCACTGACACGAGGCAGACACATTCTACCCTTAATCGTCAAAACCCCTCCACTATCAATCACAGCCTCCTTGGCTTCTCCACTCATCACCTTATCTCTAAGTTTGCACAACTTCACATCATCATACTAGTGAGTCTAAATCTGATCCAAGATAGATGACCTCGCCTCCATACAAGCCAGAATCTTTCTAGGATTTGAAATGTCAAGCCTCACGAATGGTTGGCTAGAGTCTAGACCTCCAATGCCAAAGGACACTCAGAAGCGATCAAATAAGCTAAACTCCTCATGTTGACTGCCTTTCAGCTCAAGGCATTTGTCGCCACATTGGCCTTTCCTAGATGGTACAGAATGGCCATGTCAGTCTTTTAATAACTTCATCCACCGGCGCTGCCTAGAATTCAAATCTCTCTAATTAAACACATGTTGAAGACTACGGTGGTCGGTATACACCTCACAATGAACAACATATAAGTAATGCCTCTAAATCTTCAAAGCAAACACATGGGCAACAAACACCAAATCATGAATAGGGTAATTCTTCTCATTCACCTTTAACTGCCTCGATGACCTTACCCTCCTGCATTAACACACATCCAAACCCAATCCTAGAAGCATCACAATACATAGTAAAGTCCTTTTCCTCCACCAGAAAAGATAAAATCGGGGTTGTGGTCAAAAGAGTCTTGAACTTTTAAAAGCTCTCCTCACACTGATCGGACCATAGAAAAGGCACCTTCTTCTAAGTCAAACATGTCATATGAGAAGCAATAGAAGAGAAACTCTTGACGAACTGGCGATAGTAGCTAGCAAGACCAATAAAACTACGAATCTCTGTTACAGAAGTCGGTCTAGGCCAGTCCCTAACTAACTCTATCTTCATAGGGCCAAACTTAATCCCATCCTAGGACACCACACAAAACTCAACCAAAACTCACACTTTGAGAACTTAGCGTACAACTTTGTCTCCTTCAATAAACCAAGTACTGCCCTCAAATCCTACTTATGTTCATCTCGACTCTTCGAATAGATCGAGATGTCATCAATGAACACGATCACAAAAGAATCTAAATACAACTTGAATATCCCATTCATCAAATATATGAACACTGCAGGGGCATTGGTAATCCCATAAGACATCACTAAGAACTCATAATGGCCATAACGAGTCCGGAAAGCCATTTTGGGAACATCCTCAGCTCGAATCTTCAACTGATGATATCCAGATCTCAAGACGATCTTTCAAAACACTGAAGCACCTTGAAGTTGATCGAACATGTCATCAATACGAGGGATCGGGTACTTGTTTCTGATGGTCACCTTGTTCAACTGCCTATAATCAATGCACATACGCATGGTTCTATCCTTCTTCTTAACAAACAAGATAGGAGCACCCCATCGAGATACACTCGGTCGAATGAAGCCCTTACTCAACAAATCCTGAAGCTGCTCTTTCAACTCTCTCAACTCGGCTAGAGCCATACGGTATAGAGGAATAGAAATGGGTCGAGTACTCGGCTTGAGATCAATACAGAAGTTGATATCTCTGTCTGACGGCATACCCGGTAGATCTTAAGGGAAAACCTCGGCAAACTCGCTAACTACCGAAATAGACTTAAGGAAAGGAGTCCTGGCACTCGTATCCTGAATATGAGATAGATACGCCAAACAACTCTTATCTACCAATTTCCTAGCCCAAATGAAAGAAATGATTTTAATAGGAGTAGGGCTGGGAGCGCCTCTCCACTCTAACCTCAGAAGTCCAGGCATCGCTAAGGTGACTGTCTTGGAATAACAATCCAGAAGCGCATTATACTGTGATAACCAATCCATCCCCAAAATAATATCAAAATCAATCATGTCTAATATGACAAGTCTACCCAATTATCATAACCCATAAAGTAACCAAACAATGTCAATAGACTCGATCTACAACCACAGAATCACCATCAGTGTAGACACACAAATAGGGACATCAAGCATATCATACCACATATCCAAAACACTAGAAAAATAGGCACACATATGAGAATGTAGACCCAGGATCAAATAATAGTGAAGCAAACGGATGACAGACTGAGATGATACATGTGATAACCGCATCCGATGCCCCAACATCTGGTCTAGCCGGGAAAGCATAACAATGTGTGTGTCCTCCCTCTGACTGAGTTCTCCATTGGCCACCTCAACCCCAATGAGCTCAATTTTTCCCTGATTGTGATCTACCATGACCGATCTGATGGCTATCATGGCCTGATTGAGATCCTCCTCGGCTAACCTAACCATCATTCCTAGACGCCTATGTTGGGGTCCTGGGTGCACGAGATACACTCGATACATATTTGGGGCAATCCCTCCTAAAATAACCAACCTCACCACAAGTGTAACAAGTCCTAGCCGCTGAGGGCTGATGAATAGAGATAGTAGAAACCAAACCACCATGACGAGAATACCGAGAATGAGAACCCAAAGACCGGCCCCAGCCATAACCACTCTGCTCTATAGAGACACCATTTGTAATCTGAAGGGTTGCTTGAACCGGTCGACTAAGCTATGATTGTTGATATCTACCATGCTGACCATAACCATAGGAAGTAGATCCATTATACTGAGCTTGGTGCCTCTTCCTCTTATCTGACTCATATATGGGCATCTTGCCCCTCACATACTCTATCATCCTCGCATGCTCAGGTATAGTCTCAAATGGAGCTCTAGCATCCACCAACTACAACGTAGCCAACTGAGGGGAATACTTAAACCTCTAACAAAACATTTCACTCGATCAGCCTCTGTAGGTAGAAAAGGTGCTCCATAGCGCTATAAGGCGTGGAAGTGAGTCTCATAATCTGCAACTAAAGAACCCCTCTGCTCAATCCTCTGAAACTCATCACGCTTGCTCAGCCGCAAGCTAAGAGACACATACTTCTCTAGAAATATGTGATAGAACCTAACCAATAACAATGGAGGCGACCCTCTGGTCGACAGTCCATATAAGCTCCCCACCATTGTTTAGCATCTCCAAATACTTGAAGGGCCACAAAACTAACTTCGTGCGACTCGACGATACCCAAGGTCTGCAACCTCTCATGGATATTCACAATAAACTGATAAGCATCCTCTTTGGGATGAACATAGAATATATCAATTCATGTTTGAAAAGTTCTCCCATATCTTCCACTCATCGCGGGTCATAGTTGTCCCTGCAATCAGCCGGGACCAAACTCAAGAGAAAGAACCTTATCAATACGGGGTGTTGACACCACCACTGGCTGAACCCCGTGAGTATGAAACTCGGGAGTCTGAGTCTTTCCCTCTCCCACACGGGTCTGAAAACCACCCAAAGTAGTCGAAAAACACGCCCCCCCCCCGGGCAAAATCCTCAAGAACACTCAACAATCTGACCAATGTGTCCAGTAGAACCAGAGTAGCAACAAATCCAGGCTGATCTTGGGCTGCCCCATCTCCTCCTCAAGTAACTCATCCTGAGGCTCAACAACTCGCTCAAGGGAGGCTGATCTAGCACGAGACTGACCGACTGCCTATTCCCCACCCCGAGCTGGTGTAACTCTTTTAGCTCTACCTTAGCCCCGAGCACGTACTCTACCATGACTGCGCACCATCGGTGCCGATGCTAGTACCTCCTCCCTCACTGCGTCAGCACAAGTCCTCACCATCTGCGAGAGATAGGAACAAGGTCAATTACCAATTTGATTCAACTTAGCATGAAAGGAATATCCTCCCAAAGATAAGTCTGAATGTCTCTGCACCGATCCACGAGACTCTACTATACGTTGCTCTTGTATTTTAGACCATTTAACCTAAAGCTCTGATATCAACTCTGTCACGACCCTTTTCAGGAGTCATGGTGGAACCTACACAATCCCCACTGGTAGGAGAAGCACTCCCAAATCATTCACGTGATATAACATAAGTAAAAGCAAAGGATAATAATTACTACATAAGTTGTCTCATAACATAAATACGGAAGAAATATAAGTCTGATACATCAACAACCTCCTTCAAATGATCTATTCTGTATATACAAGAGCACTAATAAAATGATACAAGTCTGAAAACGAGGGCTACATAATGTAAAAACCCAATACATAAGCTAAAGGAGCAAGTAAAAGATTGAAGTAGAAAATAAACATCCAATGGTATGTTGGAGGTAGCATCCTTACCCTGAATGCTAGGAAATAAACCAATCGGACTCATCTATGCTGTCCCGCACTCGTAGAAGACACTGAATCTGCAATAAAAAAAGGCAGCAAGCATAGCATGAGTACACAACGTACCCCCACAGGCATCATAGGTCGACGTTGACCGAAGATACATAAAAAAAGATAAATACCAAGTTGCACCAAATAGTCCTATTCTAACAGTACAAATGTCCAAGTAATATCACATTATTCACGGCATATTCCAAGGGTTTAATAACAGTATTTCGAGTATCATTGAGTAATTAACATGCTTCTTTTATTCCCGAAATTCAATCAAGTCATCAATAATTAATTCAACATGTGATCCATGAATGACATGTGTATGATATGTTATGAATGCAATGCAAATGCATGTACCTTGAACTTCCAGTATACAGGCGTTCAAGTTTTTATTATGAGATGCACACCCATGGGGGACCCGCGAATTCCATATACTCCTCCAGAATTTCCCATCAGAGACTAGCTCTTGGCTAAATAGAATCATGTTACATGCGTGAAACCCGTCCCCTCAAATATCATCATCATCATCTTAGTGTTGCCATAATCTCATAGGTATTCTCACATTTCCGGTCACTTAGACCCACAATATTCCATACCACTCTCATATCAATATCTTAGAACCATGAGTGTATGAATGCAAGGACAGTATAAGGCAAGAAATCATGATGTAATGCGAAGCAACCAAGTATAGAGATAAATATCACATTCTTACAAGAATTTAACAACATAACAATCTAAGTAAAAATCAAGATATAATATCGGAAGTAGGTGTTATGAATAAACAAATAATAAAAACTACGGCGACAAGCCCACATGGTGACACATCCAAATAAAACAACAGTCGGAACCAGCACAAGGCTGATTCCCCGGATCACTCATTAACATAGTTCAACACTGGTACCCACTCAAGCATTCATCACAACCGGCTGAGTGAGACCCCCAAACACACCCAATACCCCTCAGTATTTATAACTAATTGCGCACTTCTATCAAAGTCTTGTGAAAGTAAACTGTAGCCAACCTCTGGGCCGAATAGGAGTGCTGACCAATCAAGGCTCGGTGATCGCATTACCCTTCTGTTGCGCCTCGTGATAATCAAAGTCTAATCACGCATAAATTATTCATTCATGAAGATCTTACACACCATACATGGATATAATCCTTAACAAAGCAATACATTAAATACCAACCCCGAGCCTACGTCACCAAGACTCAAACTTTATTACACAAATACCAAAAAAACATACTAGAGAATCATATCCTTAAGTTAATTAGGAAACTATACACATTTGAGCCTTCAATTGAACAATATACAAAAAGTCCCAATTTGGAACCCTAATATTTTCCCCCAATTGGAATAGATTTCTATAATCAAATTAAGCTCTATAACATGATAAGCTAGTATAATCCATCACTAATTCACAATAATACAAGTAAATTATCCCATAATCATCATTTAAATCAAGACTCAACTTACTTATTTTCAAATACTTCATTTTTACCTCACTCATAAACATACTAGATCGCCATTAAAGGACTTCGAAATATGGAATCAAATCATAAAGGATGGAATTGTCATCTCAAAGATGAATATCTCCCCTAAACCTCTAAATTTTCTCTCTTAGCGGCTCTAGGTTCAAGATATACTACTTTAGGAAATAAGATCTACTTAGGAAATTATATAAGATACCTGATACAGTGATTCCATCCCAGTGGAATCGACTCTGCTAGCGCATCTTCGATACGACGAACAAAGGCCTCGTTGAGGCGGTGTAACTTGACACCTCACCTCTGCGCCACGGCAGACCCGACTCTACAGATGTAGTCTCGCCCGTGCGGACCAACAGTCCGCTAAGGCGGAAATTTCACACTTTCCCAACCCCCATTTTGGAGAGCCAATCTCCCGCCGAGGAAGACATACCGGAGCGAGAACAAGTGTCGCTGAGGCAGACACCGGACACCATAACATAGAAAAATAGTCAAAACCTTTAGCAAACACCCGAAACACTCTAGAGACACCCCGAACACAAACCAAACATGCTCGTCTAAGGTAAACAGTGCTACAAACTCGTTCGTATCCTCATATTTCCCATTTAATTGAGCTAAGTCATACTTTTATAAAGAATCATCTGAAACAACCAAATATTAAAATTTCAGAAATAAGGCCATAAAATACATCTGATTTCCTCGAGAAATGAACAAATGACCCTCCACAGCTACTGGAAGCGACAGAACCCACAATCAAACTCATCTAATCAAAAGTCAACTTTGAGTCAAACTATCCAACTCTAAGTTTCTGGTTTTGGGTTTTTGATGTAAAGAAGATGTGAGCTTAAGTGTCCAACATAAGCCACGAGGTGATCTGCTAGGAGTGCCGAAGATTGTCAATCATCATATGGTGATATGCTTAATGTGGAATGGAGTGTGGAGTGGAGTTGAAGAGAAGACTTGAAGATCCAAGAAGTGCCATTAATTTTTGGCTTTTATGTAGGTCTTGGTCGAAACCATCTTTTATATTGCTTTTAACTTCTAGAATAATTACTAGTTTCCCTTTTAGCTTAATTACTAGGCCTTGTAAAAAAATAGGATGACTAAGCCGAGAACAATATAGAAAGAGAAGCTTCCAATGTCTCTCAATGAGGTAATTCACGAACTAGCTAGTTCATGCACTTATCTACATGGATGACACAAAAGGCTGGCCTAGAGAACATGAAGGGTTGGTCGAGTATCTCCCCGATTCGGCCAAGATACATATTTGTATCTTTCTTGTTTCCTCTTCTAGAAGGTCTAGAACTAGTATAAATAGGAGATGTAAGGGGACATTGAAGTTTTATGAAATATATTTGAGTTTACTCAAACTTGCAAAGTTTTCAACTTTTGTGTTATTATCTTAGTCAGGCCTTTTGTGGTCCAACTCTTGGTCATTTTGTGGGCCAAGATCCGGTCCTTTTGTGGTCCAAACACTCCGTGTAAGTCTAGTTAAAACTTTTGTGATCTAACTATACCTAAGACAAGGTTTTATCCGGTTACTTGTTACGAACACATTGAAGGTATTCCCGGCCTACATTACCTTACCCGCACACGAATTTGTTTATCAATTACGTGCTCCATCCTTGTCCATACTGCCTAATTCCTTACACCTCAATACACTCCAACACTTCTCCAACTCACACCCAAAAGGTCGTCAAACGACTCCTCCCACAAACACCCGAAACCCCCAACCAAATCCCCACCGTCCCAATCGTACCCCTATTCCGCCAACCATACTTAGCTGACCAGTTTCCACCACCTTACCACCACCCAACCACCAACATAACCTATAATGTGTCTAGTTCATCCCCTCCAAACGCCTTAGCCCAACACCCTCCAAATTCACCCGTTCACTTCCCACCAAACACACATTGCCCGAAAACCCGCCAACCTCTATTTGACCCTATTTTAGTATCCACTCGGTCCCAATACAACTCCGAACCATCTAACCATACATTCCCCTCTTTATATATATCAGTTTGGTATCAGAGTAAGGCTTTCCCATCCTACGCCTTGACGTTATGGCTAACATGAATGAAGAACTTCGGAGGACCATAATTGACCTTATTGTGAAACAAATGCAACTCTTGAGAAGAGAGTTTGCGGAGCATGCCGTGATTAATGATGTTGAGTCCGGAGAGGAGGTTGCACAAAACAACCCAAGGCATGATAGGGAAGATGACTGAAGCCTACGGTTTGATCTTTCAACCTTTGAAGGAATTATGGACCCAGAAGAGTTTCTTGAATGGTTAAGGGTCATTGAGAGGCTTTTCGAATACAAGCAATATAATGACCACAAGTGTTTTAAGGTTGCTACATTGAAGTTGAAGGAATTATGGACCCAGAAGAGTTTCTTGAATGGTTAAGGGTCATTGAGAGGCTTTTCGAATACAAGCAATATGATGACCACAAGTGTTTTAAGGTTACTACATTGAAGTTGAAGGAATTCGCTTCTCTGTGGTATGAAAACCTCAAAACAAGACAGAGGAGGAATGGGAAGACCAAGATTGAATCTTGGGACAAACTAAAGAAACATTTGAAGAAGAAGTTCTTGTCAAGGGAGTATGAACAAGACCTATACCTCAAGCTCACCAAACTTCGTCAATGAGTTCTTAAAGTTGAGGAATACGTTCGAGAGTTCGATAAAGTCACCATGCTTTGTGACTTAGAAGAAAAGGAGGCTCAGAGGATTGCACGATTCATTAGAGGCTTAAATGTAGCGATTGAAGAAAAGGTTGAAGTTGCAACGTACAACACATTTGAAGACCTGTGTCACTTAGCCCTCAAATTTGAAAAACAACTAAATAAAGGTACCTCAAAAACTTATGTAAATCCCACTAATGTCAAAGAAAAGGGCAGCACCTCTTTTTCTAACTCATTGTATAGCCAAAAAAGTGTAGAGAAAGATAAAGAAAAGAAGGTAGAGGTTAAAAAAGGGGTAGATAGAAGTAGAAAAATGTGTTTTAAATGTCAAAGATTAGGACACTTTGCAAATGAATGTCCTAACCCTCGGGTAATGACTATCGAAGAGTATCAAGATTGTGGGATTTCTTTGTTATTGAGGAACCCAAAGACAAGGAGGTCCTAGAGGAAGATGTTGATCTTGTGGAAGAGGGTGAAAGTTTAGTACTCTGACGTGTGTTAGAGTGTTCAACTTGAAAAACAGGAGGAGACATAAAGAGAGCAACTATTTTACACTCGATGCAAGGTAAAAGACAAGGTATGTAATATGATCGTTGATAAAGGAAGTTGTGCCAACATGGCCTCCATAGAAATTGTGGACAAATTGCAACCATCCTAAACCATATGCTCTTTAATGGCTGAACGAAGACGAATAGCTAAAGGTAATGAAACAAACTCTTGTTAGTTTTCGAGTTGGTATATGAAGATGAGATATGGTGTGACATCCTACATATGGATGCTTGTCATATTTTATTGGGTCAGCCATGGCAATTTGATAGGAAAGTGCAACATGATGGAGAAAAGAATGTCTATTCTTTTCAAAATGATGGTAAGAAGATCCGGTTGGTACCATTGTCACCTAGTGAGGTGAAGAAAATGAAGATCCAAATTGCGAAGAACTGCAAGGAGAAATCCGAGACCCTCTTGCTTGATGCGCGGGAGTTCGAAGAGGAGTTGAAGAAGGGGAGTCCCATATATGCATTGAAGTGCAAAGATAAGAAGAGTCTTATGGGAGATGCGGTTAAGGATGCCAACTTGAAAGAACTCTTGAAGAAATTTGAAGATGTATTTCTGGATGACCTTGCACCCGGATTACCACCAATAAGAGGTATTGAACATGCTATTGATTTTATTATGGGAAGGTCATTATCTAATCGTCCATCCTATAGATGAAATCCGAAAGAGGCCAAGGAATTTCAAAGACAAGTGCAAGAATTATTAGACAAAGGCTTTGTCCGAGAAAGCCTTAGTCCATGTACGGAACCCACCCTGTTGGTGCCAAAGAAATATGGAACTTGGCGAATGTGTATCGATAGCCGAGCGGTCAATAACATCACCGTGAAGTATAGGTTTCCTATGTCGAGATTGTATGATCTTTTGGATGAATTGAGTGGGGCCAAGTTGTTCTCCAAGATAGATTTGAGGTGTGGCAACCATCAAATGAGGATACGAGATGCAGATGAATGGAAGACGACTTTCAAAACCAAGTATGGCTTATACGAGTGGCTTGTGATGTCATTTGGATTGTGTAATGCTCCCAACTCTTATAAGGCTCATGCAAGAGGTGCTACGACTATTCATAGGTAAATTTGTTATGGTTTACTTAGATGATATCTTGATTTATAATCGAGATACGGAATCTCACTTGTCGCATCTAGAAGCTATATTTGAGAAGTTCAGAGAAATAAAGTTGTATGGCAAGTTAGAGAAGTGTGCTTTTATGATTACTAGTGTCTCATTCATGGGGTAAATAGTATCATCCGAGGGCATTCATGTGGATCCATCCAAGATGGAAACTATCCGGAGTTGGCCCGAGCCTACGAATGTAAGTGAGGTAAGAAGTGTCCATGGTTTGGCTCGTCATTTCATTCGAGGTTGTTGTACCCTTGTTGCCCCTATCACTGAACTAATGAGAAAGGGTGAGTTAAAATGGTCCAAATGAGCACAAAGAACTTTGGAAACCTTGAAGGGAAGGATATGTGAATCACTGACTCTAGACCTTGAGAAGCTATTTGAAATTGAGTGTGATGCTAGTGGAATTGGTGTTGGTGCCGTCTTGATTCAAGACAAAAGATCCATTGCTTTCTCTAGTGGAAAATTGGGTGGTGTACGGCTCAATCATTCTACTTATGACAAAGAATTTTGTATTGTGAGATCCTTGGTCCAATAGGGACATTATTTGAAGTCAAAACCCTTTGTCTTGTATTTGTATCATTTGGTTTGGCCATACATAGATGACGAGAATATGAGGGCAAATTCTGTTAAAGAATGGAATTATAATCTAAAAAAGGCAGTGAGCTTAAGTGTCCATCATGAGCCACGAGGTGATTTTCTAAAAGTGTCAAAGATTGTCAATCGTCATATGGTGATATGCTTAATGTGGAGTGGAGTTGAAGAAAAGACTTGAAGATCCAAGAAATGCCATTAATTTTCGGCTTTTATGTAGGTCTTGGTCGAGGCCATCTTTTAGCTTGCTTTTAATTTCTAGCTTAATTACTAGTTTTCCTTTTAGCTTAATTACTATGACTTCTAATAAAATAGGATGACTAAGCCGAGAACTATCTAGAAAGAGAAGCTTCCAACGTCTCCCAATGACGTAATTCATGAACTAGCTAGTTCATGCACTTATCTACATGGATGACGCAAAAGGTTGGCCTAGAGAACATGAAGGGTTGGTCGAGCATCTCCCCCATTCGGCCAAGATACATGTTTGTGTCTTTCTTGTTTCCTTTTCTAGAAGGTCTAGAAATAGTATAAATAGGAGATGTAATTGATGTAAGGGGACATTGAAGTTTTACGAAATATATTTGAGTTTACTCAAACTTGCTAAGTTTTCAATTTTTGTGTTGTTATCTTAGTCGGACCTTTTGTGGTCCAACCCTTGGTCCTTTTGTGGTCCAAACCCTCTGTGTAAATCTAGTTAGAACTTTTGTGATCTAACTATACCCAAGCGAATGTTCTATCCGGTTACTTGTTACGAACACATTGAAGGTCTTCTCGGCCTACATTACATTACCCGCACACGAATTTGTTTATCAATTTCGTGCCTCATCCTTGTCCAAACTGCCTAATTCCTTGCACCCCAATACACTCCAACACTACCCCAACTCACACCCAAAAGGTCGTCAACCGACTTCTCCCACAAACACCCGAAACCCCCAACCAATTCCCCACTGTCCCGGTCGCACCCCTATTCCGCCCACCTTACTGTCCCGACCGATTTCTGCCACCTTACCACCACCCAACCACCAACATAACCTACAACGTGTCTAGTTAATCCCCTCCAAACGCCTTAGCCCAACACCCTCCAAATTCACCCGCACACTCCCCATCAAACATACACTTCCCGAAAACCCGCCAACCTCCATTTGATACCTATTCTGGTATCCACCCGGTCCCAATCCAACTTCGACCCACCTAACCATACAATCCCCTACTTATATATATCAGTTTTTCATCCGAAACTCATATAAATAGACCTCGGGTTTTGACATCCATCCCCACGCATCAAAAATCCCACATAGAGTTTACGGGAAGTGCCTAACAAGAAAATAAGTATCTTAATCTAAAAATGACCAGATGAGTCGTTATAGGAGTACTTGTCGTATTCTATATGTCTCTTGTTAATTTATTAAAGGTTGATTAACGTAGCGATAGTAACGATAGTTGGAGGATAACGACCATTCCGACTCTGATCGTGATATCTCTTGAGGTTTGTCTTGAATTGCACTTATATATATGTATCTATTTTCTTACTGAGTCGTGCTATAGTCGGCCAGGTATGACACTTATACGTGTACACCACTGTAGTTGGGTACGACATTACTGATTCCTATACGGACGGGTACGTTATGATGAATTTTTCCTCACAAAGAGGTATGATACAATATTATATGGCCTCATAAAGTGGGTCGATTTTACTTTGATGTATATATACATGGTTATGTCAGTTGTATGCCCTTAACGACCTTATTATGAGTTCCAGGTTGACTTTTGTACCCTTCTCTTACATTACATTCCTTATTTACATGTTTTACCTACCTCGCATATTCACTACATTTTTTCATACTGACGTCCTTTTCTGGGGCACTGTGTTTCATGCTCGCAGGCACAGATAGACAGACGGACATGCCTCTACAGTAAGGTATCTTCTTTTAGCTACTAGTAATCGCAATCCACTTCTTCGGAGTTGCTGTCCCGACTTAATGACACATGTTAGTACTTTTAGAGGCTTGAACACAAGAGGTTACTGTATATATGTTTTGTGTGGCCTTGTCGGCCTTTATCAGTTATTAGTATACATGTTATGGCCTTACCGGCCTCGTGATATATATATATATATATATATATATATATATATATATATATATATATATATATATATATATATATGCATATTAGTTTGGGCTTCCATTTATACAGGTTGTTATAAATAGATCTCTTATCATATTGTCATCTTGAGGTCTCGTCGGCCCAGACGGTTATGTACAGATTATGATATACACGTGGTATGCTCGGGTCGTTCAAGAATCGGGTGCCGTCCACACCCCCCCAAGGTTGAGTGTGATAGATTTTCAGCATCTCGGTAGCTTCAATGACCATGTTGAACTTAAGGTTTATATGCATTTACAAAATAGAGCATGGTTAATCCCCCCCCCCCCACACACACCAAAGAAATGGTTTAGCATACAAGGCGCAATTAGGTTTTAATTAGTAAGTAGTTGGATGTGGTCTCGATGGGTCATAGACCGTCTTGATGCAAGGTGGTCGCCTAATGGGTCCAAATACATCTAAAATATTTGAACCCGTTTAGGTAAGCATGCGCTAGTCCGTTGGAATTTGGCTTCGCTCTATCCTAGGCAAATTAGAGTGGTTTTTCGAATAACTGTAGACTACTCGAAGTGAACCGTTGTCGACTGTTGGATGAGCGCGCACCAACTCCATCCTCAACATGTTCCAAGGAAATAATTTGGTTTTTTACTAGAGGACGATTGCGAAACCATATAACCGTTTTTGTGTACTGATGTAAGTGTGTGCGCGTGGCGAAGTTTTCTGATATGCATGTTATGACAGTTATATTTGCATGAATTTAAACACATAAGCAACAATTCACAACAAAAACATATTGTTTTGAAACCCTTATGGTTAGTTACTACGAAGTTGTGGACTCTTTGAATATTTTATTTTTTAGAGTCGACACCTAATTTATAGGAAAATTAGAAAAATCATGTGAAGGGTTTTTTCAAACAAAGAAAAATTCGTTAAAAACCAAAGTTCGAGGTAAGTGTTCTGATGACTCCTTCGGGAAGGCGTGATACACCCTGATATTAAGAATCCATAGAATATAATTAATTTTAGGATTTCATAGTATGTATTATTGTTACTAATTTCTTAAAAGAGTGTTCAAATTCTTGTGGAAAAAACTCATAGCATATCATTTTTTTGTTTGGAAATCTTTGGCAAGGCTTTATTCGATTGAGAAGAATTGAATTTTGTTTAAAAAAGTTCATATAGGATTTGAACTAGTCACTTCATTTTCGGACTAAGATACACTCAAAGTCTCCTTTAAATAGAGTCCAACATGGTTTAGTCCAAATATTGTATCCTATTTATCCATATATATTTTAAAATCTTTTGAAAATGTATGTTTTGTAAACAATGTGCCATGATGTTATATAATTGTTTTTAATCAAATTTCCCTTTTTTACTTTTTAGAAGGTCAACCTTACTCTTATAACCATTTTCTCCAAACTTGAACTTTTAGATAAAATTCCACTTATTTGAATTAATTTTAAGTTAGGGCCCAGCCCAAAAATAAACATTTGTGAAATCTTTTCAAAAATGAAAGACTAACTTTGTCAAAATTTCCCTTTTTCAAATTCAAGTTAATCTCCAAATTTCAATCAAGTTTGGAAGATATTTTTATGTCTCAAAACAGCCGTTTTTCCTCTTTTTTTATTAAAATTCTCCCAAGTCAGGAAATACAATTTTAAGGAAGTAATAATTCATTATTCCTCTTTTAATTATTATATATAAAAACAACATATTTATTATTTCAAAAAAAAAAAGGAAGGATACAATATTTTATCTTTCGGGTCTAAGTTTTGAAAAAACGTGTACGGATCCTATCCGTTCTAAATGATATACATATTGTTTGCCTAAGACTTAGGATCCAACTTATAAGGGTTCCAATATGTATATCAATTACACCAAGAGAAAATTCATAAAATACAAAAAGTAAAGTGCATGAAAAGTCTGGTGGGCGTACCGAGTCCACCAGTTAATCATGTTTACCCATGGTTGGGCCTTCAAGCAGCTGCAACACAGAGTCGATGAAGAAAGAGGATTGTTAGGCCTGGGAGGCCAACAGGTGGTCTGACAGTAAGATTTGGCCCAAATGGGCCCGCGAGGAGGATTTCATGCAACACAAGGGGAAAAGGAAAGACCCGATTAGAAAGCATCTAGGACTTATCTAAAATTATATAAAAAAAGATGCAACACTCTACAGAAATATTTTTGAGCCGAGGGTCTCTCGAAAACAGCCACTCTACCTACCAAGGTAGATGTTAGGTCTGCGTACACTCTACCCTCCCCAGACCCACGTTGTCGGATTTCACTGGGTATGTTGTTTTTTTTGTTGTTGTTCTCTACAAATATATGTACACTAACATATATCACATAATAATCAATCGCATATGGGTTGTCATATGTAGAGCATAATGGTCAGAAAAGGAACAAGGCCCAAATAGTAGAGGTAACATGATCGTGTATGCAACTACTAATAACAAATGCAAGAAATGGATGGTCCTGGCTCATCCTAGATATGCAGTAGCAGAAAGATAATATAAAAGGAAATAGATGGGCCTGACCCATCTCACATAAGTAGGCATCAGCAAGGTAACATAAAGTAACAACCGGGGCTGGCCCTGAAACAAAACTCAGCATATGATAGTGTAAACAAATAAAAGGGAAAAACAAAATGGCCTGGCCAAAACACATTAAAGTAACAACATAGACAATTCAGTAGCAAAGAGATGGACTAGGCCCAAGGCACATTCATAGCATTCTCAGCAAAGGTGGTATACATCGAGTATACGTGATATAAACTTGTGTATATTGAGTATATACAGTGTAAACTTTGTATATCTCTATGTATATCCTCATATATGTTTGAACTAAGCCAAGAGCCGGATAAAATTTCTCAAAAAACACAGCATACTTAATCGATATTCACACAATGTATGATTATACAAACACACTTTGCTTCCCTTCCCTATTCTTTTACTACTTTACTGGCTAAATTGAGTCCAATCACATGCAATCCAGACCAATAAGAAAAGGAGGATGAATTCATATGTTAACCTATACCTATGCATATTTTAATAGTAAGGATAATTTTTAACAGGCATGAGCACACTGAAAGTGGAGGAAATAGTAGGAACTCAACTACACATTGTCATATATTCCAATGACAAGTAAATTAACAAAGGCAGGATGTGTCTAATAACACTTGACATTATTCTAGAGGTAGATAGATGTCCAGAAGATGCAACATTTTTGCAAACAGGGCATTTCAGGTTATAAGGCTGATAAGAACTCATAGGATCAAACACATTATAATAACAAAGTTCCTATCCTAAGAAATGACTCCTCGGGTTTCATACTTAGCATCAGACAAACAGATTAATGAGGTCTCATTTCAAATTTGCATCAAACACACACATATCATGTTATCATCCTATTATATATATAAATCTTATTGAGGGCATGCATTCTTTCAAATTATCAGTTGTTTTTCCTACATGAAAGACTAAGTGAGGTCTGATTTACATGATCATGCATATAATAACTTAGCCACAGAAAGATAGAAGCTCTTATTCTCATTACATGTTTTATAGAAAACAGATTGTGATTAATCTAAATCATTTTAAGGCATTTGTGCAAGTAGACAATCAGCTGAAGATAAACCCAAGTCCAGATGTTCAATCAAGAATGTATAAACATTCTCACAGCATCTAGATAACCACAACACAACCTAGGACTATCACTCAAAGCTTAATTGGATCAAAACTAATTCAATAAGGCCAGAAATAGACAGAACAGAGCCTTTACTCACTCAGACAATAGACAGTACATCAATATTACCAAAATCAAACTCACATGGACACCTAAGGCTAGCATACATGCTTCTTGTCCTGACTAATCGCATTGAAATAAGGGGAAAATCACAAAAGAGATCATAAATATAAGGTCACAGACATAGTCATAACTCAAATGACCTTAAATTGATTCCCAGTGGACATGGAAGGCACACAAATATGTTGTAGACATCTCAAATACATTGTGCTAATTTAGTATGCAGGTATAGTCTAGAACTACAAGAATCACACAAAATTTAGGAGATTAGAGATTCAATTTATTATTTAGAGGTCAAGAAATTGATCCAGAACACATGACAAAAAAACAAAAGGTCTCAATTTAAATTATCCATTTAACCAGTTCAACAGATAGTGCCTATTTTCCAAAATGCTAAGACAGTTGACATTCACAAAAAAGAATAAGGTCAGGAATTGAATGGACATGTAAGCTACAATATCATAACTTAATCTATGGTCAGGCCACAATTAAAAGTGAAAGTTGTGTTATTACTAATCATGCTTTGCTCACACTACACATAACCAAATGTAAACTGAATGTCAGTTATTCTGAAACTAACACAGGGATACATAAAAGTATTAACCTACTAAGTTAAGCTATAAATTATACTTAAAGTTGAGCAACAATATCATAAGAACATGACATATTAAAATCTCAGGCATATATTAAGTATAAGTAACATGGATTTAGGTGCTCATCATTAACAAAGCTAAACAGTTATACCTAAACATTCATCAAGCCTAAATAGTCCATGATCTTAAACAATGAACTTGATAAACACATAAAGAAACTAAACTAATCATCAATTAATCCACAAACAGTAAAGTAAAGCAAAAGGAGAGATGTTTACCTTTCTTTGAGGTAGACGGATCGAGAATGGACTTGAACACCAACTTCATACCTTGGATCAACTCGCAACCACAAGGAAAGAAGGTTTCTAGACTAAAAAGACATGATTTAGCCTAATAAGGGTTCCACAAAGGGCTTGGATCCCTAAACGAGCTTAAATTTGATAGGACTTTAGTTTAGAGGTTGCAAATGCTCGAAATGGCTCTTAGAAATCAAAAAGCCTGAAATTGAACTCCGAGAACAATGAGGGATGGGGTCTCTTTTATAGAGCCCCAGAAACCCAAGAAATTGTGCCCAGATCGGTGTGGGACAAGTAAAATTAGAGGGGAAAATCCCTCCATTATCGGATAGCCAATAGAAATCAAGTATTCAAATGTAGAATCGGATAAAAACCATAAGATCGCAGAAAAGCAGAGAGAGGGACAACCTCACCTGTGGGGTGGTTCTGCAGTGACCATGATGAGAGAGGGCAAGAACATTAATTGCTTTTGATCAAAATAGACAAACAGGCCGCCTGTGACGATGCCATTTTCGGCAAAGTGACAAGGAGAGAGAGCAAATCGATGTGTGGCGGCTACGGCTTTATGCCCTGACTGGGTAAAGAAGACAATGGAAAACAAAAAGGCGTTTGGGTCGTATAGAGGGAGAATTAGGTCGGGTCTCAATCCATTTGGGGTTTGGGCTTGGCCATAATTAAGAGAAGAAGGACCCAACCACAATTTTATTGGGTGAGCAAGACTGGACATATTGCCAAACTGTGGCCGCAATTTTAAATTAAAAATGGTCATATGCATTTCAATTCTAACCAAATTCATGCTTTCAATTAACAACCAATCGACACTAATTTATATAAGACCTTTCAATTATGACAAGAAAACACAAAATCTTTTAGAACTAAATTAAAATATTCTGAAATTGAGATGTAAATTGAAACTTCTATTAATTAACCAATTTTGTTAACATGACAAAGTAAAATATATCAATTTGATTATTAATAATTTTAAACAATTAATAAAATAATCTCTTTCACTATTTTGATATAAAATTTGATAATTGTACTTGAAACTCTTTAAAATTTAAAATATTATATACAATAATATACTTGATAATATTTTACTAAATAAAATGGCAAATTTCACTGCGTCAATTTTGTAAATTCATTTTCGACTTGTAAAATGCATATTTCACTCCGTTTGTGACTCAGAAAATTTGAAGAATTAAATAAAATTATTGGATGACAAAAATTAGGTGTCAACACACATAACATGACACTGGTACCTAATACAAGTGCTCGTCACCTCAAAAGTATCCGGACCCTTTGGTATCTCCATTACATCCTCTTAATTAGTTCATTAAACCAAATACGACACATTAATTAAGGTCAAGAAAGTCTCAACATACCTGATTTAGTAGTCCGACCGTCACAACAAAGCCTTGCCTTTCTATAGAGCGTCTGAATGGTCCAAATCTATTCAAATGCGGATAATACGTTAACACACGATTTCGTAGATATCCATATCACTATATGTTAATTTCGAACCTAAAAAGTCACTCAATATAGGATTTCGAGCCCAAATGGTAAATGGGAAATTAGCCCAAACATTAGTCTACCCATCATTGAGGGAGTTCATATACCAAAAATAAATCAAATCCAACATCAAATCCAAGACTAATTGAAGAAATCTCCATTTTTAACCTAGGGTTCATAAACCCTCAAACCCTCATCTTAAACCATGATTTCTAACATGAAGTTCTTTAATAAGGAAAGATATAAATCGTAAAAGGATGATTAGAAGCTTACTCACTTGAAGATTCTTGCAAAACCCATTTGAAAACTCTCCAATCGAATCTCACAAGCTCCAAATATGTGGATGAAATGTCCATGTTCGAAATGGGGGAGTAAAAGCTTTCTGCCCAGCGTTTTCCACAAAAGCGGCCATTTCCTCGCATCGTCGGGCCCGCTTCTGCGTCTAAATTCTTGCAGATACGAGGTCCACTTAGGAGTGCAAGCGCACTTGCGGTCCTTCTCTTACAGGTGCGAGCACCTTGGCTGCCTCCCCACCTCCGCAGATACAGACCAAAGACCGAAAAAGTGACTCCGTAGGTGCGAGCCAAATCTCGTTGGTCTGAGACACCAAAACCACCAACCAAATATATGTTCTAAACTTTGATCCAACACCCAAAACTCATCTGAGATCCCCCAGATAAAAATCAAATATGTAAACCAATCCAAAAAGATGAAATGAACTTGCTCGTGCACTCAAAATAATCATACGACGTCGTCTTGGCCCAATATTGATATAGGTCAAGTCCAATTCTCTTTAAAAACTAGATTTTCAAACAAGAGTCTAAAATACCTTTGAGTCACCCGAGAACCGAACCAATGACTAAACTTAGTCATAAACGTCATTCCGGACTTAATGGAATTGACAAAACTTTGAAAAAGACTCATTTACTCTCGATGTTGACTTTAGTCAACCCAAATCCTTTCTTTCATTTAACAACTTCCTAGAATCCTCTTTCTTATCCGAAACTCACCCAAATCATTCTGGACTAGTCCCAACCATTCATCTAATTCAAAAATCATGTTCCGAGTCTAACGAAACCATCAGAATTCAATTTCGGATGTATTTACCCAGAACTCAACTCTTAGTCAAACTTTCCAAACTTAGAACTTTCAAATTTTAAAACATAGATTTTCTTCCGTTATTTCCACCCGATTATCTCGGGAATCGCATCACTTATCCCTACAAGTCAAATATACCATAACAAATGTAGAGGAAGGGTCATTAAGAAAAATAGATAAAATATCCAAAATGGCCTAATGAATCATTACATTACCTCAAAGTGAACCTCTGGAAGATCATTCAAAGGAAGATTGATTTCGACAACCTCATCAAATAGTTACAAGTTCAAAGGAAACAAGTCTGCAACTTCTGCTACAAAAGAAGATCATCAAAGAACATAAAAGATGTACAACTTCACTTGAGCAAAATTCTTATTCACTCTTTCATCTTCTGAAAATCATTGTATTTGTTCAAGGTTACCAGTGTGAAAAAAAAGGATAGGTAGCTATACAGGTTGAGGCAGTCACCAAGAATTCTGGAACCTATCCAGCTTAGATATTCAGTTCAACTGAACCATCTCTATAATAAAAGTTACTTGAATGCTCTAAGGAAATCCTTGTAATCCAAGGGGACTGGATTAGGCACCACACTGGTGATACGTACTAATATAAAATTATTACCTTTTTGCTTATACTTCTTAACTATATTTGTTGTCACGACTCAAAAACTATTTGTGCCGTGAGGTCACCTACCCTTACCCCGTAGGCGAACCCCATACATTTAAAACAAAATGGATAATAATCAATGCAAAAAAGTAAAAGACAAACGTAAGTACTGACAAAGTCTTAAAACACATAATACATATGCCTTTAGAAACATCCTCCAAAATCTGGTGGTCATAAGTATAGAGCTACTAATTAGAATACAAATCTGAAACTTAACACATCGTACTATCTAGAAATACGAGAAAGAAAAGTAAAGGACAAGATAAAGCAGTTCCAGTATAGGGAAAGTGTCTGCAGCTCACCCTAGACTCTTGAGATAGCTATCTAATCTGCCACGTCTATGCTCCAGTTGAATCCCGATCAGTACCTGCACACAAAGGTCGAACAAGTGTAGAGTGAGTACAGAAATCACGTGTACCCAGCAGTATCATTGATCGACCCTAACAATATCGGTGGCGAGGGTTGGTACTTTTCGATACTTCTATACCTAGATAGTTAACTAAGGTATATATCAATCGAATATCAAACTCTACAAGTAAGGCCCTATAAATCAATTAACCACAAAAATCATCACTATTAACCAGTCATTCAAAGTTCCCAACCTTACTGAAGGTGAAGCCAATTTACTATAGCTGGATCCAGCTTAAACCCCGTTCAGGGTATCTACTCCCATAAAATTCCATATTTCAGTCTTACATCAAGAATAAGTTGTAAAGGTTCACTATTTCTTCCACTAAGAGCAAAATGATCATAGAGTCTACAACTTTACATCAACGAGCACACATGGCATAAATTACACATCAAGAAGTATAAATGAGATGCAATGCGAATGCTATGTATATAATGCAATGTCCTCATGTGCTCGGTATACACACGCTCCTACAGTTGGTATAACGTGATCCATGGGGGACTTGAGGTCCATATACTCATTCGGAATTTCCTATCAGGTCCCAGCTCTATAGTTGTAGCAACATTATCAATCATCACTCTTACCATGTACCATATCCACTATCCGACCTTCAGGCCCCTTTATCAGTATCTCAATAGTTCAATGTCAATAGTAATATGAATAAATGAAATGGATATGTGTACACCATGCAAAAGCATAAACTAATACACCTAACATTTCCAATTCCCTTTTAAGATTTAGACGAGATGTAGAATGATGAATGAATGATAAGTCATAATCACATAATCTATCATACATGGCTAGCATAGCTTAATTAAGTAGTAGACATACCAACCTAAGTGGATTTATGCACCACGCTCATGGCCCGAAAGTTAAACACATAATCTCTTTCACGTACAACATACTTAACTACTTGATTACCCTTTAAGTACACTGATACTCGTCACCTCACAAGTACGGGATCCCCAAATCCCCATTATACCCCTTAATTAGTTAAATACCTATTTAGTAAGTCTCAACTTGCCTGAATCCAAAGCCGAAGAGTCACTCGAGTACCTTTCTTTATCGTTGAGCCTCCGAACATGCCCAATATGTTCAAATATGGTATCTAGATTAGATTACGAGTCTAACAATACCCACTTTACTACATGAAAAGATTCAGGTCTAAAAGGTCAATCCAATTCCCATTCCCAAATCCTGAAGATCAAAACAGTAATTTAACGTGAATGCAACGTCGACAAGGTCAAATCAACACTCTATACGGTCATACGAGTTTGACAATACCCATATAGATATACAAATTTAGAATCCCCAAGCTAACCCAAAAAGGAAACCCCATACCCACAAGGGCAAAATGGGAAATTGACTATAAAATTATTTTATTCATAGCCCATACCATCTATAACCTAAAAATCATCACATTCTAACCTCAATTAGTCCTTCAATTTCATAAAACAATCAAACCCTAGTTCTAAGGAAAATCCCAATTTCTTATTCAAGATCATGGATTAAAGCCAAAAATTATGAAACAAATTAATGGAAAAGACTAAGATTAAGATTTAGAGATTACCCCAATGTAGAACCTTGAATTTAGCACTTTGAATCAATCAATACCGAGGTCTATAGATCTTGAAATGAGTAAATGAATTATGAGATTTGAAGTGGATTTTAATTTTCCTAGATCTGAAATGTGCTTCGTAAACGTGAGACCCCACTCGAGATTGATGTCTTCCCTAGCGTAGACTATCACGAATGCGACGTGGGCCATCATGAATGCGATAGGGTCGCTGACCCAGCCTAACTCCTATTTTTCCTTCCCGAATACGGTCACTGCCACGCGAATGCGACCCCACATGCCCAATGCGTATGTGATCCCTTCTTCGTGAACGCGAAGAATAAAACTAGTAGAAACTGAACCAGTTTTTTTGGTTTTTGCCAACTCTCGAAATGACACTAAAAAATTATTCGAAAATCTATAGACATAATCTAAAGATGCATTTCTATCATAAAACATATTCCAGGCCTACTCGCACATTCAGAATTCCCCAAAAAGGTCCCTATGACTCGGGTTTGACAAAAGTCAACCCTTAAGTTCTAATTTCTCTATTTCTCTACCAACAACCCAATTTGCACCTAATTGCCTCGAGAACCAAACCGAAGGCTCGACTAAGTCATAAGCGTTATTTCTAACCTAATGGAATTGACGAAACCACAAAAAAGATGCATTTAACCAAAGGTCAACTATAAGTCAAACCTTTTCTATTCTCTTAACTTAAAAATTTCTAAACTTACCAAAAAGGACCTGAAACCGCCTGATTACCTCGAGAACCATGCCTCCCATCACCGCAAGTCACAAACACGCAAGTAAAGGCTCGGAAAGGATAATTTAGGGGTTCCTACGTAAAATAAGCAAAATGACTTTTCTAGTTGTTACATCAGATACCACTTAAATAAATGTTCATTTTCAAATGGCAAGGAAAAGGAAATACCTGGCTCTAAAAAAGATGAGGGTATCTAATCTACATACAAACTCAGTCTCCCAAGTAGCTTCCTTTATAGGGTGATTCCTCCATTGCAATTTCACAGAAGCTATCTGCTTGGACCTCAACTTTTGAACCTGCCTATTAAGAATAGCTATAGGCTCCTCCTCATAGGCTAAATTCTGATCAGGCATCACTGAATCCCACCTAATCACATGAGAACCATCCGAATGGTACTTATTCAACATCGACACATGAAACACAGGGTGCACACTCGATAACCCAAAAGGTAAAGCCAACTCATAGGCCACCTCACCAACTTTGTGAATGATATCAAAAGGCCCAATATACCTCGGGCTTATCTTGCCCTTCTTTATAAACTTCATCACACCCTTCATGGGTGAAATCTTTAACAAAACCCACTCCCCAACCATAAACTCAAAATCACGGACCTTTCGATCCGCATAACTCTTATGTTTTCTCTGGTTTGTGAGAAGCTGATCCTGACTAAACTTCACCTTATCCTAAGAATCCATCAAACGATCAGTACCCCATAGTCTAACCTCGAAAGCATCAAACTACCTAATAGGAGAATGATGCCTCATACCATACAAAGCCTCAAATATTTCCATCTCAATACTCAAGTGGTAACTGCTATTGTAAGAAAACTCCGCCAAGGGTAGAAACTGGTCCTAATGACCATCAAAGTCAATCACACAGACTCATAACATATCCTAAAAAAATCTAAATAGTCCACTCGGACTGACGGCCGGTATATAGGTGTAAGGCCATACTAAGATCTACTATAGTACCCAACTCCATCTACATAGACTGCCAAAAAAGAGAAGTAAATTGCATGCCCCGATCTAAAATAATAGAAATGGGCACCCCGTTCAATCGAACTATCTCCCGGATGTGAATTTTGGCCAACTTCTTAGAATTGTAGGTAGTCTAGACCGGAATGAAATGGGCAGATTTGGTCAACCTATCCATAATAACCCATATAGTATCAAACTTGCCCAAAGTCCATGACAATTTGCTCTCACTTCCACTCGGGTACGTGCATCATCTGAATCATACAACCAGGATTTTGGTGCTCATACTTCACTTGCTGGCAATTCAAACATTGGGACACAAACTCTACTATTCCCCTCTTCATCCTACAACACTAATAATATTGTTTCAAGTCACAAATACTATAAACTGTGAGCCTCTTCCATGATTAACCTAGTCAAATCACCCACCCTAGGAACACAAACTAGACCATTGATCATCAAAACACCATCACCATCAATAACAGACTCCTTAGCCTCTCCCCGAAACACATTGTCACGAATCGTACAAATCTTCAAATCATCAAAGTGATGAGACATGATCTACTCCAATAAAGAAGATCGCACCTCCACACAAGATAAAACCCTCATGGGCTCTAAACTATTAAGCCTCACGAATCGATTTTCCAAGGACTGAATATCCATCGCCAAATGATGCTCTCCTACATGCAACATAGCAAAACTTCCTATGCTTGTCGCCTTCTAACTTAAGGCATCCACCACAACATTGACCTTGCTCAGGTGATACAAGATAGTCATGTCATAATCCTTACGTTGCTCCAACCAATTAAGCTGTCTCAACTTGAGATCCTTCTGATTAAATATTTACTGAAGACTGCGATGATCCATAAAACCTCACAATGTACCCCATAGAGATAGTGCCTCTAAATCTTCGACACAAATAAGATCGCTGCCAACTCCAAGTCATGGGTGAGATAATTCTTCTCATGTACTTTCAATTTCCTCAAAGCATAAGCTATCATCTTTCCTTTTTTCATTAACAAATACCAAAGACCTGCCCCATACGTATCATAATATACTGTAAAGCTCTCTCACTCAATCGGTAAGGTCAAGATTGGAGTGGTAGTCAATAAAGCCTTGAGCTTTTGGAAGCTCACCTCACACTCCTCGGATAAATGAAACACTACGTCCATTTGCGTCAATCTAGTCAACAGAGCCACAATGGATGAAAAACCCTTCATGAAACGCCGATAATAACCTACAAGGTTGACAAAACTTCGAACCTCGATGATCGAAGTAGGCTGAATCCAATCCCGAACCGCCTCAATCTTCTTTAGATCTACTATGATACCATTCTTAGTCACCATATACCCCCAAAAAGCTATCGAACTAAGCCAGAACTCACACTTTGAATATTTGGCATAAAGCTACTTTTCCTACAGAATACCAAGCACGATCCTCAAATGTTGCTCGTGCTCCCCCTTAATATGAGAATAGATTAAAATATCATCAATGAAAACAATCACGAACGAATCCAACTAAGGTCAGAACACCCATTCATTAACTCTATAAAGGCTACAGGCGCATTAGTCAACCCAAATGACATCAGTAAGAATTCATAATGCCCATATTGTGTCCAGAAAGCCATCTTAGGAAAAGTTTCTTCCCTAATCTTCAACTGATGATAACCGAACCTCAAATCAATCTTGTAAAATACAGAAGCACCCTGAAGCTGATCGAATAAGTTATCAATGTGAGGTATCAGATACTTGTTCTTCATAGTCACCTTACTCAATTGCCGATAACTGATACACATGCATATAGTCACACATTTCTTCTTCATGAACAACACACGAGCACCTCAAGGAGAAACACTGGGTCGAATATACCCCTTACTCAAAAGATCTTGCAATTTCTCCTTCAACTCTCTCAACTCGGCCGGTGCCATCAGATATGGCAAAATAAAAATAGTCTGAGTGTCTGCCTCCAAATCAATACAGAAATCAATATCCAAATCGGTGGAATACTAAAATATTTGTACAAAACACCTCCGGAAACTCTCGCACAACTGAACTGACTCTAATGGATGAGTCTTCGCACTCGCATCCTGAATATAAGCCAAATAAGAGAGACACCCTTTTTCCACTATTTTTTAGCCTTAAAAAATGAGATCACCTTTTTCAATACTAAATAACAACACCCTTCCATACTAATTGTGGAATACCTAGCATAGCTAAAGTAATTGTCTTGGCATAATAGTCCAAGAGTGCGTGATACGGGGATAACCAATCCATACCAAAATAGCATCAATATCTACTATATCCAAAACATTCAAGTTTACCTGAGTATCATACCCCAACAAAGTAACTACACAACTAATATACGCCCGATTGACCACTATGGAATCCCCAACATGAGTAGAAACATGAATAGGCATGTCCAGGGACTCATATATTAAATCCAAACTCAAAGCAAAGTAGGTAGACACATATGAATAGGTAGAGACTGGATCAAACAAATCCATAGCAGGATGATAGAAAACCAAAAGAATACCTATGATAACTGCATATGAGGCCTCTGCTTCAGGTCTGCCTGGAAACACATAAAAATGAGCATAATCAACTGATGATTAAGTACCTCTACGTCAACAACCTCGGTAGGACTGAGCAACACCTCTAACTATCTAATAGCCACATCTGCCACTATAAGGTCCGTATCTAGTACCTTGGGACCCGTCTCTAGCTGGCTATACCGCTTCTCTTAAACCTAAAGCCTAAGAACCCTGGTTCTGCCAACCATGCCAAAGTCTGGGACAATCCCTCTTGATATGCCCAAGATCACCATAATCATAACACCCTCTAGAAACTGTTAATGGCTAAGAAGAAGACCTTGCACTAGAATTACCACGACGACCAGATGGCTCACAAGAACTTGGGGTCAACTTCCTCGAACCATAAGAACTACGCACATACTGTCCTTTCTTATATGTAGGCATACCTGCAATAACTGGCCTAGCGCTCGAATAGTGATA
The DNA here is from genome assembly GCA_029783415.1 of Anisodus acutangulus. Classification (NCBI taxonomy): domain Eukaryota; kingdom Viridiplantae; phylum Streptophyta; class Magnoliopsida; order Solanales; family Solanaceae; genus Anisodus; species Anisodus acutangulus. The sequence goes on from CM056492.1 coordinate 43,018,457, forward strand.
ACCTCAACCATGATGATCCCTACCTCCAGATGAGGCAAATACACGAGTGCTAAAACGAGGCCTTTTGACCACTCGATCCTCATAATCCTCCCGCCTAATAAACTTATCCTCTCTAACTGCATCATCGATTTACTGGAAGGTGGAACCTATGGCAGCCATCTATGCTGCAATCAAATAAAGAGGACAAATAAACCCATCAATACAAGTGGCTTTCCGCTCCTCTCCTTTTCGAGGCTCCACTCTCCCCCCTGAATAAGTTAGCCTAGGCCTTCCGCTATGACTGAGCTGACCGTCGCACCTGGTGAACCTCCTCACCCTCTCAGTCTCATCAGTAAGAATCATCAAAGCATGGCGAGACAAAGCATCGAATCCTATATCATACTTTGTCACAGTCATACGCCCTTGGAGTAACCCTCAAACTGAGCTCCCCTCCACTCTCTAACACTATGAGGCATGAACTTCTCTAAGAAGGCCTGATTAAAAGAAACCCAAGTAAAAGGAAGGGACCCTACTAGTCTAGTCTCAATATATGACCTTCACAACTACTTGACAAGTCCAATCATCTAAAAAGTAGTGTAATCCAATCAGAGACACCACTAAATAGAAGTTGTGCAACCTCTCATGACAGCTAATTAAGAACTCATAAGCATCATCATCTGGGTCTCCATCATATCTAGAAGGATCCAACTTCCTGAATCACTCAAACATCTTATGTTCCTATACGAACATCGTGGGGTGTATATATGTAGGTGAAGCAAGGCAAAGAACTGTCATGCCTAACAAACAAGGAACCCAGCAGGTGCTGGCTGAACTCCTGGTGTCTGAAATTTGGGCATACTCATATGATTAGGAGTATGTCTTCCAACCGTAGTATGTGATCCATCAAAAGTGACCGGTAGAATACCCTGAGCTATAGTCTCAAGAAAGATCATCATATAAACCATAGTGTCTTGAAGTACTATTGTAGCAATAAAATCTGGGGGCGCGTGAGTTTGCCCTGCCCCATCAGCCTAACCCTGATCATCCTCATCAATCGGAACTTGATTATCCTTATCAGTCAAAACATAATGATCCTCCAGAGACTCTACCCTAATACGAGCGTGAGTAGTTTTAGGAGCTTGGCCTCGGGCAGGTGCTATAACTTAGAGTCTGTCTCTATCTCGCCCTCTACTTCAACCACATGCACTAAATCTAGAAACATGTCTGGATGTAGGTGCAGAATCTTGATCTCCTCCTACAGTTGAGCGAGTCCTCACCATGTATGAGAAAGAGTGAAACAAAAGAGATTTAGAACTCAACATAGGAAAAACACATGAAAGAAACAAACTTTCCTAAATGTCCCATATCCTTTCTAAGATAGATATGGACATCTACATATCGATCCATGAGACACTACTAGACATCACTCTTGTACTCTAAGACCAATGAACCTAGTGCTTTGATACTAATTTGGCACGATCTAAAATCCTATTTGTGCCGTGAAGGAACCTACCCTGAACCCATAGGCAGACCCTATACATTCAAAATAGAATGGATGATAATCAATACAAAAAATTAAAACACAAACGGAAGTACTGACAAACTCTTAAAATACATAATACATAAGCCTTTATGATGTATATAAGGAGGGGAATATGTGGGTAGGTTGGTTGAAGTTGGATTGGAACCGGATGGACACGAAAATGGGGGTCAAGTGGAGGTTGGCGGGTTCTGGGTAGTGAGAGTTTTGGTGGGAGGTGTGCGTGTGTCGTCGGGTGGATTCACGTTAAAGCATTTGGATGGGATATTCTAGACAAGTTGCAAGTTATGTTGATGGCATGTATTTGGTGGTTGCTGGTGGAAATATGGCGAAGACTGATCAGGACAGTAAGGTACGACTATGGAACTTGGTAAGGATGGTGTAGTAGTTTGTCGGGATGTTTGGGTGTTTTTAGGAGGTTTCGGCTAATGGCTTGTTGGGTGGAGGTTGGTAAAGTGTTGTGATGTATTGGGGTGAAAGGAATCAGATGTTTTTAGTAAGTATATAACATGATATTATTAGACAAACTCGGGTACGAACAAGGTCATAAACACCGAGAAGACCTTCAACGTATTTGTAACCAAGTAATCGGATAGAACCTTGACTTAGGTATAGTTAGATTACAAAAGTTCTAACTAGACTTACATTGAGTGTTTGGACCACAAAAGAACCAAGGGGTGACCCACAAAAGGATCGAAGTTCAGACCACAAAAGGACTGATGGCCCACAAAAGACAAACTAAGAAAAGCAACACAAAAGTTGAATAACTTAGCAATGTTTGAGTAAAACTAAAATATATTTCACATATCATAAATGTCTATTTACATCAACTATATGCCCTATTTTTACCTTTTAGAAGAAGAAACAAGAAAGACACAAAAATGTACCATTCGACCGAATGGGAAAGGGGAATTGGTTTGGCCTATTGGGGGAGGGGGAGTACCCAACTCTTCATGTTCTCTAGGCGACCCTTTTGTGTCATCCATGTAGATAAGTGCATGAACTAGCTAGTTCATCAATTACCTCTTTGGAAGCTAGGTTCGACCGAGAATAGAAAAGGGAACGAATAACTTTTCATGTTTTCTAGGCCACCCTTTTGTGTCATCCATGTGGATTAGTGCATGAACTAGTTAGTTCATAAATTAACTCCTTGGAAGCTTCTTCTTCTAGATGGTTCTTGGCTTTTTCACCTTATTCTATTACACGGCGTATTAATTATGTCTTAAGGAGAACTAGTAGTTAAGCTAGGAATTAAAAATAAGGAAAAAGATAGTGGTCTCAGCCAAGACCTACATAAAATCCAAAAATAAACATGTTCCTTCGTGGATCTTCATGTCCAATCTTCAACTCCACTCCATATTCCATTCCATATTAGGCATGTCACCCTAGGACGGTCGACAATCTTTCACACTCTGAGCAAATCACCTTGCGGCTCATTTTGGAAGCTTAAGTTCATGGCCTTTCTTTCATAAATCCCCCTTCTTTAACAGAATTTGCCCTAAAATTCTTGTCAACGCCATGCAGTCTTACTATTTCCTTCAAAGGTTAGGAGATCAAACAGTAGAGTTCTATCTTCCCTTTCAAGGCCATAATATGTGTTGCATCATTGGTCTTGTGACAAGCAATGAAGTGAGTCATCTTTGAGAATCTATCCACAACCATCATGATAGAGTCATTGCCTCATTGTGTTCTTCGTAAGATGAGGATGAAATCAAGCTCACACCTTCCCATGGTCGCACCAGAACTGGTAAAGGAGTATACAATCCTTTGTGGAAGAAACTTTTAGCCTTTTGACTAGTGGAACACCTATTTACCACTCCATTTACATCTTTATCCACCCGTGGCCAGTAAAAGTGTTCTTGTAGAATATTCAAAGTTTTCACTATCCCAAAATATCCAGCGTGCCCACCCGAATGTTTGGGTGCATTTCATGTACAAGCAATTCTCTCATGGAATATTTGGGTACACAAAATTTATTTCCTTTAAAAAGGAAACCTTCTACTATGGAATTAGAACTATGAACTTCATTATTAAATTCTATCAACTCAGGATCTCATTCATAGTTTTCCTTTGGCACTTCTAATCCCACAAGTTTTTGTTCAAGCATGGACAACATTAGGTACCTCCAGGAAAGTGCTTCCGCCACTATGTTGGCCTTGTCATCTTTGTGCCTTGTAGAGAATGTGAAAGTTTGAAAGTATGTTACCCACTTAGCATGCCTTGGATTCAACTTTCTTAGCCCATGTAAATACTTCAAGAATTCATGATCCGAATATAAGATAAAAGGTTTTGGCCTCAAATGATGTTCCCATCAGACCAATGATCTCACAATGTAAATTTCCTTATCACAAGTAGAATAATTGAGCCGTGCACCACCCAATTTTCACTAAAGAAAGCAACGGGTCGTTTGTCTTGAATCAAGATGATACCAACACCAATTCCACTAGCATCACATTCCATTTCAAATAGTTTCTCAATGTTTGGAATAGCTAGAGCCAGTGCTTCACATATCCTTCCATCTAAGGCTTCCAAAGCTCTTTGTGCTCCTTGGTGCCATTTAAACTCATTGTTTCTCCTTTGTTCGGTGATAGGGGAAGCAAGGGTACAACAATCTCGAATGAAACAACAAGAAAAGGAAGCCAAACCATGAAAATTTCGTACCGCACTTACATTCGTAGGCTCGAGCCAACTTCAGATAGTTTTCACTTTGGGTGGACCCATAAGAATGCCCTCGGATGATGCTATGTATCTCATGAATTATTGTAGTACCCCGTGTATGAGACTTATCAAAGATCTTGGAGCATTACACAACCTGAACGGCATCACAAGCCATTCGTACAAACCATACCGGATGTTGAAAGCCATCTTCCATTCATCTCCCTCTCGAAACCTCATTTGTTGGTAGCTACTCCTCAAATCTATCTTGGAGAACAATTTGGCCCCACTCAATTCATCCAAGAGATCATACAACCTCGACATAGGCAACTTGTACTCCACGGTGATGTTATTGTCTACTCGGATATCCATACACATGCGCAAAGTTTCATTTTTTTTTGGCACCAACAAGGCAGGTATCGCACATGGACTAAAGCTCTCTCGGACAAAGCCTTTGTTTAGCAATTCTTGCACTTGTATTTGCGACTCCTTAGCCTCCTCCAGATTGTATCTATAGTCTTTCATAGGTGGTAATCCGAGTGCAAGATCATCCATCAACATATCTTCAGATTCCTTCAAGAGTTCCTTCGAGTCGGCATCTTCAACCATATCACCCACAAGACTCTTCTTCTCTTCGCGCACCAATATATCAATAGAACTCCCCTTCTTCGACTAATCTTCTATCTCTAATGCATTGAGCAAGAGGGCTTCAGGCTACTCCTTGCGTTTCTTGGCATTTTGGATCTTTAGTTTCTTCACCTCAGTAGGTGACAATGGTATCAACCGAATCTTATTATCATCCTTTTAAAAAGAATAGACATTCTTTTCTCAATCATGTTGCACCTTCCGATCAAATTGTCATGGCCGACCCAATAAAATATGACAAGTATCCATAGGTAGGATGTCACACCATATTTTGTCTTCATACCTGCCAATCCAAAAACTAACAAGAGCTTGTTGCATTACCTTTAGCTCTTCATCTTCGTTACCCATATGAGATCATATGTTTTAGGATGGTTCCTGGTATGCAATTTCAATTTGTCCACCATTTCCACCTAGGCCATATTGGTACAACTTTCTCTATTAATGATCACGTTGCATACCTTGTTATTTACCTTGAATTGAGTGTAAATAGTTGCTCTCTTGGCGTCTTCTCATATTCTTCAAGTTGAACACTCAACGCACGTCAGAGTACTAAACTTTCACCTTTCTTTGCAAGATCAACATTTTCCTCTAAGACCTCATTGACTTCGGGTTCCTCAATAACAAAGAAAACCAAAGACTCTTGGTATTCTTTCCTCTCATGCCTTGGGCTGTTTTGTACAACCCTAGACTCGGCATTATTAATCACGGTACGCCCCGCAAATTCCCTTCTCAAGATTTGTGCTTATTTTGCAAAAAGGTCACTTACGATCCTCCGAAGTTCTTTTATGTTAGCCATAGAGTTAAGGCGTGAGACGGAAACGCCTTTCTCTGATACCAAATTGATGTATATAAGAAGGGGATTATATGGGTAGGTTGATCGAAGTTAGGTTGGAACTGGATGGAAATGAAAGTAGGGTCAAGTGGAGGTTGGCAGGTACCGGGCAGTGAGTGTTTTGGTGGGAGGTGTGTGGGTGTCGTCGGGTGGATTCGTGTTGGAGCGTTTGGAGGGGATGTTCTAGACACGTCGCGGGTTATGTTGGTGGAAGGTAGTTGGTGGTTGGGTGGTGGAAATATGGCAGACACTAATCGAGACAGTAAGGTAAGACTATGGAACTTGGTAAGGACGGTGGAGTAGTTTGTCGGGATGTTCGGGTATTTTTGGGTGGTTTCGGTTAATGTCCTTTTGGGTGGAGGTTGGTGAAGTGTTGTGATGTATTGGGGTGAAAGGAATCATGTAATTTGAGTAAGTATCTAACACGAGATTGTTAGACAAACTCGAGTACGAACGAGGTGATGAACGCCGAGAAGACCTTCAATGTATTTGTAACCAATTAACCGGATAGAACCTTGACTTGGTTATAGTTAGATCACAAAAGTTTTAACTAGACTTACACCGAATGTTTGGACCACAAAAGGACCAAGGGGTGACCCACAAAAGGATCAAAGTTTGGACCATAAAAGGATTGATGGTCCACAAAAGGACAAAATAAGATAAGCAACACGAAAGTTGAATAACTTAGCAATATTTGAGTAAAACTAAAATATATTTCACATATCATCAATGTCTATTTACATCAACTACATGCCCTATTTTTACCTTCTAAAAGAGGCAACAAGAAAGACACAAACAATGTACCATTCGACCGAATGGGAAATGGGAATTGGTTCGGCCTATTAGGGGAGGGGGTGGGTGGGAGTACCCAACTATTCATGTTCTCTAGGCGACCCTTTTGTGTCATCCATGTAGATAAGTGTATGAACTAGCTAGTTCATCAATTACCTCTTTAGAAGCTAGGTTCGGCCGAGAATGGGAGAGGGAACAATCAACTTTTCATGTTTTCTAGGACACCCTTTTGTGTCATCCATGTGGATAAGTGCATAAACTAGATAGTTCATGAATTACCTCCTTGGAGGCTTCTTCTTCTAGATGGTTCTTGGCCTTGTCACCTTATTCAATTACATGGAGTATTAATTATGTCTTAAGGAGATCTAGTAGTAAAGATAGGAATTAAAAATAAGCTAAAAGATAGTGGTCTCGGCCAAGACCTACATAAAATCCAAAAATAAACATGTTCCTTATTGGATCTTCACGTCCAATCTTCAACTCCACTCCATATTCCATTCCATATTAGGCATGTCACCCTAGGACGGTCGAAAATCTTTGGCACTCCGAGCAAATCACCTTGCAACTCATTTTGGAAGCTTAAGTTCATGACCTTTCTTTCATCACTTTAGAAACATCCCCCAAATCTTGTTGTCATGAGTAAAGAGCAACTAATTAGAATGCAAGTATGAAACTTAATACATCGTAATATCTGTAAATGAGATAGAAAAGTAAAGGCTAATAAAAAGGAGTTCCAGTGTTGGAAAAGTGTCTACAACTCACCCTATACTCTTGAGATAGCTATGTAATTCGCCGTGTCTAAGCTCCACTCGAATCCTGATAAGTACCTACACATAAAGGTGAAGCAAGTGTAGAATGAGTACAAGAAACACGTGTACCCAGCATCATCGTCGACCGACCCTAACTATAGCGGTGGTAAGGATTGGTACTTTTCGATGCTTCTCTACTTATTTAGTTAACTAAGAAATATATCAATCGAATATCTAACTATACAAGTTAGGCATAATAGTTCGATTAACCGCAAAGATCATCACTATTAACTAGTCATTTCAAAGTTCCCAACCATACTAAAGGTGCAACCAATTTTCTATTACCGGATCCAGTCTAAACCCCGTTCAGGGCATCTAGTCCCATACTCATATTTCAGTCTTATATCAAGAATAAGTTGACGAAGAAAATTCTCTCACTAAAAATTATGCTCCAAGAACCGTCATTGCAAGAACTGAGTACACCACCATTGGGTACCTCTCCCAACCATCTCATGTGTCAGCTCCAGCCACGTTCAATGAGCAACCGTCCGTAGAATCCACCTCTACCATCATAAACACCGCCCAAAACAATGCTGCAATTATACTATCTACAACAAACAACCCCACAATCACAAATACAACAATGGAGACCCAACAAACCAAAGATTCATACGCACAAGTCATGTAAAATGAGAAACCCATAGAATCAAAGCGCAAAAACATTAAACTCAATTACGGACCCTTCGAAATCACCAATGGAGTAGCAATGGTATCTTTCACATTAGAGGAAGAAGCTCTACTAGCGCATTAATGCCAAATGGCTAAAATATGGGGACAAAAACACATCATATTTCTACAAGGTTATCAAAGAAAGAAAAAAAGGTTAAACATTCAACATCCAAGACAAGGAGGGTAACATAGTAGATGGGCAAGACAATATAGTAAAGGCAGCAATTCAATACTTTGAATAACTATTTAAGTACCAAAAGATTAAGGGAAGCTTCAGATGTCGTAATAACATCCCAGAAGTGGTAACTGCAAAATTGAACTCCATGTTGATAAACACCAAAAACATATAGTATATAGGAATGCTGTCAAAGAGAGCACCAGGTATTGAAGGATTTAGTGCAAAGTTCTCTCAAATATATATAGAAATCATAATGCCAGAACTGCATGGGGTCATCAAAGAATTCTTTTATGGTGCACTTACGCCAAGGTATGTCTCTCATACTTGCTTGATTATGATCCCTAAATGTCTCCAACCCCAATCTTTCTCAGATATTAGGCCTATTAGTCTTTGTAACACTACTAGTAAGATAATGGCTAACATATTGAGCAAAATACTCCCTAGCGTAATAGCTCCTAAATAGAGTGGTTTCATACAAGGGGGTCCATCACTAATAACATATTACTAGCACAAGAACTAGTACAAGACATATTTAAACCTAGTGATCATGCCAATATAGTCCCCAAACTTGACATGGCCAAGGCATATGTCAGGGTCTCTTGGCCTTATCTATGAGAGAATAATGAGAAAGCTGAGTTTCACTGAAAAATGGATTGATATAGTGTACAAACATATCTCTAATAACTGGTACTCTATTTTTTTTAATGGGTCTGGAAATGGCTTCTTTAGGTATAACAAGGGCCTTAGTCAAGGTGACCCATTTTCACCTGGCTTATTTGTTATTTATGCTGAACATTCCTCTGGAATGCTTAATAGTCGTGCTGCAGATGAGAATTACCCAAGCTATAACAAGCCCATGAATGGACCAACAATTACACACTTAGCATCTGTTGATGATATGATACTCTTCACCTCAGGTAAACCACCCGACTTGAGGAAAATCATGAAAAAATTAACTATCTATGAAGATGTTTCAGATTAATTAATTAACAAAAACAAAAGTTGTGTTGTAGTTGATCCCATATCCAATATTGAAGAGGTACATAGAGTGACACATCTGACTGGAATGAAGAAAAAAAAGTGGCCAATCAAATACATAGGTTGCCGCTTCTTCCGTAGAAGAATAAAGATTGTCTACTTCTCAGAAATGGTGCAGAACATAGCTAAAATAATCCACACATAGCATACAAATTTCCTATCAATGGGAGGCAAGATAATATTGATCAAACATGTGTTAATGGAAATGCCAGTCCATCTACTATAAGATATGAAATCACCCAAAGGTACTTTTGAAGAACTGGAAGGTGCAATAGCAAGGTTTTTATGAAATGACAAAGAAAATGTGAAGAAATATCACTGGCGCAAATGGGACAAAATGTTCCTTCCTTGGAAAGAAATGGGAGTGGGATTCAAGTGCCTAAAAGATATCAGTAGTGCTTTCACAGCAAAAGAATGGTGGAATCTAAGAACTAAAGACTCGTTATGGAAAGAATACATTATGGAAAAATATTGTGCAAGACGAAATCCTATTATTAGAAAAATGTTATAGGAACACAATCCCAAACTTGGAGGGCTATGAGTAAGATTAAATATCATTTGGAGGACAACATAACTTGACATATTGGGGAAGGAAACCTTTCCTTTTTGGTATGACAATTGGACAAGATAATGAGCTTTATATAAATTGCTACCATAGGATGTTTTCCCTAACAAATATCAGACTGAATGAAATTCATAATAATGGAATATGGTACTATGATAGAGCAGGGCATAAGATACCATATGATGTTAGGAATGCAATTCAACACATCACTATAAATTTTAACCTAGAGAAAAAGGACACCAGTTTGGATTCCAAATCCTAAGGGTAACTTCACTGTCACATCAGCCTGGAAGGTGCTAAGAAAGAGAAGAGAAGAGAAGGGGATTGGCATGATAGAAGAACTTGGCATAAGAATGTATCCCTTAAAATAATTTTTCATTTATGGAGAATGCTAAAAAACAAGCTGATCAAAGGAAAGTCGTGAACTTAAGTTTCTAACATGAGCCGCGAGGTGATTTGCTAGGAGTGCCAAAGATTTCCAACCGTCCTATGGTGACATGCTTAATGTGGAGTGGAGTTTAAGACGAGATTTGAAGTTCTAAGGAGGAAATATTTATTTTTGGCTTTTATGTAGGTCTTGGCTGAGACCACATTTTAACTTGTTTTAATTCTGAGCTTAATTACTAGATCTGCTTATAGCTTAATTACTATGCCATATAATAAGATAAGATGACCAAGCCGAGAACCATCTAAAAGGAGAAGCTTCCAACGTTCCCGAAGGAGATAATTCATGAACTAGCTAGTTCATGCACTTATCTACATGGATGACACAAAAGAGTGTCCTAGAGAACATGAAGAGTTGGGTATTTTTCCTTCTCTCAAATCGGCCGAAACTCTCCCACTTTCCCATTCGGTCTAGATGTTTTTTTGTCTATCTTATTACCTCTTCTAAAAGGTTTAAAACTAGTATAAATAGGGTATGTAGTTGATGAAAGATGACATGGAATTTTTATGAAATATATTTGAGTTTTCTCAAACTTTGCTAAGTTATTCAACTTCTGTGTTGTTTATCTTAGTTGGTCCTTTTGTTATCCAACCCTCGGTCCTTTTGTGGTCCAACTCTTGGTCCTTTTATGGTCTAATCCTTGGTTCTTTTGTGGTCCAAACCCTAATATAAGTCTAGTTAGAACTGTTGTGATCTAACTATACCCAAGCCAAGGTTCTATTCGGTTACTTGGTTACAAACACATTAGAAGGTCATCTCAGCCTACATCACCTTACCCGCACCCGAACTTATCTATCAATTTTGTATCAAATCACTGTCCAAACTGCCTAATCCCTTTCACCTCAATACACTACAACACTTCCCCAACCTACACCAAAGAGGTGGTTAACCAACTCCTCCCAAAAACCCCCAAAAACCCAATCAACGATTCCACCGTCCTCACCGGGTTCAACCTTCGTACCTTTCTGTCCCGACCAATTTCCGTCACCTTACCACTATCTAAACACCAAATACCAACCACCAATATAACCTACAACATATTTAGTTCATTCCCTTCAAATGCCTTAGCCCGAAATCACGTAAGGGCACCCGTACACCTCCCCCCCCACACTCCATTTGAGTCCCATAATTGTGTCCGACCCCAAACCAACTCAGACTAACCTAACCATACAAACCCCCCTCTTTATATATATATCAGTTTGGTATTAGAGCAAGGCTTTCCTGTCATACGCCTTGACGTTATGGCTAACATAAATAAAGAACTTTAGTGGATCATGAGTGACCTTTTTGCGGAACAAGCACAAATCTTGAGAAGAGAATTTTTTGGGTGTGTTGTGATTAATAATGCCGAGTTCGGGAAGGAGTTTGCACAAAACAACCCAAGGCATGAAAGGGAAGAATATCAAGATTGTGGGGATTCCTTTGTTATTGAGGAACCTGAAGTCAAGGAGGTCCTGGAGGAAGATGTTGATCTTGCGGAAGAGGGTGAAAGTTTAGTACTCCGACGTGTGTTGAGTGTTCAACTTGAAGAACAAGAGGAGACACAAATACAGAAACTATTTCACACTCGATGCAAGGTAAATGACAAGGTATGTAATACGATCATTGATGGAAGAAGCTGCGCCAATATGGCCTCCGTGGAAATAGTGGAAAAATTGAAATTGTCTACCCGCAACCATCCTAAACCATATGCTCTCTAATGGTTGAACAAAGACAAATGGCTAAAGGTAATGAAACAAGCTCTTGTTAGTTTTTGGGTTGGTAAGTATGAAGATGAGATATGGTGTGACATCCTACCTATGGATGCTTGTCTTATTTTATTGGGTCGCCATGGCAATTTGATAGGAAAGTGCAACATGATGGAGAAAAAATGTATTCTTTTCAAAAGGATGACAAGAAGGTTTGGTTGATACCATTGTCACCTAGTGAGGTGAAGAAAATAAAGATCCAAAATGCCAAGAACCGCTAGGAAAAGTCTGAGGCCCTCTTGTTTAATGCATCAGAGATAGAAGAAGAGTTGAAGAAGGGGAGTCCTATACATGCATTGGTGTGCAAGGATAAGAAGAGTCTTGTTGGAGATACGGTTGAAGATGCCGACTTGAAAGAACTCTTGAAGAAATTTGAAGATGTATTTCCGAATGATCTTGCACCCGGATTACCACCAATCAGAGGTATTGAACATGCTATTTATTTTATTTTAGGAAGTTCATTACCTAATCGTCCAGCTTATAGAAGCAATTGGAAGAGGCTAAGGAGTTGCAAAGACAAGTGCAAGAATTACTAGGAAAGGCTTTGTCCGAGAGAGCCTCAGTCCCTGTGCGGTACCCGCCTTGTTGGTGCCAAAGAAAGATGGGACTTGGAGCATGTGTATTGATAGTCGAGCGGTAAATAACATCACCGTGAAGTACAAGTTTCCTATGTCGAGATTGGATGATCTTTTGGATGAATTTACTGGGACCAAGTTGTTCTCCAAGATAGATTTAAGGAGTGGCTACCATCAAATGAGGATACGAGAGGGAGATGAATGGAAGACGGCTTTAAAGACCAAGTATGGTTTGTACGAATGACTTGTGATGCCATTTGGATTTTGTAATGCTCCAAGCTCTTTCATGAGGATCATACACGAGGCACTACGACCATTCATGGGTAAATTTGTTGTGGTTTACTTAGATGATATCTTGATTTATATTCAAGATAGGGAAGCTCACTTGTCACCTTTAGAAGCTTTATTTGAGAAGTTAAGAGATGTAAAGTTGTATGGCCAGTTGAGAAGTGTGCTTTTATGATTACTAGTATCCCATTCTTAGGATACATAGTATCATACGAGGGTATTCATGTGGATCCATCCAAGGTGGAAGCTATCCGAAGTTGGCCCGAGACTACGAATGTGAGTGAGGTAAGAAGTTTCCATGGTTTGGATTCTTTTTATCGTCAATTCATTCGAGATTTTAATACCCTTGCTGCCCCTATCAATGAACTAATAGAAAATGGTGAGTTCAAATGGTCCCAAGGAGCACAAAGTTATTTTGAAACCTTGAAAGGAAGGTTATGCGAAGCACCGGTTCTAGCCATTCTGAAATTTGAAAAACTATTTGAAGTTGAATGTGATGCTAGTGCGGTTGGTGTTGGTGCTAGTTTGATTCAATACAAACGACATATTGATTTCTTTAGTAAAATCTTGGGTGGTGTACGGCTGAATTATTCTACTTATGACAAGGAGTGTTATACTGTTGTGAGATCCTTGGTCCAATGGGAACATTATTTGAGGCCAAAACCTTTTGTATTATATTCGTATCATGAATCCTTGAAGTATTTACACGGGCAAAGAAAGTTAAATCCAAGGCATGCTAAGTGGGTAGCATACTTGCAAACTTTCACATTCTCTACAAGGCACAAAGATGTCAAGTCTAACATAGTGGTGGATGCACTTTCCCGGAGGCACGTAATGTTGACCGTACTTGAACAAAAACTTGTACGATTTGAAATGCTAAAGGAATTCTATAAATGAGATCCTGAGTTCAAAGACGTAATGATAGAATGTAATAGTGGAGTTCATAGATCTTATTCCATAGTAGAAGGTTTCCTTTTCAAATGGAACAAATTGTGTGTGCCCAAATGTTACATGAGGGAGTTACTTGTACATGAAGTGCATTCGGGCGGACTAGCTGGACATTTTGGGGTATTGAATACTTAAGAGATTCTACAAGAATACTTTTACTGGCCACAGATGGATAAAGATGTAAATGGAGTGAAGAGTAGGTGTTCCACTTGTCAAAAGGCTAAAAGTTTCTTCCACAAATGATTGTATACTTGTTTACCGGTTCCGGAGCGACCATGGGAAGGTGTGAGCTTGGATTTCATCCTCGGCTTACCAAAAACACAACGGGGCAAGGACTCTATCATGGTGGTTGTGAATAGATTCTCGAAGATGGCTCACTTAATTACTTGTCACAAGACCGGTGATGCAACACATATTGCGGATTTGTATTTGAAGGAAGTGGTAAGATTGCATGGCGTTCCTAAGACTATTGTGTCTGATAGGGATGTGAAGTTCCTAAGTTATTTGTGGAAAACACTATGGAGACTTCTTGGTACCAAGTTGCTATTTAGTACCTCCCATCATCCTCAAACGGATGGCCAAACGGAAGTGACTAATAGAACTCTTGGCACACTATTGAGGGGATTGGTGAGCAATACGAGGAAGAACAAGGTAATGTAAAGGGCGGATAGTTTATGACACTTATAACCGGAGTCAATCTCGTACAACGGGTAAAGCTCCATTTGAAATTGTTTATGGCACTTACCTATTTTTACCTATTGATCTAGTTCCAATCCCAAAGAAAGAAATCCTTAACTTCACGGCTAAAAATCGGATTGAGGCCTTCAAGAAGTTACATGATCAAATTCAAGCACAAATTCAGAAGGCCAACGCCAAGTACAAATTGGATGAGAACAAGTCAAGGACTCAACCACAATTCCAGCCCGGAGATTTGGTTTGTCTACACCTAAGGAAGGAAAGATTTTCCAATATGAGGAAGAACAAGGTAATATAAAGGGCGAATAGTTCTTTAAAGATATTGGCAAGGTTCTGGGAAAGTGCCTACAAGGTAGAACATCCAAATAAATATGGAGGTATTAGTTCAACGTTTAATGTTGGAGACTTATCACCATACTTAAATGATGAGAATTTGAGGCAAATTTTGTTAAAGAAGGGAAGTATGATAAAAAGAAGGTTGTGAACTTAAGATTCCAACATGATCCGCGAGGTAAAATGCTAGGAGTGTCGAAGATTGCTAACCATCCCGTGGTGACATGCCTAACGTGAAATATAGTATGGAGTGGAATTGAAGAAAAGACTTGAAGATCCAAGCCAAGTGACATTAAGTTTTGGCTTTTATGTAGGTCTTGGTCGAGACTAACTTTTAGCTTATTTTAATTCCTAGCTTAATTTCCTTATAGCTTAATTACTATACATGCTTAATGTGGAGTGGAGTTGAAGACAAGACTTGAAGATCAAAAGAGGAAACATTTATTTTCGGATTTTATGTAGGTCTTGGCCGAGACCACCTTTTAGCTTGTTTTAATTCCTAGCTTAATTACTAGATCTCATTATAGCTTAATTACTATGACATGTAATAAGATAAGATGACCAAGTGAAGAACCATCTAGAAGGAGAAGCTTCCAACGTTCCCCAAGGAGATAATTCATGAACTAGCTAGTTCATGCACTTATCTACATGGATAACACAAAAGGGTGGCCTAGAGAACATGAAGAGTTGGGTCTTTTCCCTTCTCCCAAATCGGCCGAAGCTCTCCCCCTTTCCCATTCGGCCTAGATTTTTTTTGTCTATTTTGTTACCTCTTCTAGAAGGTTTAGAACTAGTATAAATAGGGGATGTAGTTGATGAAAGGAGAAATGGAATTTTTGTGAAATATATTTGAGTTTTCTCAAACTTTGCTAAGTTATTCAACTTCTGTGTTGTTTATCTTAGTTGGTCCTTTTGTGGTCCAACCCTTGGTCCTTTTGTGGTCCAAACTCTAGGTGTAAGTCTAGTTAGAACTTTTGTGATCTAACTATAACCAAGCCAAGGTTTTATTCGGTTACTTGATTACAAACACATTAGAAGGTCATCTCGGCCTACTTCACCTTACCCGCACCCGAACTTGTCTATCAATTTTGTGTCCAATCACTGTCCCAACTGCCTAATCCATTTCACCCCAATACACTACAACACTTCCCCAACCTGCACCAAAAAGGTCGTTAACCAACTCCTCCCAAAAAACCCTGAAAACTCAATCAACTATTCCACCATCCTCACTGGGCTCAACCTTTTTACTTTACTATCCCGACCAGTTTCCGCCATCTTACCACCATCCAACCACCAAATACCAACCAAAAAAATAACCTACAATGTATCTAGTTAATTCCCTCCAAACTCCTTAGCCCGAAACCACGTAAGGGCTCCCGTACACCTCCCCCACACACCAAAATTGTCCGGAAACCGTCCTATTCCACCAACCTCCATTTGACTCCCACAATTATGTCCGGCCCCAAACCAACTCCGACCAACCTAACCTGATGTAAGGAGTGAGTGGGGGTAAGTTGGTATGAGTTTGGCAGGGAACGAGTTGACGCGAAAACGTACTTGAAAGTAGGTTCTCAGTTGGTTGGTTTTCAGCCGGGCAGTGTGTATTTGGTGGCTGTTTCGGGTGGATTCAGGGGAAGTTGGGTTTATGAGTTTAAGGAGGTTATTATATACACGTTGAAGGTTGTAGTGGTGATTGGGGTTCAGTGGTTTGATGGTGTAGGGTGTCGGAACTGAACTGAACTAGTGAGGTTTCGATAAAGGTTGACTTTGTGGACTGTTTGGTGTTGTTGGGTTTGAATGGGGAGGTACGCTTGGTTTCGGGTGTTGGAATTTATTGCGAGTGTTTATGAGGTGTTTTGGGAGTTAAGTGTGAATAGTATTTGGCGGTATGGACAAGGGTTGCATACGAGTTGCGAGTAGCAACCTCGGGTGAGTTTAGGATTTTTGGTTAAGTGTTGGATCGGTCGGTATGGCTCAAGGGAGGTACAGTCGATATGGTAAGGATAATGAAAAGGGGGTTTTAATGCCAAAGTCGACAACTTGATGAGGGTGACAAATTTAACAAGGACTAGACTGGGGTTGCTAAGTATAAGCTCGAATACTAACCAAGTAAGGTTGGCCGAAAACCTTAAGATAGACCCTAGGTTTGGGTTTGGTTGGGTTACACAGTCCCAATGTCTACTCGCACCAAAGGGGGTTCCTTAAGCTTGGACTTAGTTAAGTCACATAATCTTAACCAAGCTTACAATGAAGGGAAAACTTTAGCTTGTTTTAACTAGGTCACACAGTCCTAGCTTCAACTTACACCAAGGGGCTTGGCTCACACAAGAACCAAAGGTACTCTCGGAGCACCAACTAAGAATATCAATCCCGGATTTAAAGACTTAGCAAGGATGAGTAAAAACAAATGTTTTATATTCAACAAACTCTAACTATTTCAATGGCCAAAGGACCCTATTTATAGTAACTAATAGACTATTCTAGAAGAAAACTAAGACACAAACTAGGACCTAGTGTGAATGCATTTGGATTGACTTGGTGGCCAAGGTGTTCAACCAACCCTTCCTCTCCTCAAGGCTGCGTTTTGACTTCTTCTATGTGACTATATTCATGAGTTTGTTAGCTCATAAATTCTTCTAACAATCTCATCTCCTTGAAGTATGTTTGGAAGCTTTTATTCTTGATCTTTGTGTGTTGAACTATTTCGACCAATACCTGCACATCCTTTGGCCGATTTGAGCTCTTCAACGTAACAAATTCATGAGTTTGTTAACTCATAAATTCTCTCCTTGAAATCTCCATCTTCTAGAATTCTCTTGTCCTTGCCATCTTGGCTTGGAAAACTTCAAACGGCTTTGTCACCATTTTACATGGCCTATTAATTGTTTCCTAAGGTAGTTATTACATGGCATACTATGTCCTAAGCAAAGAGCTAAAAGTTAAGTTAAGAAATAAAGACAAGCTAAAAGAAATACATTGTCTCAGCCAAAACCAACAAAAAGGCCGAAAATACAGGACTCCTTAGATATTCACATCACAACTCCAACGCCATTCCATTTTTCATGCCATGTTAGGCATATAAGTGTTAGTAAAGCACTTCTTGACTCATCTTGGGAGTTTAAGTTTACGGGTTGATTTACATCATTCTCCCCTTCTTTGAAGGAATTTGCCCTCCAATTCGAGCCGTCTAAATGTGAAAAAAAATCTCAACAACAAATATTGATCTAATATTTTCACCATTATATAGGGTCGGAAGTCTTATCTTGTAGGCACCTTCCTCAAAATTTGCCAAATAAGGATCCGAATACGAGACCAATGGTATTTCATAGCTAGGTATCGTTAGGACCGCGGTTTCACAAATCTTCTTTCTCAAGTCCTTGGAACCATTGGATAGGGGCAGCAAGGGCACCACAATTTCGCATAACATAATGAGAAAAAGAAGCCGAACCAAAGATATTATTTACCGCAATGGTCCTCGTAGGTTTGGACATACATGTTTCTAGATGTTAGTTGTCGCACTCCACTTCTCTAGAGTTGCTTTACAGAGTCGGTAGGCACTACTGCATATGTCTATGGTTATTTTGGGTATGTCGGGGCACTGTCCCAACTTGAAGATGCATGTTAGTACTTGTAAAGGCTTACAAACTAGAGGTTTTTGTATCTATATCTTATGTGGCCTTGTTGACCCTAGTCAGTTGTTGGTATATTTGTGACTGCCTTGTCGGCCTCAACTTAGTTTATGTATATGTGTTGTATTGGGCCTTTTCTGCGTGCATGTTACTTATTGCTTTCTATCCTATGTTTTTCATTTGGAGGCCTTGTTGGCCCAAGATTCATGTCAGGGAACTCAAGTACTATAGTTGGTTCACTCAGGGCTTAGGGTGATGAGTGCCGGACACCCCTACCTCCCAAGGTTTGGGTATGGCAAACTTCGTATAAGAGCAGGTCTGTCTTAAGGAGTCCGCAAGCCTGTCTAGTAGAGTCTTATTTATGAGTGTGTTGTGCACCACACTTATAAACAAGAGGCTGCATAACATTTATGGTGGTTACCTTTCTTCTTTATGTAGAATCATTCCATAGAGCTGAGTCATAAGAGTGCTTCTCATGACCCTTATCATGTTTGTAAATACATGAATACCTTCTTCCAGCAGAATTATGTCTAGTAGAGAAATTAAGAATGAGTTAAGAGGAGGTGCGAGTAGCATGCCCTCTGTTGAGTCAGATCTGTCAGAGGACACGGGTAAGTCATCTTTTTAGGTATCCTCGACACCAACTCCAGTAATACCAGAGGAGCTGAAGGATGCTCCCACTTTACTAGCCTCACCGTCAGTTCCATCTGTTGAGGATATTTAGAGAGAGATACAGGTGTTGAATCAGTTGGTTGCCTCTCAAGCATGACGCTATCCTAGAGCGGCTCATATTGATAGACCCCTTGAAGGGTCACACAATTCATAGCCTAGGTAGATTTTTAGTCAGAGACCACCAATGGTTATAAGATTTGACCCTGCTGAGTGTGGTGAGAGGGACATGGTGGTTGGGGAGTGCGATGGACGACCGTTTGGTAACGAGTTACAGTTGTATGATCCACATGATGGACCTTCATGGCTGATCGAGTATAATTAGAGTTCTTAGGTAAAGTTGAAGTAGGGGTTACAGACCCTAGTATCTCTGGGTCTAGAGAGTGTAGGTCGGTGAGGCCATCCTGACCAACTTGCAGGCAGTGTGGTTGGATGCATATGGTACCGTGCCGTAAGTTACAGGGGTTTTCTATGGGTTTGGAAAGCAATACCACAAGGTATGTGAGTGACCATGAATGATCAGTAAATGTGAGGGTAAGGGAATGGATTGAGCCTCGAGGCCCAATGCCGTCTAAGGTATGCTATCATTACATTGTTGTCAATATCTCTATCTGTTATAGACTTAGTACCAATCTATTTATGTTGAAAAGTGTTAATACGACTGTTATCTCAAGGATTAGTTGTATGATATCACTTGGGGGATTACATACTCTGACGAGAATAGGTTATGACTATAGGAGTGAGACACTAATTAGATCCCCATATATATGATGGTACGATGGAAGAAAGGGAAACCACATTGATATAGTGACTGTATGAGTAATATGATTCTTCTTTCCAGATGATTTTACTAGATAAATTCTAAAGTTACGATGTTCCGTTGCTTTGATGACCTTACGCAAGCCCAAGTTTTGTAAGTAGGATGGTGAGTCGAAGATGGGTATAGAAGTGGGATATGAAGATTATGGTTGAGAGGTTTTAATGAAGATTACAAGAGCTTACCCATTTCACGATAACTTTTATTGATGCACATAGTAAAGTTCTTTATGAACACGCAACCCAATAGTTATGCCTTGTTTAAGGAATTAGGGATGACCCAATGACATTGTTAATGTGAATGGATTGCTTCCATTGGGTTATATTTGGATGTGGTGATGTTTGAGAGAAATGCGGAGGGAGACGCACTCAGGACAATGACCCCAGATTATATAAGGGCTAGTAATCCATAATAATAGAAGAAAGTACAAACTCTTTTACCAATAAAAAAATGTTGCATCGCGTGCCGTTGAAAGTTACTTGTTAGGGTGTTAGTAAACTGGGCATGCTATAGACGGCAAGATGAAGAGACCTTCAAATTTATTGGACAACATGTTATGATTCTATATGCCTTGAGATAGGAATAGTTGTTAAAACTAAAGATGGCAAGACCCTGGGAACGATCGAGGAATGAATAGGGGGAAAGCGAAAATATTTCCTTAGCATGAATGGAAGGGCATGACAAAGTGTTAATATCGAAGTAGGTATGTTTACAATAGTAAGATGAAATGTAATGAAAAGGGGTAAAAATAGATGAAGTTACGGTTATATAGGTCCCGTTAAGACATGGTTTTGCCAAGGCAATGTAAGAATCTAGAGTAAGAAATGAGCAATAAGGGCTCGTGGATCAGAGGTTTCAAACCCTCGGTGTTTGAAAATTTAGTACGAGAAGTATATCAAAGACAAGAATCCCCCCCCAGATAACTTGAAAAAGAAAAGTAAGAGTAAGACGGTTAAGTAATTGGGTGAGGAAAGAGTCGATGTTGGCAAGACAAGGTGATTTAAGAAAAGTCATCAAATGATGTAACGCCGCAAATTTGATTGAAATATTCCACGACTCACAAAAGGTATGTATATGGGAACGACGGTTGGTACATCTCGAGATACTCATATAAAGAAGTAGGAGGAATGGGGCCATAAACTTAAGAATGTCATAAAAGTATGTTCAGGAGTGGTAACCCGACAAGGAAAAATGAAATGTCGAGCAAGTAAAGATATCTGCAAGCATCTACGAATTGACTAAACTATATTTTACCTATAATACATATGGGTTGGGAGCCTACGACTCAAAATAGTCAAGTCAATCTCCTTTTAAATACCATTAGTGGAAGATTTTAACCATTAGGCCATGAAGGAAGTTCGGATCTAAGTACGCCGACTGGGTTTGGAGGTAACTAGGTAATGTCGTATAGTGTTAAACCTTTCAGAATCTAGTTGGACCTTATAAGGGATAAACATTATAACAAATAATAAACAACAATAATGTTAGAGGCTATGTAGGTATGCCATGGCATTTCAAAATGAATAACATACGACGGGTAAGCGAATAAAAGAGGCAAGTATAAACGGAAGTAAGGAAAGGAAGTCACCTATAGCTACGAATAATGAGAAACTATAAGGGAGTTTTCTTTCAGATCCTGAATGAGAATTTTGATGGTATTATCTGTAGAGTAATCACGGCTGAGACATTGTCTGTCCTAAAGAGTTCAAATGTCTTAATCGTTGACCGAGGTCAAGTTTACAAAAAGAGTAAGGGTCTAAGTATTCTTAAGGGTCCTATGTACTAATAGTCTGATATCACCAGAGTTAAGTAGTATGGTAATTCGTGCAACCAACAGTGTAACCGCAACGGAATGATTAGTGTGGAAACTAAAACGAGGGAAGTGGTCATTATGTCAAGTGGAAGTCGATGAAAGAATTCAAAGGATTATGGTTTTAAGATGCAGAACTCAGTGAAGTTGTCCATCGTAGGGGAGGATAATAAATATCAGGATAAAGATTCCATCTATGCGTTTTGATAGGGGTGTATCCACAGCAAGAAACCACAATCCTTGAGCCTAACGGGAAAAAAAGGGATCCTTAAGTACCTCGAACATTATGTACTCCCAACCTAATGAAAACTATGAAACAAGACTATCACAGCCACCCCTCGATCACTATACAAGTATTCATAAAAGATGTACAATGGAATACCGAAATGTTAAAGGGTTGTATTAGTGGGACAATATGAAAAAAGAACCCCACAAGAGTTATAACTAGCACATTAATGGTCAGCAGGTAAAAGAATACGCACCTAGAGTTAATGGATAACTCGGAACATTTAGAACCCGAGAAGGCTGAAGATAGCTAAAATATGAATTTTCACCTAAGGATTTATCTCGCCATCATCATGAGTTGACTAGTAAGCCAACTAGCCGGTTCACTTTTTGCTAATCAGAACTATCGAAGTGACTGAGGACTATGCGAGATGGTATAATTGAGAATATGGTTCTTCTCCTCAGTGTCTTGGGTTGTATGCCTTCTGGCAAGTGTACTTAATTTGTGACTAAGTTTAAAAGGTGGATCACAAAGACTTTAGGTCACTTTGGTTAGACCTACCCTAAAATACATGTGCACATCTAGCATATGCTTCAGATGATTAAATGTATGTTAAAAGATATCTAGATGATCACCTATTCCTTGCTAAATTGTGTGCCACTACAGTAGTCATATTTAGTATTGGATAATATCATATGAAACTCTGAATGATTGAAGACGTTAAACCCCTATCAAATGGTTAGAAGTGAGTGAGAAAAAGACAATGAGACTTGATTTAAGGTACTAATCCGTAAAGCAGATAGAATTTCTCGGCAAAGGGTGGTGGCCCCGTAGTTTTATACGCAAGTGAGAGCGTAGTTGCCGATCTGATTTATGAGGACTTGAGATCATTTTGGAGGGTATCGTATGTCATATAAGGTAGGAAGAAGGGATTACAAATGGTTGAAAGTCAATTGGATCGAAAGAAACATAACTCGATGAATTCTTGGAAGTTTTATTCAATAGAGGCATGCTGAGAATCGAAAGAAGGAGCAAGCTTAGCCTCAGGTAAATGAGATTATTTAGATAATTGGACAGGTGACCTATAAACTTGAATTACCTCTGGGATTTATAATAGCCCCGATATGAATGCATAATAAACCTTTCCTGCATCACCTTAATTAAAGATGTTCAGGTCACAGAAGATCTATCATATGAGGAAATCCCTGTTGCTATTCTAGATCAGCAGGTCAGTAAGTTATGGACCAAGGAAGTGATTTCAGTTAAGGTACATTGGAGGAATAATAACATCGAGGAAATGACATGGGAGGCTGAAGAGGATATGAAGTCTAGATACCCTCATTCATTTTAGACTTTAGGTTTACATCGATATTCGTGCGATATGATTCCCTTGTTCCTATTCTACCAATCAAGCCTAATTTATATATCTTGTATAGGTAATATTGTTGAGCAGGTATGATAGGTGCGATACAGATTCCAGCAAATGATAGTTGAGGTAAGTTATGGCTAACCCAACCCTTTTAACTATTGTGTAAATAGGCCGTCATGTGGGGCTGATATGATGTTGTTGTGTTATTCTATAGCCCTGTGAGGAATTGGATATGTCCACAGGGGCGAGTTCGCCGATACTGGGTCGGGTATGCCGTGGCGCCTCAGCGAGGTCATTTTATGTTGTAGCGGGTCCGCACCAGCAGAGTTAATTTCGCTGGGGCAGAATCACAATATCAAGTGTCCTATATAATTTCCTAGTTAGATTTCTTTTCCAAAATTATAAAGTCTTGAACCTAGAGCTGCAATGAGAGAGTTTCACAGGTCTAAGAGCAATTCCTTCACTTGGGGTAACAATTCCACCCTTTATGTTTTAGTTTCATGATTTAATGTGCTCTAATGGCGATATATTATGTGTGTAATTTGGGGATGATGAAGTATAAGTTAATTTGAGAATAAGAGAGTTAAATCATTGATTAATGAAGGTTGTATGGGTTAGATTGTTTTAATATTATGAATTAGTGATGAATTATACTAGATTATCATGTTGTAAAGCTTAATTTGAAAATAGAAACCTATTTCAATTGGGAGAAAATTCTAGGGTTCCAAATTTAGGCTTTTTGTATATTATTCAATTGAAGGCTCAAATGTGTATAATTTCCTAATTAATTTAAAGATATGATTACCTAGTATGTGTTCATGGTTTTTGGGTAATAAAGTTTGATTCTTGGTGACGTGGGCCCGGGATTGATATTTAAAGTCTTGCTTTGTTAAGGATTATATCATTGTATGTTCTGTAAGCTCTTCATTAACGAACAATATAGGCGTGATTAGACTTCAATTATCACGAGGCACAGTGAAAGGGCAAGACTATCACCGAGGCTTGATTAGTTAGCTCTCTTGATCGACCTAGATGTAGGCATCAATTTACTTTCATAATACTTTGATAGAAGTGTGTAATTAGTTATAAATATTAAGGGGTATTAGGCGTGTTTGGGGGTCCCACTCAGCCTGTTGTGAGGAACGATTGAGTAGGTACCGGTGTTGAACTGTGTTGATGGGTGATTTGGGGAATCAGCCTTGTGCTGGTTCCAACTGCTGATTTATTTTGGCTTGTCGTTGTATTTGCCATTATTTGTTTTTTCATCACACCTGCTTCAGATGTGATATCCTGATTTGTATTTGGATTGTTATGTGGTTGAATTCTTGGAAGCATATGATATTGATCTCTATACTTGGTTGCATCTCGTTAAATTATTATTTCTTTCCTTATAATGTCATTTGCATTCATACACTCATAGTTCTGAGATATTGATATGAAAGTGGTATGAAATGTTGTGGGCTCAAGAGACTGGAAAGGTGAGATTACTTACGACATCATGAAAACACTGAGATGCTGATGATGATATTTGAGGGAACGAGTTACACGCCTGCAACATGATTCTGTTAAGCCAAGAGCTGATCTCAGATGGAAAATTTCAGAGAAGTATATGGA
Source organism: Anisodus acutangulus (assembly GCA_029783415.1). Taxonomy (NCBI): domain Eukaryota; kingdom Viridiplantae; phylum Streptophyta; class Magnoliopsida; order Solanales; family Solanaceae; genus Anisodus; species Anisodus acutangulus. Next base: position 43,043,326 of record CM056492.1, read on the forward strand.
CTTTGCGGGTCCCCCATTGGTGTGCGTCTCATAATAAAAATTTGATTGCATATATACTGGATGATCAAGGTACTTGTATTTGTATTGCATTCATAACATACCATACCCATATCATTCATGGATTACATGTTGATGAAACAAGTGTTGAATTGATTATTGATGACTTGATTGAATTTCTGGAATAAAGGAAGCATGTTACTTACTCAATGATACTCAGATTGCTGTTATTGAACTCTATGCAATATGCTGTGAATAATCTGATTTTACATGGATGTTTAAACTGTTAGAATAGTATTATTTGGTGTCAACTTGGTATTTATCTCTTTTTACATATCTTCTATCGGTGTCGACCTATGATGTCTACGGGGTACGTTGTGTATTCATACTACACTTGTTGCATCTTTTCTGGTAGAGATTCAGTGCATTCTACTAGTACTGGACAACGTGACTGAGTCCGAGTGGGCGATCTCTAACATTGAGAATGCTACCTTCAGCATGCCCTTGGATGTTCTATCTTTTTTCTGTTTTTATTGCATTTGAGAGACATGTCAGACAGTTTCAATTTATGTATTCTGTTTTCGCAACATGTTGCCTTTGACTTTCAGACTTGTATCTGATTGTAGAGCTCTTGTATTCACAGATTAGATCTTTGGGGGATGTTGCTTGATGTTCAGATATATTTATTCCGCATTTATATCATGAGACATATTATATAGTATTATGTTATGTTTCCGCCTTTATCTATGTTATATCATGTGAATAATTGGGATTAGTTCACCTACCGGTGAGAATACGTAGGTACCACCACGATCCCTAAAAGGGATCATGACACATGACTTGTTTGTCGAAGTCAAAATGATTGAATATCGTATAAACTTACCAAAATGAATAATAAAAAACTTAAATATGGGTTGAAAGAGATTTCTTTAATAATGTTATTTTCTGCTTCGATCACTGCTCTAATTTGTAATTGTACATAGTCAACTGAGTTAGTACATATGACCTTTTTGCAATTGGCTAAAATTATTTTTTTGTTTATTGTTATGCTTTGTTATATATATATACTATTAATAATGTGTTATAAAACTCAACAAAAAGAATAATGCTAAAAAAACAAATAATTATTTTAATATATCAAATATTCCTCGCAAAAGGCTATTGAAGGGGCGACGAATAATGAAAAAGCTAGCATTCAAAAGCAATGTTTAGTTGCAAATATGACAAACGCCATATGGTTGCAAATAAAGTTTCTTTCATGTTTTTTTAGAAATTGTAGCATGTTTCTTTTTACGGCCGCATACATATTAAAACATTGTTATTTAATGAAAGCAATATCTTGTATAAGTTATACATAAATTAAGTCAATATATGTCTTCCTTAGGATTTGACTAGTAAACCGTCGTCAATTTTATGATACACCCTATAAAGAAGTAACAATTATTTGTGATTGGAAAGTTAATAATTTCAGTATTTACTTTTTATCTTAACTAATAGTAGAACTTTTTGACGTTGTCAATATACAGTACGTAAATCTATTTTAAATATAGTAAAAAAAGATAAGAGTTTAAATGGATGTTTTCTCGTCAAAATATTAAAAAGTAAATAAGTTAGCATTTCAGTTGAAATAAATACGAAAGTTTAATGACAACTGACTAAGACCCAATATTGGATAATGTCTAGGACTTGAGCGGTGTCACGTGGTAAGAGTATTAGAGATGTGGGAGATGGGTTAGGTAAAAGTGTTTTAGGACACATACATAATTCTTCTACATAATAATGCATATCTAAGCCAACAGTAGCTACGGGTAAAAACCAAATAGCAAAATAATAACAGTTAGTCACATTTATAACTAATTTGAAAAATTATAACTCTTAAAATAAATTTGATACTTTTATTTATTTTTAAAATAATAGATATTTAAATTAATAAAAAAGGTATTTATGTAAATCAGAATAGCAAGTTACTAATATGATGAAGCACAACCTATGTGGAATGGTACTTTGAATAGTATAACACAATTTTTATGTCATTTAAAACCACAGCCAACAGTATCAATTGGTTGAAAGCAATTGAAAAATAGAAAATTAATGTTTTTTGATTTTTTTTAATAAATTGGGTATTAGATAAATAAATAAAAAATTAGTAATTTAACTTTTAACTTAAGAATTTATTTGTTGAAGTCAAGATGATTGGATATCGAATCTACAAAGATGAATAATCAAAGTTAAAAAAGATACATATGATTCTTCTTACATATTTTAATTTATGATGTACAACCATGTACAATGGTAAAATAAAAATTAATTATAGAATTGTAAGTTTTTGAAAATGTTAAATGTTGATCATGTTTAGTTAACATCTCCAATCCTGAAAAACATGAAAGCTCAAATCCTATTTTGAAGAAGATGAAGAAGATTTTCATGTTTTTTTTGTCATGTTGGGATTAATTCATAAAAATCGTCTAAATTGCCTTTTTCTAATTGGTAATTCCATTCTTCTAATAATGATGCAAGTGGTTAAAAATAATCGGTTGTGCGTACTAATTTATTAATAGAAGTGTTATTTTATTAAAATAAATAACTATGGCAACTGAGGGGAACAAACACTAAAAATAGCGTAACTCACAGATAATTTAATTTCCGTTTTTAAAAGAATTATCACAGTACTTGATAGCTCCCTGATCTTCAATTGCCTCGTTCAAAAATTGAACAAATATCAAACAAATAAAAGTTGATATTCAAAATATCTAAACCTAATGAATCAAAAGAACAATTCATCAAAATAAGTAATGGTGCCTTAATTTTACTGTAACTGAAATTTTGTGTACTCTGCATGAAACAGCAACCTTTGCAAGGAAAAATAACTCGAGGAACACAGGAACGGGGGAGGCGTCTCACTCTTGGAGTTCGCCAAAACTTTTGGGATGGTGATAACCAATTCGAGGTTCATGAAGAAAGAGGAGCACTTGGTGACTTTCCGTAGCTCAGTGGCTAAGACTCAGATAGACTTTTTGCTCCTTAGGAAGGTTGACAACGGTCTTTATAAAGACGGCAAGGTTATTCCACAGGAGTATCTTACAACACGACATAAGCTTTTGGTGATGAATTTGGAGATCAAGATGGAGAATAAATGAGGGTTGTGGATGACAGGCTAAGAATCAAATGGGGGAGTTTGACCATGGCTAGTGCAAAGGAGATGGGGGAGAGGTTGATGGCCAAGGGGGCTTGGGGGAGTAGCGGGATGCGACTGGTATGTGTGACAGGACGGCCAGTTGCATCCGCGAGGTAGCTAGAGAAGTGCAAAGGGTCTCGCGGGGTAGCCGTGGTGGGCTGCTCGGGCAGGGTCACCAGTTGGCAAATAACATTCGCGCCTCCCATCCGCACGTTAGAACTTGGAAAGCGCAACTGTCATCGGCTCGAAGCACACTTTCGCAGATTGCGGCGCGCCTATCACCCCGGCACGACACTATAAATGTTGGGTTGAGTAAGTTCAAGAGAAGGTGGAAACAAAGAAAGCGGCGTATGCGAAATTGGTAGAAAGCAAGGATGAGGTGGAGAAGTGGACGAATAGGGAATTGTATAAGATGTCGAGGAGGAGGCAAAGCTAGCGTTATGGCGGCAAAAATGACCGCTTTTGAATACCTGTATGTGGAATTAGAGGAAAAAGGCGGGGATAAAAAGTTGTACAGATAGCCAAGGCGAGGGAGGGGAGGACCCGTGACTTGGATCACGTGAGGTGCATCAAGGATGAGGATGACAAATTATTGGTGGAAGAAGTGCATATTACATGGAGGTGACAGTCTTACTTCCATAAACTCTTAAATGAAAAAGGAGAAAAAGACATTGTGCTTGGAGATCTGGAGTAATCCGAAAGGTACCGAGATTTTGAATATTGTAGAAGCATTAAGATTGAAGAGGTTAAGGGTGCTATTCGCAAGATGCGCATGGGACGAGCGACATGGCCTGATGAGATCCTAGTTGAATTTTGGAAGAGCGCAGGCAGAGCAGGTTTAGAGTGGCTAACTGAGTTGTTTAATGTCATTTTTAAGACGGAAAGAATGCTTGAAGAATAGATGTGGATTACAATGATTCCTTTGTACAAGAACAAATGTGACGTCCAGAGTTGCAACAACTACAGGGGTATCAAGTTGCTAAGCCACACTATGAAAGTTTGGGAATGAGTCGTGGAGATGAGGGTGAGAAGAGGCATGTCTATTTTCGAGAACCATTTTGGATTCATGCCGGGGAATTCGACTACAAAAGCCATTCATCTTATTAGGAGGTTGGCGGAGCAGTATAGGGAGAGGAAGAGAGACTTACCTATGGTTTTCATCGACCTCGAGAAGGCATACGACAAAGCCCCTAGTGTACCTCTAGCATACACTAGGGGGATCAAGGATATGTATGATGGAGCCGAGATTAGGATACGGAAAGTAGGAGGAGACTCGGAGCACTTTTCAATGTTAATGGGGCTACACCAGGGATCAGCTCTTAACCCATTCTTATTTTCCTTAGTGATGGATGAACTGACGTGACAAATCCAAGGGGAGGTGCCATAGTGTATGTTATTCGTAGACGACATATTTCTGATTGATGAGACTCGCAGTGAAGTGAACGTTGAGCTGGAGGTTTGGAGACAAACTCTAGAGTTTAAAAGGTTTAGGCTGAGTAGGACCAAGACAGAATACTTGGAGTGCAAGTTCATTAACGGGAGCGACCATGAGACATGCGTGGAGGTGACGCTTGGTACTCAGGTCATTCCAAAGAAAGGAGGCTTCAAGTACCTCAGGTCTATTATCTAAGGGAATGGAGAGATTGATGACAATGTCACACATCGAATTGGGGCAGAGTGGATGAAATAGAGGCTCGCATCTGGAGTCTTGTTCAATAAAAAAGTGCCACCAAAACTTAAAGACAAGTTATATAAGGTGGTGGTTAGATTGACTATATTGTATGGGGCGGACTTTTGGCCAGTCAATACTTCACCTCCAAAATATGAAAGTTGCGGAGATGGATGTATGGGCATACAAGGAGGGATATGATTAGAAATAAGGATATCCGGGACAGAGTGAGAGTAGCATTGGTGGAGGATAAAATGTAGGAAGCGAGGTTGAGATGATTCAGGCATGTGCAGAGGAGAGACACAAATACCCAGTGCGGAGGTGTGATAGATTGGCTATGGACGGGTTCAGGAGGGGTAGAGGTAGGCCGAAGAAGTATTGGGGAGAGCTGATTAGATGGGATATGACGCAGGTGCAACTTATTGAGGACATTACCTTAGATAGGGGGTTGTGGAGGATACGGATTAGGGTAGAAGGGTAGTAGGTAGTTGAGCGTAGTCCTACTTACGCTTACAAAATGGTAGTTGTAGTATTTTTATTGTAGGCCTGCTTAGCCTATCATACTAGTAGGCGCAGTATTGCTTAATAGCCACATGTCGTTTGATTTCTGCTGCTATGTGTTCTTTAGTGTACTTTGTTTATCTTATTTACATGCGTTAGTTACCGCTTCTTTTTTCAGAATGCGCTATCATGGCTTATTCGCTTTATCTACCATCATTTTCATACTGCTTTAAATTTCTTGTGCGGGTCTGATCGTTTCTCTTGCTTTGCTTGTGCTTATGCTTTTTCTTGAGCCGAGGGTCTTTCAGAAACAACCGCTCTACTTACCAAGGTAGAGGTAAGGTCTGCGTACACTCTACCCTTCCCAGACTCCACGTTGTGAAATTTCACTAGGTATGATATTGTTTGTTGTGGTCTAATTCCAAAGATGCAGTATAAAAGAAACTAACTTCTATGATCTTTTCGATATTTTTAGGAAGACGAGATGATAGAGAGTATTCTTTTCTTCTCTTTTTTGTCTCATCTACCATTTCTTCACGTAATAAATATAGCACTAATCTTATATTTCTAGATGAAGTGAAAAAACATAGTCTAGGTGCACAATGCAAAAACAAGTCCCGCCTATGCATCTTATAGGTAATCTGATTTTCTTTTCATTATGATTATTTATCAACCTCTCTTCACTTATTCTTCTTAATTCAAGTTCCAATATAAATTTAATGTTACAAAATGAATGATTTTTAGATTTGCTTCTAGGAATACTAATGTGTAAATGACACAGAAAAAAAAAGATGTAGAAATTAAATTAAACGCAGAACGTGAGAAAAAAAGGGTTGAAACCTGCAACCCCAAGTCTCTAACAATCGTCGTTCAATTTCTATACCGTAGATTTCTTTCCTCATTCCTCAAATCTGGATCAGATTCATACAACTTGTAAAAATATTCAAGTTCCAACATAGTCAAAATAGAAATCTGTAATCCAGTGTGAAATCTTTAGAAACCGAACAAAGCTTTTCTGGAAGATCAGTGGAATTGGATTCAAAAGATTCCAAGTCCAAAGAGCAAAGAGCTATCACATCATCTTGAAATTGAAGTATAATGTTGTTTCTATCACGTTTCCGTTTTTCAATTCCTTTGTATGGTCTGACATGTAATTGTTGTCATAAAGTAAAGTCCACTATTAAAAAACTCATGGGATGAAAGTTTAATATCAATAGCGTAGTGTTGGAATGGTTATAATTGTTGAATGCAGCCCGACGCTTGGTTGGTGAGATTTTTAGGCGCAAGTTTTTTATTTTATTTCATAAATTTTTTAATCAAAACTAGGTAGCAGGATGCTAGTGGTATTTTATTAAAAATTCAAAAGGTATGTACAGAAATCAAAAGGAAAAGCAAACTATCCTAGAAAGAAAAAAAAAGAAACTTAAACTTAACACTAGAGTATGATGCTGCATCATGGCCTTCTACTTTAGATTGACGTAATTATCAGTCACCTCAAAGCTCTACCAGGTGCTATAGAATCAAATTCTTATGAGAATCATTCAAATTGAAGAGGCTACATTTACATCTGATATTGAGTGTTTAGCTTTTGTAGCATCTTTCTTGTAACATAGCACTGGACTCGAATTGTAGATGACATATTGATGTTATAGATTTGCAAGTATGAATTTTCTCTGTGTTACTGTATTCATTATCTAATGAGATCCTTCTAATAGGATTAACATTATTGTTGTTACCACACATTACATAAGATAACTTTAAACAATTATACAATTTTTAGCCTGTTCTATTCCACAACACAGACTTGAACTGACCTAAACTAAACTCATGACTTCTAACCTTTGAACATCAGCCAGATTCTAGTCTGATATAACTAATGTATTCTGTTGATCTTGTTGTTGTATTCAATTTGGTTTTCTATTTTTGTATGTTTTGTATCTGAAACAAGGCATCATAGCCTTGTAACTGTTTAATATCCTCCTTGCATCAGTTGAAATATTCTAAAATTTATTGAATTGTATTGACCTGTAAAATTAAAAACCATATTAGCTAAACACCCTGTCAGTGTATTGTCTTCTCTCAAGCTGTGAGCAAACCGCACTTGGCCCTTATCCTTCTAATGAGATATCTTTTTAACCTCCATGGCACTTCCCATCTTCCCTCTAGAATGTTTACCATGATTAATCAATCGGTAAAGGTTCCAACTGATTGTTCATATAATACTCAACCTCATCTTGTATTTCCACTGCATCTGCACATATATTAGTTGTATCATGAAGTCTTCTAGCACTTGCATAAACTAGATCACCTAGTTCACCTCTTGCATAAACTAACTAGATCACCTAGTTCACCTCTTATGCAAAAAGTTTCTAAGCTCAATCCAGGATTGCCTCTTAAAGCTCCATTTATATTGCATTTAAATCAGCCTGTTGTAGGACACATCCAGTGCACCATCTTAAACCTCACTTGTGGTTTGTAGCCCACAAAGTACTAAACTAGCTGACACCAATTATATGGAATATTCTTCAACAAAGGATACCTTGTTCTTACCAAATTATGCATGTTATGATTTATACTATAAAACACCTTATTTCTTCTCATACTTCCACCATTCATAATGGAAATACTTCTCTTCTATAATTGGCAACAAATAAATGTTGGAGCTGCTTGAAATACGATTGGTTTTAGCTTTGGAGAACACTAAAGTTTCCACCATTTCAAAATGGTTTGATGAAGTTGTAACAGAGGACCAATTATTACAGCAACACTAGTGTAGTATTCTGATGTTGTAAATTCTCTTATTCGGAAAAGATATTTTACAATTTCTTCATGTTGAGGATGATCACAACATCTACATCTTGACACTATGGAAATGATCATTCAATTTAAAATATCATCCATAGGTAATTTATACTTCCATAAAAAGAAGGAGATTTTGTGTGGTACTCCCTTGATCCACATCCTTGTATAATGTGTTGAGGGTTGTTTCTTCTATCTAAGAAAATTTCATGCACTTTCCACAATGAATTTCCCATTACCAGTGAGCATCCACCAAGGTTTGTCATTCTCCTCTGATTTCACCACACGATTGACTTCTTATCTGATATGTTCATTATTGCTATCTGGTAAAACTTCCTATAGTTCTATTTCTTCTTTCCAGTACACCATTTTATTGTAGTGTTTCAGGTGCAGGTAACTGAGAGGTAATTCCACGTTCTGATAAGTAATTGTAATGACTCGAAAAGTCATTTTGCTTATTTTACCTAAAATTTACTAAATTACCCTCCTTATACTTTATTTGCTTGTTTGTGACTAGCAGGAATGGGCAGCATGGTTCCCGAAGGATCTGGTAGGTTTTGGATCTATTTTGGTAGGTTTAAGAAATTACAAGTTAGGAGAATAGAGAAGTTTGACCTATAGTTGACTTTTCAGTAAACATTCTCCGTTCGTAGTTTCATCGGTTCCATTAGCTCTGGAATTGTTGACACCCAATTTTGTCCCGTCTTTTCCAATTTATTCGCAACTTTAAATGTTTTTTAACACCTCAAAACAATTTTTAATCTATATGCATACATATGTATATATATATATATATATATATATATTATTATTATTATTATTCTCTTATTGTTATTATTATTCGCATTTTTCACTATCATTTGCATTTTTTTATCATAATCATAAGTTTTATCCGAAATTCTATGTTATTTTATTCTCGCAAAATTGCATCGCATTTCCATTTTTTTATTAAGAATTAAATATTTCGCAAATATTATATTTTATTATTATCACATCGTTATGTTATTTTAAATAATTCACATCTTTTACAAAACAAAAATAATATTTTTATGTTAAACCCCTTTTATATTTTTTAAACCCAAAATAATTTATAACCCATTTCATTTCCCAACCCAAAATAAATTTCTACCCAAACTAATTTCATTCCCCACAAACCAACCCAGCCGAGCCCAAATATTTGGCCCAACCGGCCATTCCCTTTAATCCCTAAAAAAAACCCCAAACTAGCCCACAACCCAATTAGCCCAAACTCCCATCATCCAACAACCCACAACCCAATTAGCCCAAACCCATTCCCCTTATTCCCTTCCCCTTTATTTCTCCCCAATTCCCACCACCACCGCCCCACCCGCCAGCCCACTCGCCAACCCAACCGCCCAACTCCCACACCCTTTATTCTACACCCCAACTCCCAAACCCCCAAAAACCCAAAACAAAAAATAAAAAACCCTACACCCTAATTCTCCCAATCGACCGCCACCCTACACCCCTACCCCCACGCCGCCACCCTACACCCCTACCCCCACGCCGCCACCCTACACCCCTACGCATCACCCCACCAATCCACCCCATCACCACTCTGCACCACATACCCCAAGAACACGCCTCAAAAGTCAGATTTTTGTTCCCCCTTTATTTTGAAATTTGAATTCGTTTTAAAGGGGGTATGAGGGGGTTGAAGGTTGGGGTGAGTATCTATAAAAACCCCTCCTTGATCAACAAATGTGGGGATTCTGAGAATTTTTGAGTCATTTTTAGGTCCGAAATTTAAGAAATCCGAAATCTCCTTAAAGGTTTGGTATTATATTTTGTTTGTGTTGTTCTTCACTAAAAAAAGGAGGCAATCCGAAATCTTTGTTTGTTCTTGCATGTGTTCTTTAACTTAAAGATTCCGAAATATAGGTCGAAATTATTGTTTTTTTTTGTGTTGAAGAATCTGGATTTTTAGCTATTTTCACTGTTTTTTCGGTCGGGGTCGGGTCACTGCCGGGTCGGGTCGGGTCATTCCGAATCGGGTCAAACATCTGAAAATCAGAAAACAGAGTCCTATTTCCAAAAAAATCAGAATTCAAAAAAAACCTACAACAAATCAGAATTCTAACATTTCCGAGCGGATTCGACGATTCAAAACACCCCTCGGTTCGCTACCCGGAAAAGGTTAGACTCATTCCAATTCTTCTATATTTCTTTAAGCTTATTTGATTGTGCTGTTTATGCTTGATTTAGTATGATATTTTGCTAAGTAATGTAGTCTTGATTAATTAATATGATAATGAGACGATTTTGCTTATATAATTGTATTTATGTCGTTGGGATATTTCTGATTTGGAGTTGATACGTGATAGATGATATTGCCCCGATGTTTTGGTTAACTAATTATTGTCGTTAGCTTTAGTAAGGTATCTTGGGTTCATTATTAAGTGCAATACAGATAATGTAAGACTAATACGTGTTTGGAAGAACTGTGGCTTGATTAAATATTCTTAGGACACTTAGCGGATTGTTGACATTCAAAATTATTGTATGTTGTGTAGGGTGTTAGCTTGGTCGCTGACTATTAAATTAAACAATGAGCATACTTTAATTGATTAAAAGGGCGATATTTACAGGTTATATTCTAGATTAATATGTGCAATTTTTAAAAGGAATATATTATTCATGTTTAATATAATAGTATGTGCGTTTGGTTTAAGTTTATGAATGTCATGTTTCTTTAAGATTAAGATTAGTCCAACGGAATTTCTTATGTATGTATACACAATTTATACATTGGTCTTCCTTGCCTCTTTTATTCTTGTTTAAATTTAGAACCGGTTGTGTTAGCATATATTCTTTCTTCGGCTACTTTAATGTGCCAAAATCTGGAAAAAAAAAATAATGTCTTAAGGATATGTAGAACATAAGGCCATGAATATTCATTCCTATGTACATTTAATGTTGTATATTTCGTGTATGTATATATACATTAGGAATATTCATGTGTTGATATTTTCGTTCCGTCTACTAATCCTTTTCTTTTTTTTCTTTTATTTACATGAAATGCATCGGGAGTAACGAAAAGTCTCGTTATGAGACTCATCATGACTTCGTCCAAAATGAAGAACCACATATGTGTTCATTGCATCCTCCGGTCTCGGAAATTCAAAACAAATAGGATGTCGATGATATCGTCATCCGTCCTAGCCGCTCGCTTCTATTTATTGTTAAATTTGTCTTTCATTCTTATTTGGGTTGTAATAATTATTTAATTGTGCATCGTCATTAGAATGCTTAGAATAATTAGGCCGCGAATAGATGAATGAATAGGATAGTCTAACTGCCGTTAGTTTATTTCTTAGGCTCATTTGAATTGGAGACCATCGCTAGCTTTATTTGTTAGGGCCGTCTTGTATGTTCCAAACTTAGCCTCTAGTTACTTTGCTCTATTTTTTTTAGGTTCGTTATGCATGCTTTAATATCTTTTAAAATAATTTGGCTATCTATTATTCACTTTCTTTAAAAAAAAAAAAAAATAATAATAAGGTTTGCATTTTATCCGATTTGCAACATTGAAAGATTTTCATAGAATTTACTTTTATTATCACCTAATACATATTTTTGTAAACGAATGAACTTTATATCTATTTGTTATGTATAGTGTCTTATGAAATGCATACTTTTCTCAACTCTATATGTATTTTTTTTATAAATAATGCTTTACAAATGCATGCTTTCCTGTATTCTAAAAAATAAATGCATGCCTTCTCCAAAATCAACTTCACATATATATACAAAATGCATACTTCATGGGTATAATGTATACCTTTCATCAAAATCAATTCATATGTGTATGTACTTTTATTCTACATACATCTCATAAGTCATGTCTCACAAATGCATTTGTTTTTTTTATCCCATATATATTTTATAAGTTGTGCAATACATACTTTGCTAACAAACTCATTTTATATTTCTTTTTTTAGGTATCTTTTAAATAAATTATGTGCAATATCCTTTCCTCAAAACTTTTTTTTTTTTTTAAAAAAACATGCATTTTCCTAGTAATAATTAACCTGAGTTTGACCGGATAATCGCAAGTTAGCGGATCTTAAAGGATGCCTAACCCCTTCCCTTTAGGATAATAAAGAACCCTTACCTAGAATCTCACTAGTTTGAGACCTTAAAATTGGAGTTACACTGCAGCATTTAGTTTAATATTTAGGTGTCCTAATTCATCGTAAAAAATAATTAGGTGGCGAGTCCTCAATTCATTTACCCAGGAATCACCGAATACGCTCTGCGTTCGCTTTGACCGGAGCGGGTCAAAAAACGGGCGCGACAGCATGGCGACTCCGCTGGGGAAATTCAGGTTCTTAACCATAACAAGTTCAGGTTCATCATTATTTTTTCTTTATAATGCTCCTTATTTGATCTATTGTTTTTAATTATTTTCTGTTGAAATTTTGTATGCATAACTGCTTTAATTACTATATTCTCTTACTGCTTTCTTTAAATTGACATTTCGCTCATATTTCTTCCACTCTGGAAAATTGACACTATCACACATTACACGCGAGGTGTGTTTTGCGCACCCGCAAACTTCTTTCAAATTTCCAAATTTTTAGGAGAGTTGGTCTATGCGCGGAGCGTCCGGACCATCCGGTTGGCCGCGTAGCCTTCTCACTCGAGCAGTCCGCTTGGGAACCTTGAGTCTAGTCAGCCAAATCTTAGAAAATTTAGGATAGAGCTATACCACCCTTTATTTTTAAGTCATGCATGCATACACCTTAGGTGGGTCGATCCTTGGTATCGACTCCACAATTAAGAAACCCACCAAAATTGTCGACGGGTCTCGCTCCCCCAACGACCATCAGCATATTATGTGTAGCGTGATAATGATAGACTAATCCAAGCCTAATCATGACATGCTGATATTGGAAAGTGTACATACGTTGTCTTCATTTCCAACAACAGCATTGCAGTTTGACAGCTTGGATTATTCTGTCATAATCTCTCATATCTGGTGTTTAGGCTCACCTCTGGCATAAGAGAGGCCCCCATGCATATTAGGATGCGCATTTAATTGCCATACAATCATTTTGTTGTTTTCTCCTGCTTTTTCACTCTGTGCATATTATTTGAAGCAATAATTACTCGCCCTATACTAACTTGGCTTTCTTCATTTTTAGAAGGTTTATTTTGCCTAGATTATTTTTCCCAAAGGTTGATTTGCGTTGACTAAAATCAAGGAACATCCCTACTTCACGAGCCCAGCTTATATGAAAGATCAAAACCGCAGAATACTCCAAATTTCATCCCAGAAATGTCCCCATTACTGTTCCTAAATGGCACGATGAGGCTAAGCATTGTGCATACCACTCGGGAATCTCTGGACACGACACTGAAAATTGCTATGCCCTCAGAGACAAAATTGAGGCATTAATCAAAGAAGGAGTTATTCACCTCTGAGTCAGTCATTCGTCAAGGCATGCGCCACTCAGGAATCAAAGGAGGACAATGCAGCCAACCTCGTGAAGGGATTGCAAAGATTTTCATTACTGAAGAAGAAGCAAAATGCAATGTGATTCTCAATGATCACGCTAGAGGCTCAACCATGTGGGATGCAGAGCAAGGAGATGTTTTGGAAAAATTGGACTGTGCCCTGGCCTTGTTACTCCTGGAAACTAGTTAATCGCATCAATATTTAATGAAACAATGCGATTCAGATTGAGGCCTGAATCACATATGTGCATCTAATATGTTTTACCTCTACCTTTTGAAAGCTTAAAAGACAAATCTGCATTGATGTTGCTATTTTAAAATATGTTTTGTTTAATAACTTTCTTTTCTTTTCCATCATGCAAACTAATCTGTCGATAATGTGTGACACATTTGAAACAAGAAAGCAAGACTTCGAAGAATATAAGGAAGACTCACAACCGGAAGAACTGGGGCATAAGCCAAAGCCAGGTTTGGATGAAACATCAAAATGGTTGATAATTACAAAGCATTAGTACGAGCATTTTCTTCTGGGGTAACGATATATCTTTCGAAGCCAAGTGGATACAGAATCATATACTAAGAGACTGATTGATGAAAAGCAGATGGACGCAGTTGTCCGGGGCAACCTTATCAGAATAGAATGGCCAAAAACCATCAATGCATATGCAGTAAAGAGATACCATATCTAATATTAGTTATTCTCTATGTAATACTTTTTCTATGTTGTAAAAGTTGCGCTCCCTCGGCGGGATACGCATAGAACCCACGAAGGGTTCTGTTTCTTTAGATCACAAATTTCCCCAAGTTCCTTTTACTTGTAAACATGAACTACGTTATGACCTGATTCCCTGGCGGGATACGTAGGCGGCCACATCGGGTTGGATCCCATTCTCAGAAAATCCTTACAAATCTCTTGTTTGCTACATGAACTACGTCATGACCTGATTCCCTCGGCGGGATACGTAGGCGGCCACATTGGCTTCGGTCCCATTTTTGAAAAAAAAAATCCTTATAAATCTCTTATTTTACCTGAACTACGTTATGACCTGATTCCCTCGGTGGGATACGTAGGCGGCCACATCGGCTTCGGTCCCATCTTTAGAAAAACCCTTACAATCTCCTTTGCTTGTAATGAACTACGTTATGACCTGATTCCCTCATGGGAATACGTAGGCGGCTTAAATCGGCTTCGGTCCCACCATTAGGAAATATTTTTTCTCCTTTATCTCACATATGACAAAATGCACCCATCTGATCACCCTGATAGGACATGCAAGCAACCCATACAAGACTCGGTTGTCCGTTCGAAAGTTCATCATCCTCACATATCGGAAACTGGGGCATTTTTTTTAAAGGGATCACTGCCAGAGGACGCCGATAAACATGGAAAAGCATCGGCAAACTAAGTCTTCAGCCAGAAGAAGGATTTTTGATAAATCATTTGCTTTGTTTCACCGCATGTCACTGCTCGACAGGCATTTACATATATGCATACTTTCTTATAAGAAAATTATTTTCAACAAACATTTTCATTAGAGTTCAACAGAACATACTTGTTACAAACAATTTGTTTTCAACAAATGTTTTCATTAATGGCTATCCAATACGGGGGACCAGAGAGGGGCTACACGTCCAAATCAGCAGGACATACAAGTGTCAAGGCCAAAGCTACAAAGTCAACGCGAATCAACTCCCCCTCCCCAAACTCATAAATTTATTTGAGTACGTGTTCTTCAGTGGAAAGCGGCAGGAAGCTGCACCATTTATGAGCAAATTCGCAAGGGATCTCCGCATCGCAGCTCACCACAAGGATCATTTTCCTGTTTGGAGACTATAAAAAGACGTTATGCTAAACTACATGTTCCCAACCATGTTGTGTCCACGCAAAGAACGGTATTTCGACTTACAGGGTCGCATTCTCATCTACTCAACTTTTGCATCGCTTTTATTATGGCATAGCAGTTCGACCATAGGGTCACACTTTACATTACGTCAACACGACGACATAAATCAGGCGCCCGCCTCCTAATGCGGGCGCCCACCTTCTAATGCGGGTATTTCATTTAAATCAGGCGCCCACCTCCTAATGCGGGTATGTTATTTAAATCAGGCGCCCACCTCCTAATGCGGGTATGTTATTTAAATCAGGCGCCCACCTTCTAATGCGGGTATTTCATTTTAAATCAGGCGCCCACCTTCTAATGCGGGTATGTTTTAAATCAGGCGCCCACCTTCTAATGCGGGTATTTTGTTTTAAATCAGGCGCCCACCTCCTAATGCGGGTATGTTATTTAAATCAGGCGCCCACCTCCTAATGCGGGTATGTTATTTAAATCAGGCGCCCAGCTCCTAATGCGGGTATGTTATTTAAATCAGGCGCCCACCTTCTAATGCGGGTATGTTTTAAATCAGGCGCCCACCTTCTAATGCGGGTATGTTTTAAATCAGGCGCCCACCTTCTAATGCGGGTATTTCATTTTAAATCAGGCGCCCACCTCCTAATGCGGGTATGTTATTTAAATCAGGCGCCCACCTCCTAATGCGGGTATGTTATTTAAATCAGGTGCCCACCTCCTAATGCGGGTATGTTATTTAAATCAGGCGCCCACCTTCTAATGTGGGTATATTTTAAATCAGGCGTCCACCTTCTAATGCGAGTATGTTTTAAATCAGGCGCCCACCTTCTAATGCGGGTATTTCGTTTTAAATCAGGCGCCCACCTCCTAATGCGGGTATGTTATTTAAATCAGGCGCCCACCTCCTAATGCGGGTATGTTATTCAAATCAGGCGCCCACCTTCTAATGCGGGTATTTCGTTTTAAATCAGGCGCCCCCCTCCTAATCTGGGTATGTTATTCAAATCAGCGCCCACCTTCTAATGCGGGTATTTCATTTTAAATCAGCGCCCACCTCCTAATGCGGGTATGTTTTAAATCAGCGCCCACCTTCCAATGCGGTATTTTATTTAAATCCCGGCGCCACCAACGGCGCTCGTCAAGACAACATTTAAGCAACGACATCATTTCAACTTACAAAGTCATATTCTCACATACATATCTTATGCAACAGCTTATGCACTAACTTTTATCTTAGTCAGAGTGCACAGGAATTTGAATCGGCGGGAGATTTTCAGCACAACGTGGAACTATATCTTACGGCGAACCGAGGCAATTTGGTCAACGACCTACTTCGAACGTCGATCTGCTCTTTCCCAATGTGTTGCCACACCTTCAACCAGTGTCATCATAACCTGACACTGGTGCATTATTTCCCAAATCTGCATCATATTTTGCAACTTCTCTCCCCCTGGGATCCTATTTCTACCCGTGCATACCTAATGTTCCTTCAAGTCCCGTTGATCGGGACCAAAATTGGCTACTTAGTTAACTTCTTTGTCCGAAAACTCTTTCATCGTCTCCGGCCAAAGAGGGGCATCTGTTGACACCCAATTTTGTCCCGTCTTTTCCAATTTATTCGCAACTTTAAATGTTTTTTAACACCTCAAAACAATTTTTAATCTATATGCATACATATGTATATATATATATATATATTATTATTATTATTATTATTATTATTATTCTCTTATTGTTATTATTATTCGCATTTTTCACTATCATTTGCATTTTTTTTATCATAATCATAAGTTTTATCCGAAATTCTATGTTATTTTATTCTCGCAAAATTGCATCGCATTTCCATTTTTTATTAAGAATTAAACATTTCGCAAATATTATATTTTATTATTATCACATCGTTATGTTATTTTAAATAATTCACATCTTTTACAAAACAAAAATAATATTTTTATGTTAAACCCCCTTTATATTTTTTAAACCCAAAACAATTTATAACCCATTTCATTTTCCAACCCAAAACAAATTTCTACCCAAACTAATTTCATTCCCCACAAACCAACCCAGCCGAGCCCAAATATTTGGCCCAACCGGCCATTCCCTTTAATCCCTAAAAAAAACCCCAAACTAGCCCACAACACAATTAGCCCAAACTCCCATCATCCAACAACCCACAACCCAATTAGCCCAAACGCATTCCCCTTATTCCCTTCCCCTTTATTTCTCCCCAATTCCCACAGCCCACCACCGGCCCACCCGCCAGACTCCAATTCGCCAACCCGAACCGGCCCAACTCCCACACCCTTTTATTCTACACCCCAACTCCCAAACCCCCAAAAAACCCAAAACAAAAAAATAAAAAAACCCTACACCCTAATTCTCCCAACCGGCCGCCACCCCACACCCCTACCCCCACGCCGCCACCCTACACCCCTACCCCCCACGCCGCCACCCTACACCCCTACGCATGACACCACCAATCCACCCCATCACCGCTCTGCAACACATACCCCAAGAACACGCCTCAAAAGTCAGATTTTTGTTCCCCCTTTATTTTGAAATTTGAATTCGTTTTAAAGGGGGTATGAGGGGGTTGAAGGTTGGGGTGAGTATCTATAAAAACCCTTCCTTGCTCAACTAAATGTGGGGATTCAGAATTTTTGAGTCATTTTTAGGTCCAAATTTAAGAAATCCAAATCTCCTTAAAGGTTTGGTATTATATTTTGTTTGTGTTGTTCTTCACTAAAAAGGAGGCAATCTGAAATCTTTGTTTGTTCTTGCATGTGTTCTTTAACTTAAAGATTCAAATATAGGTCGAATTTTTTTTTGTGTTGAAGAATCTGGATTTTTAGCTATTTTCACTGCTTTTTTGATTGGTCGGGTCACCGCTGGTCGGGTCGGGTCATTCGAATCGGGTCAAACATCCGAAAATCAGAAAACAGAGTCCTATTTCCAGAAAAATCAGAATTCAAAACCTACAACAAATCAGAATTCTAACATTTCCGAGCGGATTCGACGATTCAAAACACCCCTCGGTTCGCTACCCGGAAAAGGTTAGACTCGTTCCAATTCTTCTATATTTCTTTAAGCTTATTTGATTGTGCTGTTTATGCTTGATTTAGTATGATATTTTGCTAAGTAATGTAGTCTTGATTAATTAATATGATAATGAGACGATTTTGCTTATATAATTGTATTTATGTCGTTGGGATATTTCTGATTTGGAGTTGATACGTGATAGATGATATTGCCCCGATGTTTTGGTTAACTAATTATTGTCGTTAGCTTTAGTAAGGTATCTTGGGTTCATTATTAAGTGCAATACAGATAATGTAAGACTAATACGTGTTTGGAAGAACTGTGGCTTGATTAAATATTCTTAGGACACTTAGCGGATTGTTGACATTCAAAATTATTGTATGTTGTGTAGGGTGTTAGCTTGGTCGCTGACTATTAAATTAAACAATGAGCATACTTTAATTGATTAAAAGGGCGATATTTACAGGTTATATTCTAGATTAATATGTGCAATTTTTAAAAGGAATATATTATTCATGTTTAATATAATAGTATGTGCGTTTGGTTTAAGTTTATGAATGTCATGTTTCTTTAAGATTAAGATTAGTCCAACGGAATTTCTTATGTATGTATACACAATTTATACATTGGTCTTCCTTGCCTCTTTTATTCTTGTTTAAATTTAGAACCGGTTGTGTTAGCATATATTCTTTCTTCGGCTACTTTAATGTGCCAAAATCTGGAAAAAAAATAATGTCTTAAGGATATGTAGAACATAAGGCCATGAATATTCATTCCTATGTACATTTAATGTTGTATATTTCGTGTATGTATATATACATTAGGAATATTCATGTGTTGATATTTTCGTTCCGTCTACTAATCCATTTCTTTTTTTTCTTTTATTTACATGAAATGCATCGGGAGTAACGAAGAGTCTCGTTATGAAACTCATCATGACTTCGTCCAAAATGAAGAACCACATCTGTGTTCATTGCATCCTCCGGTCTCGGAAATTCAAAACAAATAGGATGCCGATGATATCGTCATCCGTCCTAGCCGCTCGCTTCTATTTATTGTTAAATTTGTCTTTCATTCTTATTTGGGTTGTAATAATTATTTAATTGTGCATCGTCATTAGAATGCTTAGAATAATTAGGCCGCGAATAGATGAATGAATAGGATAGTCTAACTGCCGTTAGTTTATTTCTTAGGCTCATTTGAATTGGAGACCATCGCTAGCTTTATTTGTTAGGGCCGTCTTGTATGTTCCAAACTTAGCCTCTAGTTACTTTGCTCTATTTTTTTTAGGTTCGTTATGCATGCTTTAATATCTTTTAAAATAATTTGGCTATCTATTATTCACTTTCTTTAAAAAAAAAAAAAAATAATAATAAGGTTTGCATTTTATCCGATTTGCAACATTGAAAGATTTTCATAGAATTTACTTTTATTATCACCTAATACATATTTTTGTAAACGAATGAACTTTATATCTATTTGTTATGTATAGTGTCTTATGAAATGCATACTTTTCTCAACTCTATATGTATTTTTTTTATAAATAATGCTTTACAAATGCATGCTTTCCTGTATTCTAAAAAATAAATGCATGCCTTCTCCAAAATCAACTTCACATATATATACAAAATGCATACTTCATGGGTATAATGTATACCTTTCATCAAAATCAATTCATATGTGTATGTACTTTTATTCTACATACATCTCATAAGTCATGTCTCACAAATGCATTTGTTTTTTTTATCCCATATATATTTTATAAGTTGTGCAATACATACTTTGCTAACAAACTCATTTTATATTTCTTTTTTTAGGTATCTTTTAAATAAATTATGTGCAATATCCTTTCCTCAAAACTTTTTTTTTTTTTTAAAAAAACATGCATTTTCCTAGTAATAATTAACCTGAGTTTGACCGGATAATCGCAAGTTAGCGGATCTTAAAGGATGCCTAACCCCTTCCCTTTAGGATAATAAAGAACCCTTACCTAGAATCTCACTAGTTTCGCAGACCTTAAAATTGGAGTTACACTGCAGCATTTAGTTTAATATTTAGGTGTCCTAATTCATCGTAAAAAATAATTAGGTGGCGACTCCTCAATTCATTTACCCAGGAATCACCGAATACGTCTGTGCTCCGCTTTGACCGGAGCGGGTCAAAAAACGGGCGCGACAGCATGGCGACTCCGCTGGGGAAATTCAGGTTCTTAACCATAACAAGTTCAGGTTCATCATTATTTTTTCTTTATAATGCTCCTTATTTGATCTATTGTTTTTAATTATTTTCTGTTGAAATTTTGTATGCATAACTGCTTTAATTACTATATTCTCTTACTGCTTTCTTTAAATTGACATTTCGCTCATATTTCTTCCACTCTGGAAAATTGACACTATCACACATTACACGCGAGGTGTGTTTTGCGCACCCGCAAACTTCTTTCAAATTTCCAAATTTTTAGGAGAGTTGGTCTATGCGCTGAGCGTCCGGACCATCCTGGTTGGTCTGTAGCCTTCTCACTCGAGCAAATCCGCTTGGGAACCTTGAGTCTAGTCAGCCAAATCTTAGAAAATTTAGGATAGAGCTATACCACCCTTTATTTTTAAGTCATGCATGCATACACCTTAGGTGGGTCGAGCCGTGGTATCGACTCCACAATTAAGGAACCCACCAAGATTGTCGACGGTCTCGCTCCCCAACGACCATCAAAGATATTATGTGTAGCGTGATAATGATAGACTAATCCAAGCCTAATCATGACATGCTGATATTGGAAAGTGTACATACGTTGTCTTCATTTCCAACAACAGCATTGCAGTTTGACAGCTTGGATTATTCTGTCATAATCTCTCATATCTGGTGTTTAGGCTCACCTCTGGCATAAGAGAGGCCCCCATGCATATTAGGATGCGCATTTAATTGCCATACAATCATTTTGTTGTTTTCTCCTGCTTTTTCACTCTGTGCATATTATTTGAAGCAATAATTACTCGCCCTATACTAACTTGGCTTTCTTCATTTTTAGAAGGTTTATTTTGCCTAGATTATTTTTCCCAAAGGTTGATTTGCGTTGACTAAAACTGGCGGAACATCCCTACTTCACGAGCCCAGTTATATGAAAGACTGAAAACCGCAGGAATACTCCAGCCCATCCCAGGAAATGTCCCCAATTCTGTTCCTAAATGGCACGATGAGGCTAAGCATTGTGCATACCACTCGGGAATCTCTGGACACGACACTGAAAATTGCTATGCCCTCAGAGACAAAATTGAGGCATTAATCAAAGAAGGAGTTATTCACCTCTGAGTCAGTCATTCGTCAAGGCATGCGCCACTCAGGAATCAAAGGAGGACAATGCAGCCAACCTCGTGAAGGGATTGCAAAGATTTTCATTACTGAAGAAGAAGCAAAATGCAATGTGATTCTCAATGATCACGCTAGAGGCTCAACCATGTGGGATGCAGAGCAAGGAGATGTTTTGGAAAAATTGGACCTGTGCCCTGGCCTTGTTACTCCTGGAAACTAGTTAACTGCATCAATATTTAATGAAACAATGCGATTCAGATTGAGGCCTGAATCACATATGTGCATCTAATATGTTTTACCTCTACCTTTTGAAAGCTTAAAAAGACAAATCTGCATTGATGTTGCTATTTTAAAATATGTTTTGTTTAATAACTTTCTTTTCTTTTCCATCATGCAAACTAATCTGTCGATAATGTGTGACACATTTGAAACAAGAAAGCAAGACTTCGAAGAATATAAGGAAGACTCACAACCGGAAGAACTGGGGCATAAGCCAAAGCCAGGTTTGGATGAAACATCAAAATGGTTGATAATTACAAAGCATTAGTACGAGCATTTTCTTCTAGGGCAACGATATATCTTTCGAAGCCAAGTGGATACAGAATCATATACTAAGAGACTGATTGATGAAAAGCAGATGGACGCAGTTGTCCGGGGCAACCTTATCAGAATAGAATGGCCAAAAACCATCAATGCATATGCAGTAAAGAGATACCATATCTAATATTAGTTATTCTCTATGTAATACTTTTTCTATGTTGTAAAAGTTGCGCTCCCTCGGCGGGATACGCATAGAACCCACGAAGGGTTCTGTTTCTTTAGATCACAAATTTCCCCAAGTTCCTTTTACTTGTAAACATGAACTACGTTATGACCTGATTCCCTGGCGGGATACGTAGGCGGCCACATCGGCTTCGATCCCATTCTCAGAAAATCCTTACAAATCTCTTGTTTGCTACATGAACTACGTCATGACCTGATTCCCTCGGCGGGATACGTAGGCGGCCACATTGGCTTCGGTCCCATTTTTGAAAAAAAAAATCCTTATAAATCTCTTATTTTACCTGAACTACGTTATGACCTGATTCCCTCGGTGGGATACGTAGGCGGCCACATCGGCTTCGGTCCCATCTTTAGAAAAACCCTTACAATCTCCTTTGCTTGTAATGAACTACGTTATGACCTGATTCCCTCATGGGAATACGTAGGCGGCTTAAATCGGCTTCGGTCCCACCATTAGGAAATATTTTTTCTCCTTTATCTCACATATGACAAAATGCACCCATCTGATCACCCTGATAGGACATGCAAGCAACCCATACAAGACTCGGTTGTCCGTTCGAAAGTTCATCATCCTCACATATCGGAAACTGGGGCATTTTTTTTAAAGGGATCACTGCCAGAGGACGCCGATAAACATGGAAAAGCATCGGCAAACTAAGTCTTCAGCCAGAAGAAGGATTTTTGATAAATCATTTGCTTTGTTTCACCGCATGTCACTGCTCGACAGGCATTTACATATATGCATACTTTCTTATAAGAAAATTATTTTCAACAAACATTTTCATTAGAGTTCAACAGAACATACTTGTTACAAACAATTTGTTTTCAACAAATGTTTTCATTAATGGCTATCCAATACGGGGGACCAGAGAGGGGCTACACGTCCAAATCAGCAGGACATACAAGTGTCAAGGCCAAAGCTACAAAGTCAACGCGAATCAACTCCCCCTCCCCAAACTCATAAATTTATTTGAGTACAGGTTCTTCAGGTGGAAAGCAGCAGGGAAGCTGCAACATTTATGAGCAAATTCGCAAGGGATCTCCGCATCGCAGCTCACCACAAGGATCATTTTCCTGTTTGGAGACTATAAAAAGACGTTATGCTAAACTACATGTTCCCAACCATGTTGTGTCCACGCAAAGAACGGTATTTCGACTTACAGGGTCGCATTCTCATCTACTCAACTTTTGCATCGCTTTTTATTATGGCATAGCAGTTCGACCATAGGGTCACACTTTACATTACGTCAACACGACGACATAAATCAGGCGCCCGCCTCCTAATGCGGGCGCCCACCTTCTAATGCGGGTATTTCATTTAAATCAGGCGCCCACCTCCTAATGCGGGTATGTTATTTAAATCAGGCGCCCACCTCCTAATGCGGGTATGTTATTTAAATCAGGCGCCCACCTTCTAATGCGGGTATTTCATTTTAAATCA
The DNA here is from genome assembly GCA_029783415.1 of Anisodus acutangulus. Lineage (NCBI taxonomy): Eukaryota > Viridiplantae > Streptophyta > Magnoliopsida > Solanales > Solanaceae > Anisodus > Anisodus acutangulus. The sequence continues at coordinate 43,067,373 of CM056492.1, forward strand.
GGCGCCCACCTTCTAATGCGGGTATGTTTTAAATCAGGCGCCCACCTTCTAATGCGGGTATTTTGTTTTAAATCAGGCGCCCACCTCCTAATGCGGGTATGTTATTTAAATCAGGCGCCCACCTCCTAATGCGGGTATGTTATTTAAATCAGGCGCCACTCCTAACGCGGTATGTTATTTAAATCAGGCGCCCACCTTCTAATGCGGGTATGTTTTAAATCAGGCGCCCACCTTCTAATGCGGGTATGTTTTAAATCAGGCGCCCACCTTCTAATGCGGGTATTTCGTTTTAAATCAGGCGCCCACCTCCTAATGCGGGTATGTTATTTAAATCAGGCGCCCACCTCCTAATGCGGGTATGTTATTTAAATCAGGTGCCCACCTCCTAATGCGGGTATGTTATTTAAATCAGGCGCCCACCTTCTAATGTGGGTATATTTTAAATCAGGCGTCCACCTTCTAATGCGAGTATGTTTTAAATCAGGCGCCCACCTTCTAATGCGGGTATTTCGTTTTAAATCAGGCGCCCACCTCCTAATGCGGGTATGTTATTTAAATCAGGCGCCCACCTCCTAATGCGGGTATGTTATTCAAATCAGGCGCCCACCTTCTAATGCGGGTATTTCGTTTTAAATCAGGCGCCCACCTCCTAATGCGGGTATGTTATTCAAATCAGGCGCCCACCTTCTAATGCGGGTATTTCATTTTAAATCAGGCGCCCACCTCCTAATGCGGGTATGTTTTAAATCAGGCGCCCACCTTCCAATGCGGGTATTTTATTTAAATCCGGCGCCCACCAACGGCGTCGTCTGCACAACATTTAAGCAACGACATCATTTCAACTTACAAAGTCATATTCTCACATACATATCTTATGCAACAGTTATGCACTAACTTTTATCTTAGCTGTAGTGCACAGGAATTTGAATCGGCGGGAGATTTTCAGCACAACGTGGAACTATATCTTACGGCGAACCGAGGCAATTTGGTCAACGACCTACTTCGAACGTCGATCTGCTCTTTCCCAATGTGTTGCCACACCTTCAACCAGTGTCATCATAACCTGACACTGGTGCATTATTTCCCAAATCTGCATCATATTTTGCAACTTCTCTCCCCCTGGGATCCTATTTCTACCCGTGCATACCTAATGTTCCTTCAAGTCCCGTTGATCGGGACCAAAATTGGCTACTTAGTTAACTTCTTTGTCCGAAAACTCTTTCATCGTCTCCGGCCAAAGAGGGGCATCTGTTGACACCCAATTTTGTCCCGTCTTTTCCAATTTATTCGCAACTTTAAATGTTTTTTAACACCTCAAAACAATTTTTAATCTATATGCATACATATGTATATATATATATATATATTATTATTATTATTATTATTATTATTCTCTTATTGTTATTATTATTCGCATTTTTCACTATCATTTGCATTTTTTATCATAATCATAAGTTTTATCCGAAATTCTATGTTATTTTATTCTCGCAAAATTGCATCGCATTTCCATTTTTTATTAAGAATTAAACATTTCGCAAATATTATATTTTATTATTATCACATCGTTATGTTATTTTAAATAATTCACATCTTTTACAAAACAAAAATAATATTTTTATGTTAAACCCCCTTTATATTTTTTAAACCCAAAACAATTTATAACCCATTTCATTTTCCAACCCAAAACAAATTTCTACCCAAACTAATTTCATTCCCCACAAACCAACCCAGCCGAGCCCAAATATTTGGCCCAACCGGCCATTCCCTTTAATCCCTAAAAAAAACCCCAAACTAGCCCACAACCCAATTAGCCCAAACTCCCATCATCCAACAACCCACAACCCAATTAGCCCAAACCCATTCCCCTTATTCCCTTCCCCTTTATTTCTCCCCAATTCCCACACCCCCACCACCGGCCCACCCGCTGCACTCCAATTCGCCAACCCGAACCGGCCCAACTCCCACACCCTTTTATTCTACACCCCAACTCCCAAACCCCCAAAAACCCAAAACAAAAATAAAAACCCTACACCCTAATTCTCCCAATCGACCGCCACCCTACACCCCTACCCCCCACGCCGCCACCCTACACCCCTACCCCCCACGCCGCCACCCTACACCCCTACGCATGACACCACCAATCCACCCCATCACCGCTCTGCAACACATACCCCAAGAACACGCCTCAAAAGTCAGATTTTTGTTCCCCCTTTATTTTGAAATTTGAATTCGTTTTAAAGGGGGTATGAGGGGGTTGAAGGTTGGGGTGAGTATCTATAAAAACCCTTCCTTGCTCACTGAAATGTGGGGGGGGGGATTCTGAGAATTTTTGAGTCATTTTTAGGTCCGAAATTTAAGAAATCCGAAATCTCCTTAAAGGTTTGGTATTATATTTTGTTTGTGTTGTTCTTCACTAAAAAAAGGAGGCAATCTGAAATCTTTGTTTGTTCTTGCATGTGTTCTTTAACTTAAAGATTCCGAAATATAGGTCGAATTTTTTTTTTTTTGTGTTGAAGAATCTGGATTTTTAGCTATTTTCACTGTTTTTTCGGTCGGGGTCGGGTCACTGCCGGGTCGGGTCGGGTCATTCCGAATCGGGTCAAACATCCGAAAATCAGAAAACAGAGTCCTATTTCCAGAAAAATCAGAATTCAAAAAAAACCTACAACAAATCAGAATTCTAACATTTCCGAGCGGATTCGACGATTCAAAACACCCCTCGGTTCGCTACCCGGAAAAGGTTAGACTCGTTCCAATTCTTCTATATTTCTTTAAGCTTATTTGATTGTGCTGTTTATGCTTGATTTAGTATGATATTTTGCTAAGTAATGTAGTCTTGATTAATTAATATGATAATGAGACGATTTTGCTTATATAATTGTATTTATGTCGTTGGGATATTTCTGATTTGGAGTTGATACGTGATAGATGATATTGCCCCGATGTTTTGGTTAACTAATTATTGTCGTTAGCTTTAGTAAGGTATCTTGGGTTCATTATTAAGTGCAATACGGATAATGTAAGACTAATACGTGTTTGGAAGAACTGTGGCTTGATTAAATATTCTTAGGACACTTAGCGGATTGTTGACATTCAAAATTATTGTATGTTGTGTAGGGTGTTAGCTTGGTCACGACTATTAAATTAAACAATGAGCATACTTTAATTGATTAAAAGGGCGATATTTACAGGTTATATTCTAGATTAATATGTGCAATTTTTAAAAAGAATATATTATTCATGTTTAATATAATAGTATGTGCGTTTGGTTTAAGTTTATGAATGTCATGTTTCTTTAAGATTAAGATTAGTCCAACGGAATTTCTTATGTATGTATACACAATTTATACATTGGTCTTCCTTGCCTCTTTTATTCTTGTTTAAATTTAGAACCGGTTGTGTTAGCATATATTCTTTCTTCGGCTACTTTAATGTGCCAAAATCTGGAAAAAAAAATAATGTCTTAAGGATATGTAGAACATAAGGCCATGAATATTCATTCCTATGTACATTTAATGTTGTTTATTTCGTGTATGTATATATACATTAGGAATATTCATGTGTTGATATTTTCGTTCCGTCTACTAATTCTTTTCTTTTTTTTTCTTTTATTTACATGAAATGCATCGGGAGTAACGAAGAGTCTCGTTATGAGACTCATCATGACTTCGTCCAAAATGAAGAACCACATCTGTGTTCATTGCATCCTCCGGTCTCGGAAATTCAAAACAAATAGGATGCCGATGATATCGTCATCCGTCCTAGCCGCTCGCTTCTATTTATTGTTAAATTTGTCTTTCATTCTTATTTGGGTTGTAATAATTATTTAATTGTGCATCGTCATTAGAATGCTTAGAATAATTAGGCCGCGAATAGATGAATGAATAGGATAGTCTAACTGCCGTTAGTTTATTTCTTAGGCTCATTTGAATTGGAGACCATCGCTAGCTTTATTTGTTAGGGCCGTCTTGTATGTTCCAAACTTAGCCTCTAGTTACTTTGCTCTATTTTTTTTGGTTCGTTATGCATGCTTTAATATCTTTTAAAATAATTTGGCTATCTATTATTCACTTTCTTTAAAAATAATAATAAGAATAATAATAAGGTTTGCATTTTATCCGATTTGCAACATTGAAAGATTTTCATAGAATTTACTTTTATTATCACCTAATACATATTTTTGTAAACGAATGAACTTTATATCTATTTGTTATGTATAGTGTCTTATGAAATGCATACTTTTCTCAACTCTATATGTATTTTTTTTATAAATAATGCTTTACAAATGCATGCTTTCCTGTATTCTAAAAAATAAATGCATGCCTTCTCCAAAATCAACTTCACATATATATACAAAATGCATACTTCATGGGTATAATGTATACCTTTCATCAAAATCAATTCATATGTGTATGTACTTTTATTCTACATACATCTCATAAGTCATGTCTCACAAATGCATTTGTTTTTTTTTATCCCATATATATTTTATAAGTTGTGCAATACATACTTTGCTAACAAACTCATTTTATATTTCCTTTTTAGGTATCTTTTAAATAAATTATGTGCAATATCCTTTCCTCAAAACCTTTTTTTTTTTTTTAAAAAACATGCATTTTCCTAGTAATAATTAACCTGAGTTTGACCGGATAACCGCAAGTTAGCGGATCTTAAAGGATGCCTAACCCCTTCCCTTTAGGATAATAAAGAACCCTTACCTAGAATCTCACTAGTTTCGCAGACCTTAAAATTGGAGTTACACTGCAGCATTTAGTTTAATATTTAGGTGTCCTAATTCACCGTAAAAAATAATTAGGTGGCGACTCCTCAATTCATTTACCCAGGAATCACCGAATACGTCTGTGCTCCGCTTTGACCGGAGCGGGTCGAAAAACGGGCGCGACAGGAATGACATTTATGACTTAATTGAGCCTTTGGTTCTGTTCCCGAGGTAGCCAATGAGTTTTAGGGGGTTGGTTGTAAAATTGTGAAATTCAAACTTAAAAGTTGACTTTAGTCAAACTCAATCCTTAGAGACCTTTTTTGGGAATTTTGAATGCACGAGCGTGTCTGGAATGTAGTTTCTGATAGGAATGCATGTTAGGTTTTTGTTATTTGACTTCCAAATGATTTTCGATGGTTGATTCAGAGTTGGAGAAAAGCCAGAAAAATCTGGTGCTTGCTATCTGGTATCTTTATTGGTATCGCGAGGGAGGGAGCGCGATCGCAAGCCTTGATGAAATCAGGCTCTCGCGATCGTGGTGGTCTTGGTCACGGTTGTGTTGACACATGCCTGGATGGGGTCTGAGTCACGGTGCTTCACGATCACGTGGTCTTATCTGCAATCATGATGAGTCAAGCGGGGTCGATTCGTGTTATCCCTTCGCGATCGCGAGCGAGGTCTTGTGATTGCGAAGAAGGCACTGTAGCAGCACTAGCAAAAAGCCCTAAATGAGTTTGTAGTCCCCATTCCCATTTTCCAAGTTCATAAGCTCGACCTTTGTGGCATCCAAGGTGTAAATTCAAGGTTCTTCACCTAGGTAATTTCTTTCTCTAATTCTAGTTATTTTCATTAATATATTCCAGTATTATAGTCTTTCATCCATGTTTTCAAAATGGAAAAAGGGTAATTGACTTACATTGAGAATAAGAGAGCTTTAATTGAGAATTACAGGTTAAGTATTGGACTTTTGTTATTGATATCGTATATTAGTGATGTAATTGACTTGTAGATGATAATTAATCGACCAATTTCATACTTAACCCCTTTTTAAGAACTGGGGGAAAATTCTAGGATTTGAATTGGGGATTTTACCTTATTTTAAAATTGAGGACCCAATTAGAGCCCGTTGTTAAATCAACTTGGTATTATGACTATCTAGCATCTATGGATACTATTTGGGTAGAAAAGTCCATATTTTTGTAATGTGGGCTCAGGGTTCCTTTATAAATTAGCTTGGGGATTATGGGTATCAACTAGACTGTAATCTCATATAATCGATATGATTGATCAGAGTGGGCTTGTGAGGTGGCTCAATGAAAGGGGAAAGCTACCACGTGACTTTTTCGGCTCTATCCAGGCAAGTTGAGACTTTCTAGGCTCTAGTGTAGCATTTATGTATTGGTATGTTGTGTAATGACCTAAGGGAAGTAATGGGGAATTAGGGATCCTGTATTAGTGAGGGGACGAGCACTAATACAGGTACTGGGTGAACTTAATTGGGTAATTAATGAACTAGAATGATGCATGAGAATGAGTTAATATTTTTAGCCTTTATGGCCATAAGTGCGGTGCAAGAGTCCACTTAGGTTGGTATGATTGTTGTTTACTTGCATTTGTAGTCAATTGATGTGATATTCTGATTTGACTTGTGATGCATTCATCACTCCACATTTCATTTGAACACTTGAATAGTAACTAATATACACTAGTAAATTGATTATGCTTATTGCATGGTATACTCATATCCATCTCATTCATACATTATATATATACTTTGTATTGGTTACTGATATGTTGCTGAGAACGGATTGGGAAGTTGCATTAAAATATATGGTACATGGTTATGAGAGTGATAAACTGATATAAAACTTCAACCCTCATGTTGGTATTCGATGGGTATATGGACCTCATGAGTCCCATCGAATATATATGTCCACTTGCATTCATACATATCATTCTGCATTGCATTCATTTATACCATGATATATAATTGATGTTGTATGTGCTCGGTGTTGGATTCTTTTATACTTGTGACTCTTGGACTAATAGAAGGAATACTAGTAGTTTATGTGTAATCTTGCTGTGAGACTTGATTTGGAGTGTCTTGATGGGCCTAGATGCCCTGAATAGGTTTTAGGCTGAAGTTTGTACGAATATGAGTATATGAGAGAACTTGTACACTATTGAACTATAGGTTTATTGTTAGGTTGGTTAATTGATTATATTATAATTGAGTAACTAACTAGTTGAGAGGTATCAGAAAGTACAAACCCTCACCACCATTATAGTTAGGGTCGGTCGACGATGCTACTGAGTACACGTGTTCCCCGTACTCACTTTACGCTTGTTGCACTCTATGTGTAGGTACTGACCTAGGAGGTGATGGAGCAACTTATCGTGTTTAGTCCGTGGTGATCATTTGGAGACTTCATGGTGAGCCGTCAATGTATTCCCAACACTAGAGCTCTTTATCTATCTTTACGTTTTGTCATTTATATTCAGACAATATTCCTATATCTATTCAGACTTCTCTTCTACTTACTTAATTTTTGCATGTTCTTATATTGTATGAGTAGGGTTTGCCTACGGGTTAGGGTAGGTTCCCTCATGGCACAATGGGATTTTTGAGTCATGAAAAATTGATATCAGAGCACTAGGTTAATTGTCTCATGAGCACATAAGCGATATCTAGTAGAGTCTTGCGGATCGGTGCGAAGAGCTCCATACCTATCTTCGAGAGGTTATAAGACATTTAGGAAAATCTTTTTTTTCATTCTTTCATGCGATTCGATAATAATTGAATTTTAAATCTCGTTGTTTTACTCTTTCTCACATATGGTGAGGACTAGATCACTCACAGGAGGAGATGAGGATCCCGCACCTGTACCCGCACCCGTTTCCATAGGCGGTGCGCGGGACAGGGGGTAAGGTAGAGGTAGAAGCAGACCTTGAGTTGCAGCCCGAGGCCGAGCACCTGTAGTTTCTCAGGCTCGTGATAGAGTAGAGTATTTGAGGCTTAAATCTATTCCAAAGGATGATAAAGTTCATGTTCAGATGGATGAGCAGGGTCAGGCTGATGGGGCCAAACAGGATCATATGCCCCTGGGTTTTATTGCTACGCTAGTACTTCTAGAGACCTTGATTCAGATGATGAGCTTCTTGGAGTCTATAGATTAGGATGTCCATCTGGTTACTTCTGACGGATCTCATACTAGGGTCGGAGGACAGACTCCTGACCACGCTGATATGCCCAAATTTCGGACACCAAGGATTCATCCAACACCTACTGGGATCCCTCAGTTTCTTGGTGTGACTATACCTTGTCTCAATACACCCCGAGTTGCACATCTTGCTATGTCTATTGAAGATCAGAAGATGCTTGAGAGGTTCAAAAAGCTAGATCCTCCCAGATTTGATAAGGATCTCGAGGATGATGTGTATGAGTTCTTGATTAGTTGTCATGAGAGGTTGCACAACCTCAGGTTAGTGGAGTCTCGTAGTGTTGATTATACTGCTTTCTAGACATTTGAACCTGCCAAGTAGTGGTGGAGGTCTTATCTTGAGTCCGGATTAGCAGGGTCCCCTCCTATGACTTGGGTTTTATTTACCCAAATTTTCTTGAGAAGTTCGTACCTCGTAGTGTTAGATAGATGAGAGGGATTAGCTTGATGGGTTACGGAAGGGGCGTATGTGTGTGACCGAGTACGAGATGAGTTTCCACACATTGTCTCGCCATGCTTTGATAATTTTGCCTGATGAGGATGAGAGGGTGAACAGGTTCACCAACGGGTTAATATGTCCTATTTGTGTGATTACAGCACAAATGGATGCCATAGGTTCCGCCTTCTAGTAGATTGTTGATGCAATGAGAGAGGTCGAGTTTATTGTGTGAGGATTACGAGGAGAGAGTGGTCAAGAGGTCTCATTTTAGCACTCATGTGGTTTTTTTGAGTGCTAGGCCCGTTGTTGCTACTATGCCTACATTAGAGGGGGCCAGTCTTCGCATACTTCTCTTGGTTTGGGGTAGTTGACTCCGAGTTCTTATCGGCCCTCTGGTTGTGGTGGTCATTCTGATGCCAATTCTTCTTCTTAGCCGTCGGTAGCTCCTAGAGGATATTTTGAGTATGGTGATCATAGTCACATTAAGAGGGATTATCCTAGACTTATGCGTTATGGATAGTCTCAGGTTTTTGGAGGTAGAGCAGTGGGGCGGGCGGCTAGAGGCGGGTCCTAGGGTGCTAGAGGTGGTACTCAAGACGGTATAGGTAGCCCTCAGATAGGTCGAGACGATGCTCAATCCAATTGCGATTTATGAATGTAGGGGTGATTATTGCCATTTCTATGCTTTTCCAGGCAGATTGGTGGCAGAGGCATCTGATGCTATGATCACATGTACTCTTTCAATTTGCCATCGACCTACTATTATTTCATTCAATCCATGATCTACCTATTCTTATGTGTCAGCCTACTTTGCATTGAGTTTGGATTTGATGTGTTAGTCTCTATCCATGACTATTCATGTTTCTACACCTATTGGAGATTCTGTAGTGGTACATTAGGCTTATTTGGGTTATGTAGTTACGTTGATGGGGTATGATACTCAGGTAGATTTGAAAGATCTGAGTATGGTAGATTTTGATGCTATTTTGGGTATGGATTGTTAGCTCTATATCATGTTATCTTGGATTGTTATGCCAAGACCGTTAGCTTAGCCATACCGGGTATTCCTTAGATAGTTTGGAAAGGTACTCTTAGCCAGTGTCCCAAGAAAGTGATGTCATTCCTTAAAGTTTAGAAGATGGTAGAAAATGGGTGTCTTTCTTATTTGGTGTATGTTCGTGATACGAGTGTGGAGAATCCTTTATTGAAGTTAGTTTTAATAGCTTGGGAGTATCCAGATGTGTTTTCTACTAACCTTCCTAGTGTTCTGCCAGAGCATGATATTGGTTTCTCTATTGACCAAGAGCCGGGTGCTCAGCCTATTTCTGTTACGCCATATCGGATGGCGTCGGCCGAGTTAAGAGAGTTAAAAGAGTAATTGCAAGATTTGTTGAGTAAGGGGTCTATTCGACCTAGTGTTTCGCCTTGGGGTGCTCCGATGCTATTTGTAAAGAAGAAAGATGGGTCTATGCATATATGTATCGATTTCAGGCAACTGAACAGAGTGACTATCAAGAACAAGTATCTGATACCGCATATAGATGACTTATTTGATCAACTACAAGGTGTTTCAATCTTTTCCAAGATTGACTTGAGGTTCGGTTACCATCAATTGAGGATTAGGGTCGAGGATGTTTCTAAGACGACCTTCTAGACTTAATATAAGCATTATGAGTTTTTGGTGATGTCTTTTGGGTTGACTAATGCACCTGCAACCTTTATGGAGTTGATAAATGGGGTGTTCCGACCTTACTTGGATTCATTTGTGGTGGTATTCATCGATGACATGTTGATCTATTCTCAGAGCGAGGGGGAGCACGAGCAGCATTTGAGGATTATGCTTGGTATTCTGAAGGAGAAGCAACTCTATACAAAATTTTCAAAGTGTGTGTTTTGGCTTAGCTTAGTAGCCTTCTTGGGGCATGTGGTGACCAAGGATGGTATTATGGTGGATCCCAATATGATCAAGGGAGTTCATGATTGGAATCGGCCTACTTCAGTCACCGAGGTTCGGAGTTTCATCAACCTTGCACGGTAGTATCGGCGATTCATAGAGGGATTTTCATCCATTGCAGCTTCGTTGACCCAAAATGATGTAGCTTTTTAGTGGTCCAAGGAGTGTGAGGCAAGCTTCTAAAAGCTCAAGACCTTGTTAACTATCGATCCTATTTTGACCTTGCCAGTCGAGGGAGAGAGTTTTACCGTGTATTGTGACACTTCTGGAGTAGGTCTTGGGTGTGTATTGATGTAGAAAGGGAAGGTGATAGCCTATAGTTTGAGGCAATTGAAGGTACATGAGAAGAATTATCCCACCCATGACATAGAGTTAGTAGCAATCATGTTTGCCTTGAAGATTTTGAGGCATCTATGGTGCACATTGTGAGGTTTACACAGACCATTATAGTCTTCAGTACTTGTTGAATCACAAAGATCTTAATTTGAGACAACGTAGGTGGCTGGAGATTCTGAAGAATTATTACATGACTATCTTGTATCACCTGTATAAAACAAATGTGGTAGCGGATGCCTTGAGTCGCAAGACGTTGAGCATGGGTAGTTTGGAAATATTGCATGTAGAAGAGAGCACTATGGCTATGGATGTTTAGTCTTTGGAAAATCGGTTTGTTAGGCTTGATATTTTGGATCTTGGTATGGTATTAGCTTGTGTGTAGGTGCATTATTCCTTGTTGGAGAAGATTAGATCCCGATAGTTTGATGATGCTCAGTTGTGCGAAATCCGTGACAAGGTGTTTCGTGGAGAGGCAAAGGAGGTTGTGATTGATAGTGATGGTGTTTTGAGCATTAAGGGTCAAATTTGCATTCCTAGGGTGGTTGACTTGACTAAATTAATCACGGAGGAGGCCCATAGTTTGAAGAATTCCATTCACCCAGGGGCTACGAAAATGTATCGTGACTTAACCTAATACTATTAGTAGTGCATGATGAAGAGGGATATAGTGGAGTTTGTGTCCCGATGTTTGAATTGCCCGCAAGTGAAATATGAGCACCAGAGGCCTGGTGGTCTACTTCAGAGGATGCACATTCCTGAGTGGAAGTGGGACAGGATTGTCATGGATTTTGTGGTAGGATTGTCCCGTACTGTGGGCAAGTTCGATGCTATATGGGTCATTGTGGACAATGACCAAATCTGCCTATTTCATTCTAGTTCAGACTACCTATAATTCAGAGAAGTTGGCTACGATCTACATCTGGAAGATAGTACGATTGCACGGGGTACCAATTTCTATCATTTTTGATCTGGGTACGTATTTCACTTCTCACTTTTGGCGGTCTATGAAGAAGGAGTTGGGTACTAGAGGGGAGCTTAGTACAACCTTTCACCCTCAGATCGATGACTAGTCTGAGCAGACTATTCAAGTCCTCGAAGACATGTTGCGAGCCTATATGATTGACTTTGGAGGTTATTTGGACTAATTTCTACCCATGTCGGAGTTTTCTTACAACAATTATCATTCGAGTATTGATATGGGACCGTTCAAGGCCTTGTATGGTAGGAGGTGTCATTCTCTCATCGGGTGGTTTGATGCTTTTGAGGTTCGATCTTGGTGTACTAATCTCCTGAGAGATTTATTGGATAAAGTTAAGTTGATTCAGGATCGTCTTCTTATAGCCTAGAGCAGACAAAAGAGCTATGCAGATCGGAGAGTTCGTCATTTGGAGTTTATGTTGGGTGAGCGGGTTTAGCTGAAGGTTTTTCCCATAAAGGGTGTGATGAGCATTTGAAAGAAAGACAAGCTTAGTCCGAGGTTTATTGGTCCGTTTGAGATTATAAACAGAGTTGGTGAGGTGGCCTATAGTTGGCTTCACCTTCTGGTTTATTTGGTGTGCACCCTGTGTTCCATATATCAATGCTGATAAAGTAAGTGGCAGACGATTCTCATATGATTAGATAGAACTCGGTGATGTTGGATTAGAATATAGCTTATGTGGAGGGGCTTGTAGCTATATGAGACATGCAAGTTAGAAAGTTGATGTCCAAAGACATAACTTTTGTGAAAGTGTAATGGAGGAATCGCCCAGTGGAGGAGGCTACATATGAGACCGAGTTTGATATGCGTGCTAACTATCCCGAGCTATTTGAGAGTCAAGGTATTTCCTTTTCTTTACCGTTCGACGAAGAACGTTTTTTTAGTTGTACCTGATGTAACGACTTGAAAAGCCATCTTGCTTATTTTGCCTAGAAATACCGAAATTACCCCCCTTGAGCCTTTATTTGATTATTTGTGACTTACGGAGATGGTTGACAAGGTTCTCTAGGTGATCGAGTAAGTTTTAGATTCATTTTGGTATGTTTGATAAATTATAAGTTAAGAGAATAGTGAAGTTTGACCTATAGTTGACTTTTGAATAAACGTGCTCATTCATAGTTTTGTCGATTCCATTAGCTCTGGAACGATGTTTATGACTTATTCGAGCCTTTAGCTCGGTTCCTGAGGCAGTCTGTTGAGTTTTGGGGTTGGGTTGTAAAATTATGAAATTAGAACTTAAGAGTTGACTTTCATAAAACCCGACCCTTAGAGACCTTTTCTGGGAATTTCGAGTGCACGAGCGTGTACAAAATATGGTTTTCTGATAGGAATGCATGTTTAGTTTGTGTTATTTGTCTTCTGAATGATTTTCGAGGGTTGATTCTGAGTTAGAGAGAAATCTGAAAAGGCTAGTGCCTGCTATCTAGTTTCCTTCCCCCTATTACGAGGGAGGGAGTGCGATCGTGAGCCTTGATGAAATTAGGCTCTCGCAATTGCGGTAGTCTTGGTTGCAGTCGCGTGGACACATATTTGGAGGGGGGGTTAAGTGGTAGGGCTTTGCAATTGTGTGGTCTCGTTCCAGCAGGGTCGGGTCGGGTTAACCCTTCGCGATCGCAAGCGGAGTCTTGCAATTTCGAAGGAGGCACTTTAGAAGCACTAGCAAAAATCCCTAAACGAGTTTCTACTTCCCATTCCCATTTTCCAAGTTCCTAAGCTCGACCTTTGTGGCATTTCATGGTGTATATTTAAGGTTCTTCACCTAGGTAATTCCTAATCTCTAATTCTAGTTACTTCCATTGATATATTCCAGTATTATAGGATTTGATATGTTTTGGGAATGGAAAAAGGGGAATTGACTTACGTTGAGAATAAGAGAGCTTTAATTGAGAATTAGAGGTTAGGTATTGGACTATTGTTATTGATATTGTATATTAGTGATGTAATTGACTAGTAGATGATAATTAATCGACCAATTTCATGCTTAAACCCTTTTTAAGAACTGGGGAAAATTCTATGGTTTGAATTGGAGATTTTTCCTTATCTTGAAATTGAGGACCCAATTGGGGTCTGTTGTCAAATTAACTTGGTATTATGATTATGTAGCATGTATGGATACTGTTTGGGTAGAAAAGTCTGTATTTTGGTAATGTGGGCTCAGGGTTCCTTTTTAAATTAGCTTGGGGATTATGGGTATCAACTAGACCATAATCTCATATAGTCGATATCATTGATCAGAGTGGGCTCAATGAAAGGAGAAATTTACCGCGTGACTTATTCGGCTCTATCCAGGCAAGTTCAGACTTTAGACTCTAATATAGTGTTTATGTGTTGGTATGTTGTCTAATGAAGTAAGGGGAGCAATGGGGAATTAGGGGTACTGTATTAGTGAGGTGGCAAGCACTAATATAGGTACATATTGAACTTAATTGGCTAATTAATGAACTAGAATGATGCATGAGAAAGAGTTAATGTGTTTAGCCTTCTAGGCCACGAGTGAAGTGCAAACGTCCACTTAGGTTGATATGATTATTGTTTACTTGGGCTTGTAGCCATTTGATGTAATATTTTGATTTGACTTATCATGCATTCATCACTCCACATCTTTACTGAGCAGTTGAATAGAAACTGATATACATTGATAAACTGATTATGTTGTTTACATGGTGTACTCATATCCATCTTATCCATACATATATATATACTCCGTTGGCTTACTGATATGTTGCTGAGAACAACTTGGGAAGCTAGATTAAAATATATGGTACATGGTTATGAGAGTGATGACTGATATGACACTTCAGACCTCATGCATGAGAAGGAGTTTATGTGTTTAGCCTTCAGGGCCACGAGTATGATGCAAGAGTTCACTTAGGTTGGTATGATTGTTGTTTACTTGGGCTTGTAGCCATTTGATGTGTTATTCTGATTTGACTTGTCATGTATTCATCACTCCACATCTCTTCTGAGCACTTGAATATAAATTGATATACGTTGATAAATTGATTATGCTACTTGTATGGTGTACTCATATCCATCTTATTCATATATTATATATACTTCACATTGGCTTATTGATATGTTGCTGAGAACAGGTTGGGAAGTCGGATTAAAAGATATGGTATATGGTTATAAGAGTGATGTATGACAATTCAACCCTCGTGCTGGTCTCCGATGGGATCGGATAGGTCTCATGGGTCAAGTCACAACTACCTCAACATCGTTTGTATACTAGGTATATATGACCACTTGCATTCATACATATCATTCTGCATTACATTCATTTATATCATGATATATAATTTATGTTGTATGTACTCGGTGTTGGATTATGTTATACTTGTGACTCTTGGACTGATAGAAGCAATACTAGTAGTTTATGCATAATCTTACTGTGAGACTTGAGTTGAGTGTCTTGATGGGTCTAGACGCCTTGAATGAGGTTTAGGCTGAACCTTGTATGAATATGAGAATATGAGAGAGGTATCATAATGTCCCAACCCTCCCCACCATTGTAGCTAGGGTCAGTCGACGATGTAGTTGAGTACACGTATTTTCTGTACTCACTTTACGCTTGTTGCACTCTATATGCAGGTACTGAGGTAGGAGGTGACAGAGCAACTAATCGTTCTTAGTCTGTGGTGATCATTTGGAGATTTCAGGGTACGTCACTGATGTATTCCCATCATTGGAGCTCTTTATCTATCTTTACCTTTTCTGTAATTTATATTCATACAGTGTTGCTATTTCTATTCAGACTTATACTCATATTAGATCTTTGTACTCATGACTACCGAATCTATTTGGGGTTTCGTCAGACTATGTATTTTTATTTAAAGACTTGTTAATTACTTCTCTTCAACTTAATTAATTCCCGCATTAAATTCCACATGTTCTTATGTTTTATGAGTATTCGCCTACGTGTTAGGGTAGGTGCCCTCATGGAACAATGAGATTTTCTGTCATGACAGTAATTACTCCGTCTATCCCAATTTATATGATACACTTTCTTTTTTAGTCCGTCCCAAAAAATATGATACATTTTATTATTTTGCAACAATTTAACTTTAAACTTTACCTTTTAGGCTTAACGAGATGATTTATAGTCATACAAATATCTCTGGCTTATTTTAGACCACAAAATTCAAAGTCTTCCTTTCTTTCTTAAACTCCATGCCCAATCAAATTATAGCACATAAATTGAGACGGAAGGAGTAATAAACTCCGCATAAAGGTACTCACCCCACGATCAGATTGCAATGTCTTGATGTATTTACTATGACACTTCTTTGTTTCTATCCTAAATTCTTTGAACTTTTCAAAGCATTCAGATTTACATCTTAACAAGTAAATGTATTCATATTTTGAGTAGTCATCTATGAAGGTCACAAAATACTCAAAACCACCTCTTTCTTTGATGTTTATTGGACCACACAAATCATAATGAATTAATTTTAATTTATCCATGCTTTATTTTCTCTTGAGGGGAAATGTCACTTGGTCATTTTACCCTCTAAGCAGGATTCACAGGTTGGAAGTGCCTCAACCTTTAATAAACCTAAAGGTCCATCTTTGACCAACCTCAAAATTTGATATAGATTTATATGACCTAGTAGAAAGTGCCATAAATAAGTTTTACTCAATTCAGAAGGATGCTTTCTCTTATGTGAAATATTAATATTGTTCAGCTCTATTGGTTATAGCAGTTTAGAAGAGATATCAACAATAAAAATATAATTATTCATTGTTCCTGAAGAAATAAAATGTCTATTATAACTAAAATCATATCCGTTATCAGAAAAATGAACAAGATGACCATCTCTCAAAATGCTAGAAAGCGAAATCAAATTCCTTCTACCGGTTGGTACATATAATGTTTCTTTTAAAATTAATATTTAATTACTTCCAAATGAAATTTTAATATTTTCTAATGCTAAAGCTGGAGTTTCTAAACCGTCACTAGAGAAATGCTAACTTCACCTCTACTTAGTTGTCGCGTTTCCTATAATCTTTGTAACCCTACAAAGAAGTGCAAATATGATTGACTCTTGAATATACACACCATGACATGGTAGATATCGCAGCTAAAAATGTTTCAACGACAAATAAATGTGAATTACCTTATTTGTTGTTCAGCTTGGCCAGAGAGATTGGGCATTCTTTCTTATAATGCCTAGGTTGTTTGTAGTGACACTTGCCCTTAGCCTTTTTTCTACCAGCAATTTCACCTCCAATCGCTAGAGCCTTTGAGTCCGTTTCTTCTTATGTCCACCCTTTGGCTTAGAAGAGGAACATTTCTCAACTTGTTATTTGATAATGGTTTCTGCTACTTGCAGCCGACTCAACAAATTTTGCAAGGATAAATCCATTATATTCATGTTATAATTCAGGTAAAATTGCTGACAACTGTCAGGCAGAGTCTGTAGCATTATTTCAACCTGCATATCCTTATTAATATTAGCTTCAAAGACCTCCAGTTTATTCAGAAGACTCGTCATCTTCAGAACATGGTCCCTAACTAATGAACCTTTTCCCCATCTTTGTGGTCAGAAAAGCTTTCATTGTAGTCTGCTTTACTGCGCGATTCTAGTCTCCAAACATCACTTTGGGATTTTCCAAAATGCCGTAAGCAGACTTCATACACTGATGTTGATGATGCAGAACATTCGACATAGAAGCTAAAATGTAACACTATGTCATCTCATCAACCTTAACCTATATCTGATAAGGTTTCAGTTCATCAGTTGTAGTATTTTCTCCCCGCTATTTTGGACACTACTCATTAAGTATAAATTTATACTCCTCAGTTAAGACAATATCAAGAATCCTTTTCCAGTCCACATAATTCAAACTCTCAAGTTTATTTTAAGTGAGAATAGTAGTAAGTGGGTTGAAAGAAATCATAGTTAATCTGAGAGACAATCAATTAAATAGATCATAATAAGTCATGTAATATTGAATATTAAAATTTAAAACACATCATTTATTTATATTTCATGCACCTTGAACAACAAATTTCGATGGGAAAAGAACTACTTATGCAACATACATATGCAAGGACAGATTCTTCATTCCATAAATTTAACCAACATTTGAACACAGATGGAGTGTTAATACAAGTACCAACAACTAGCTGTAATAACTCGTCTGGTCATTTTTAGCTAAAGATCCTTATTGACAAAATTGCCCTTCTCGTAGACTCTATGTGGGGTTTGTGATACGCGGGGATGGGTGGCACGTGTCTTGAGGTGCCTTTATGTGACTATCGAATAAAAAACCAAAGTAGAGATTTTGGAATTTATAAGTTTGACCCAAAGTTGACTTTCAGGTATATAGATTCATTTCTGAGATCCGTCACTTCCGGTAGTTTCGGAGAGTCATTTATGACATAGTCGAGTCATTGGTTCGCTTCCTGAAGCATTCAGATATACTTTATGGATTTATTTATAAAATCATAGAATTTAGATGTTTTGTACATTTTCATAGAAAAGTATGTCTTTGCTCGGTCGTACGAGAAATCTGAGTGTGCGAGCGAGTTTGTAGTACTGTTTACCTTGGGGTAGCATGTTTGGCTTGTATCTAGGGTTCCTGTGAGCATTTCAGATGTTTAGTGGAAGAATTGACTAATGCTAGAGTAGTTGTTTTTTGGTGTCCGCACCAGCGGCTTTGTATCCTCTTCTGTGTGTCTGTCTCTACAGAGGTTGACTCGCAGATGTTGAGATTTCCAATCCTGCGGAAGCTTTTCTTGCAGACGTGATGGTGACTCTGTGGAGTCATTTTTGCCCCCACAATTCTCTGGGATTCTTAAGTGATTCCGCCTCAGTTGAGCTTTTTTCGCTAAAGCATAACTGCCCCTGCGATGTCTATTCCACCGAAGCGGAATTGTTGTTTCAGTCAGATTCTTAAAATGCCCTAAAATGATCTCATTTTCCCAAAACCATTATCTCGGGATTAGAGCTCGACTAAGGAGATTTTCTTGAGGATGTCACTTGGGTTCTTCATTTGAGGTATAATTTCACCCCTTTTCATTACTGATATCTTTTAAGTTTTCTAAATCCTAGTATAGAATTTATTTGGGGAAGAAATATCTTATGCTTTTCATGATAGAATAAGAGGGCTAAAATCTTGATTTGAAGATGGATTATAGATTAGATGATCATGATATTGTGAATTAGTGTTGATTAATAATAGATGATAATGTTGTGATGATGAATTTGGTATTTGAAACTTTTTAAAAATTTGGGGAAAACCTAGGGTTTGGAATTGGAGCTTTTCCTAATCTTGCAATTGAAGGTCCAATTGGGTTTAGTTTTTAAATTAACTTAAGGATATGATTGTTTGGTATGTTATTATGCTTTTTGAATAATAAAGTTCAGATTTTGCTACCGTGTGCCCGGGGTCAGTTTCAGGATGAATCTTTATATTGTTTGAAAGGACTAACTCATCGTATTTGTATTAGATTACCTTTAACGTAGAATCTATATATGTTAGACTACGAGTATTCTGGGACACTTTGAAATGGCAGAGCCTGCATTAAGGGTTAACGGTTTGTGGCTCCTACTCGGCTCTAAGGTAGGTTTCGATTTCTCTTTTGTATACTTCAGTAGAAGTGTGTATTATTTATAAATATTGAGGGGTATTGGGTATTTTTTGGGGTCCCACCTTAGCAGTTGTGATGAATTTTTTGGTAGATATCGGTGTTGAACTGTGATAATGGGTATTTTGGGGAATCAACCTTAAGTGATTCCGACTACTATTGTTTAGGCTCATCGCCGTTATGTGGGCTAGTCTCCATTATTGGTATTGTGTGTTTAGTTATCACAATGCTTTCAATATGATAAACTGATGAACATGGAGTTACGTGTTGTTGAGCTTCTGTAAGTATGTAATGTCTATTCCTTATACTTGATAGCTTATTGCCATTGGACTTGTCATGAATTTATTACTCTATTTCTCATATAAATACTTGGAAAATATTTCCTAATACTGATTGTATTTATTATGCTTTTGCATGGTGTACACATATCCAGATCATTCATATATATTATTATTGGCATTTGAACTGTTGAGATACAGATGAAACAATGTTGAAAGCCAGTTACTAGATATGGTACATGGTAAGAGAGTGATGATTGATGATGATACTACAACCACAACTCTGGGATCCGATGGGAAATTTTGGATGGATTTGATCAATGATGATACTACATCCACAGAGTTGGATCCGATGAGAAATTCTGGATAGGTATATGGATGTCATGAGTCCCCCATTGGTCATGTGTCATCCTAACTCAAGGAGCACATATATATACTGGGTACATATGGCCATTTTATATATACATATCATTTACATTTTACCCCATTCATCGTGTTGGAGTGTATTTGATATTGTGTGTACTCGGATGAATAATGGTACTTTGTGATCTTGTGACACTTAGAAGGAGAATTAGTGATTGTGAAAGGTACAGGGCATTTGAATTGGTATTCATATCATACATACATTGATACATTGATTTGTTGTTGATTAGTAATGTGATTTGAAATGATTGTTTAGAGCTTCAGTGATTCTTATTATTTACTAAACTTGGATGATTGGAATGATCATATTGGATTGGTTGCCATGATTAGGCTTGTTCTCTGTTGATTTGGTCAGGTGGTCTATAACTTATGAGTCTAAATATTTTATGTTGAACTATTATTATGGTAAAAAAATTCCTACTTGTCAGAATTATCATCTAGATCAAGGGAACTATGTGTGTTTGTGTGTGTTAGGGATTGATAGCATTATTCAGTAAAGTCTCTTGTAAGGATCTTGTTGAGGTGTTGTTGTGTAGTTGTTGACTTGTATGCTATGTGTATGAAGATTTTCCTCCTTAGTCAAAGGGTGTAAGCCATAGACTTCTACTTGATATACAATGAGGATGTTAATGAACTAATATGTTTCATGCCCATACATGCCTAGAGTCGTAACTAAGTCCAAAGGTTAAAGTTAATAAAAGGGTTAATGTGGTACTTCAACCTAATTATAATATCAATGCATTGTTATTTTCTGTACTTCTAATTATCTTTTGCATTGTTGAACTATTATGATCTTAATTGATTTTTAAGATTGGTTTGCCTACCCGGTGGATAGTGTAGGTGTCACCACGTCGCCTGTGATTTGGGTCGTGATAAATTAGTATCAGAGATCTAGGTTCCCTGATCTTACAAGTACAAGGACAATGTTTAGTAGAGTCTCATAAATAGGTACGTAGACGTCTGTACTAATACTCGAGAGGCTATAAGACATTTAGGAAATCTTCCCTTCTTTCATTCTTTCATGCTACTTCGTTCAAATTGGTATCTCAAACTTTTTTATCCTATTCTATCATCGATGGTGGGAGCACACTCTTAACTTCATACGTGAGTAGCTTTTTATGACGTCGCATGGTAGGGTATAAGATGTTTCACTGTGATATAGACGTATAACCTAGTTCAGTCCTTCACTATGGTTTAAAGGTTTGATTTAGTGGGTTATGATTGTGACTCCTCAGTTCGGTGATATACTTGGAAACTGGGAATAATAATACAAAGGTACAAGAAAGAGGAATGGGATGGATCAATCTCCACTGTATAAAGGAAAAAATTAGTATCTGACGTGTTCGTCAGGATGAGGTTGCAAGATGTACAAGGGTGAAATTCGTATAAAGTTATAAAAGGTTAAGTTGGGCTTTTATGTGGCAGATAGGCAGTTGTGGAGTGAGAACTAGTGATTTGTGAGTTCTTTTAGTAAATGGCTATCGGTTCTAGGTCAGGTGGCAAGGTTACTTGTGAGTGCATTTTAAGGAAATAGACAGTCGCGTTCCTTCAATTAAATAGTGTGTTCGTAGGGTCAGTTGGCATTTCGAAGTTGCTGATAAATAGGGTTTATTGAAACCAAAAGGTTTTTGATTTGTGAGTTAATTCACAGTTGTTTAGTATAGAGTAAGTGTAATATAACGTGTATGAGTTGGTTCGTTGGACTACGTCATAGGCTAAAGGGAGCCAATGATCGATTAATAGGAATGACTCTAGCACTAGACAAGTGTGGAGTTCTATTAAAGGAATCACCTGGTGTTGCCTCTAGTTCCTGGATAAGATTTGATTTGTGAGATGGTATATAAAGGTTAATGCTTGAGAAGTTCTACAATTACTTGTATATGACTTTGGAGTTGATCGAAGGGCAGGGAGACTTGCATGGATAGTTGGATATGTATCGGTTCGACAAAATAAGGTAAGGGTTGGCTCTTCACAGGCAAGCATCATATAAGACACTCGAGGGAAGTGTTGGTCAACATGATCAATTATGGTATAATACTATCTCCAGGATCGACTTGAATATTTTTGCGGGACTTATGATATTGCGGTATAATTTGAGTGGTTTTGAGTGATGATCAGTCGATAACAGTTAATGTGATTTGAATGGAGTAGGAAAATTGGAGAATTGAGATAAATTTATAGTTGATCAAGAATTGGGAGGAGTAAAGTACAAATTCGGGCAAAGGAAAAGATATGGATTCGAAGCGGCATGATCATTCTAGCGGGTGTGAATTATGGTAGAGTTATTGGTCAGATGAGGTGAAATTGGTTAGTCCGCTAAAAGGAGTAAGTTCACTGTATTTGATTAAGTATTGGCGACTGGCATTGTAACAAGAAGGGTAATTACGCGATACTCTTGAATAAATGGTCTAAGGTAGAATAACAAGAGGGAATCTTGAGATCTCTTCAGTTTGAGGTTAAGGTTTCACTTTTGACGAACATATATGATGGTGGTGGTGGTAGGTTATGGTGATGAATTATTGACTAATAACATGAATGAGTAGTTCAATACTAAAGACTTGAGAGGAAATGCACAAGGTAAGGTAAATACATTATAAGGTTCATACGTCAGGATTTGTTAAGGTTGGTAAATAGCGAGATATGGCAGACCAATATTCGATGAGATGTGCAGAGTTGTGGGTGAGTAAGAGAGAGTACAAGGAATATTTGATGTATTAGAGTTCATGGGGTCCTATCAGAATAGTGCATCGGGTAGAAGTTGAGGAACATGAAGATTGCAATCATAAGGTATAGTTTTCGGTACTAAATAGATGACTTGGATAAGATCCAACTTTTGGAGTCATGGGTGATGGCACGTGTTTGATTATTCATGAGAAAAGAGATGGAAGAGGTCACAACAGGTTTATGGAAAAAGTACTAGTTATTTTGGAATCAGTTTGGGTGACTATCAATGATTTAGGAATTTGAGCACTTATTTCTAGGTTAGAATTGTTCAATTAGGGTCGGGTGGACTATGTTACATTGAATGGAGGACTTATGGTATTCTAGTAAACCATTGACAAGGGTTCGATGGATTTCGATAAGGAATGGAGGTATGACAATATTATCAGTTCTCATTGAAATTGCAAGTAGGGTTGATGATGTTCTTCGGATGACAACAATTCAAACAGTTCTAATGGTTTACACGGGTACCTGGTATGCATTGAGGAGCTAAAAATGGTTAAGGAAAATCTTTAGACTGGTTAGTTGATCTTTTGATGGATTTGGCATGGCAAGATAATCTGTAGGTATGCTTATTAGTATGGTGATTTTGACTTCAGGATACAAACTAACGAGACTTGAAAGAGCGCAATCGACCTTGGATAAGATCAATTTTGGAATGGAATCACTTAGAATTTTCTCAGATAAAGCAAGGATTCTTTTCTGGTGAAAGGAAGTCATGATTTGGGCTTGTAGCGTGTGTCTATGTGTTTCTATGAAATCTTAGTGCGAAGGACGGCCTGAGAAGGTGTGAGAGAAGGATTGGTAGTAGCAGAATATTTAACCATTAAAGGTGGGACAATGGTTTGTGGCTTCAGCTAAAGGATGGTAGTGAATAAGGTGGATTCAATCGAATGCGTATAGAGGTATGATTATAATAATATTAGGGAATTAAAGCGGAGTCAGTGCTCATATTCGAGGTCAGGTTTAAAAAAAAATTCGGGTATGAAAAAATGGAAAGTTGGGTTTTTGTGCAAACTTAAAAGTAGTCTTGACAGATACAGTGAATAAGCGGTAGTACATGTGTAATTCTTTCCTGTTAAGGTTTCCATGAGGTTATTATATAGGATCCTTGGTTACTCGTCGGCTTCGTATTTTCCATTTCTGTTCGAGGATGAATATTTATTTAATTGGTATCGGATGTAATGACTTGTCTGGTCATTTTTAGCTAGTGACTCTTATTGACTAAATTGCCCTTCCTATAGACTATATGTGGGGTTTGTGATGTGCGGGGATGTGTGGCACATGTCTCTAGATGCCTTTATGTGATTATTGGAAGAAAAATCCAAACTAGAGATTTTGGAATTTATAAGTTTGACTCAAAGTTGACTTTCACGTATACAGGTTCTGTCATTTTCGATAGTTTCGGAGGATCATTTGTGATGTATTCGAGTCATTGGTTCGCTTCCCAAAGCATTTGGATATACTTTATGGCTTTATTTGTAAAATTGTGGAATTTGGATATTTTGGGCATTTTCGTAGAAAAGTATATTTTAGCTCAGTCGTATGAGAAATCCGAGTGCGATAGAGATTTTGTAGCACTCTTTACCTCGGGATAGGATGTGTTGGTTTGAATCATGGGGGCTCGCGAGCGATTCGGGTGTTTGGTAGAAGAATTGGCTGGTTCTAGAGTTGGTTTCTGGTGTCCGCACCAGCGGCTTTCTGTTGTCCGCACCAGCGGCTTTCTGTCCGCTTCTACGTGTCCACCTCTACAGAGGTTGGCTCACAGATGTGGGTCTTGTATAATGTTGAGATTTCCGCTCCTGCGAAAGCTTTTCTCTTTGAGGCGATGGCACCTCTACGGAGTCATTTCCTCTCCGGGGATTCTCCGGGCATAACACCTCGTACCGTCAAATTAAGTCATGTTCATGATTCAGGAGTTCAGAAAATCAAGACGAGGAGTTTAAGTAAAAAAACAGTTTCAGTTCTGCAATTCCAATTTTACGCCAATGTTTTACGGACCGTAGAAATGGACCGTAGAGCCCACCGTCGAAATTGATGATGTACGGTAGGTTATATAGATCGTATAAAAATATACGGACCGTATATTTTGACTGTAGGGTGTAACATCCCGTAAGCTTGATAAAAGTTTAAACCGTTATATATTGCCTTGATATGGTATGTATTTTCCTTTAAGTAAAATCTTTTAGTAATTTTTTTATAAGTTTGATTTTATATAGATATTTTATTACTATTCCCCTGATATGCCTTAAATTTTATATATGACATGAGAAAATTTATAAATGAGATTTTATTTACTATGAAAGTAGAAATTATTTTCTGTTAAGAAAAATTATCTTTTTTTTTTCATTTTGAGAATAAGTGATACAAAATTGTACTCTTAAGATTAGATTGGAAAATTAGAATGTGATGAAATATATTTTTCAGATATCTTAATATTTGTGAACTGTTAGTATATGTGTAAATATTTATGACATATTTTAATTATGTAGATAATTAGTTAAATATTTGAATAAAGTAGGAGAGTAAGCAATTAATTATAATTTTAGTTTGGATTAAATGGATAAGTAGTGGGTGGGCTTCCACGTGTCCTCATGGAAGAGAGGCAATATGTAACTAGGTACAATGGTTTATGTGGTGGCACCCTTAAGGAGGATTACTAAAGGATATTTTTATATATGGGAACCCATTACTTTTTAGTTAGATACATATATGGATAAAGACCATTATTTTTGGGAGCAATTCATAAGGAAAACGGTACTGTAACTTTTCTTTTAGGAATTTCTAAGTATGCAGCACCAACTTTTAGAAGGTGCAACATTATTTTCCTTTTGGATAACAAAGGTAGCAATAAATATATTTGATTTCTTTTACGAAAAGTTCCTCGGTATCCTAGAAAGTATAATATTATTTCGTACTAAAGTAAAATTATTTCGTAGTGAAGTAAAGTATCGGGAAGCTTTGAAGAAGGCGATCCAAGCTCAATTCATTGTCTAAGACCGCCCACGAGCTCGTATGAGCATCCAAGGTTGAGTGTATATCAAAAGGATTGATTCATTGTAGTTGTTTGAAGGTCAAATTGAGGTATGTTAATGCTAATCTTTCTTTTATTTGGCATGATCCAAGTTACGAAACGTAAACGTAAAGTTATTCCATAAATGATTCCACTCTTAGTAGTTAGGGATGTCCATGTTATTCATTCTTATGAAATTTATTTTAAAACATGTCTAAATATGTTCCTAGGTCCCTACTGAAGCATATGGGAAAGATGTTAATATTCATAACGTAATCGGAGGGTGAACGACTATAGGTCACTCCTAAAGATGTTCTAATGATCCTGAAAGGATTTTTCGTTTATTGTATGTACATAGGTAAATGACTAGTATCATTATATACGCATATACAATACCTATAAGTGCATGACTATGTAGTTTTATTTACCACTGGGCCACGAAAGGTTGGACAGTTACCACCAATTTGCAGTTATGTATTGTTATTTACCGCTGGTTGAGTAAACATGTTATTTACCACCCGGCTATGACCGATCAGGAAGTTATCACCGGTTGGGCGGTTATATATATCGTTATTTACCACTGGTTGGGAAGGCACATTATATACCATCGGGCTACGACCGGTTGGGCAGTTACCACCGGTTGGGCAGTTGTGTATCGTTATTTACCACCGGTTGGGCAGTTGTGTATCGTTATTTACCACCGATTGGGCAGTTACCACTGATCAGTTGGGCTGTCGAGCAGTTAGATTTACGACATTGATATAGCGGTATAAAGTAAGGTTATAAGATAAGAATGATCATTATATATATATTATTGGCCTTAATGGTATTTCAGGAGTTCAGGTTGATTCGTATCTCTCTCTCTCTGTTTTATGATTACTTACTAATGTGTTTTATTTTCATCTTACATATTGAGTACATTATTCAAACTGATGTCCCTTTGCCTGGGGACGCTATGTTTCATGCCACGCAGGTTCAGGTAGGTGAGGAGAGGATATGTCATCATAGATCGCCTTTAGTTATCAACTTTTATTGCTGAGCTCCATTTTCTCCATGAGTATTGCCTAGTCAGGGTCATGTTTACATCTTTTTTTGGTATTGTGGCTATGTCAGGGGCCCTGTCCTGACTTATGTGCTATGTTGTTGGTTCACTTTAGAGGCTTAGTAGACATGTCCTGCATTGTATAGTTTGTTCAGTACGGTCTTGTAGGCCTGGATGCGGTTAGAGATTTTATTGGCCTTGTCGGTCTTAGTATGTATAGATGCATAGGTTGGGTTCTTCTATTTGAAGGATTTTATGTTGTGTTTCTTTATAGTTATCATTTTGAGGCTTTATCGGCCTAGACAGTTATATGTTCATTTGATGATGTTCAGGCAGTTCGCTCGGGTGTCCAGGAGCCGGGTGTCAGCCACACACCCCAAGGTTGGGGTGTGACATAGGGTCTCCCTCAACTTTTGATAATCACTAGAAAGTCATACCTTGATGACAGTTATTTTGTACAGTCCATACAAAATTGTACGGACTGTACCCCCCACGTTAAAATTATACGGATCATACAATATGGTCGTAAATCCTCTAACGACTAGAACAATATATATTCCGAACTTAGTTCTGAAAAATCAGTTTCTTTATTTTTCATGCTCTAGAATGAAGTTCTCTCCTCCCATCATCTTCATAACTCAAGGTAGCCCTTTTCGTGTATTTCCACGCGGTTCTAATCAAGTATATTGAATTTCTAAGTGAAATTTATTCTTTCTATCCTAGAGTTTTCAAGAAAACTCAACCCAAGAGATTAAAGTCCAAGCTTTGGCTTTCTTCTTCAAAGTCCACATGTGGAAATATCGTTGTTCTTCCCACGTCGCTTTTATTCCATGAAATATGAATTTCCTCAGAGTTAGGGTTTTGTCCTAATTCATGATGACCATATCTACATGTACAACTATATACCATGATTATATAATATTTTCGTTATTTGTATTCATGATACGTCATTATGATTTGTCATGATCCTGTCCGTAATCCATGAACACATGCTTTGAATTCTATGAGTTCCCGAATTTAAGTCATGAATCATTATTACTCAATCCATGAAAGTATACATGTTTGCACAAGTTATATTATGTATTTTTATTCATGTTAACTTATATTTACAAATCATATTTATAAGTTATATCCATGAAATCCATGGGCTTACAAGCCAACTATATTCATGCTCATGTGTTGGGAGTTGGAGAAATTACCGAGAAGGTTTAACATCTGAAACTACGTATACCAACGTAGGATAAGGATCACTCCGCCCAATTAGGATAATTCTTTCATGTTACCCACAGTGGGTTATTGGATCCATTCATGTCTCGTACCCGGCAAGGTACAATATGGCTTAGCTGATCGGGCAGAGATCAGAGGCCATATGCTAGCGTGGTGGTTTCATATCGGTTATACTATTGCTCTCCCACAGATATACAGATATAAAGACATACATATTTTATACATGTTTTTACATTCATGTCAAATCATGTTCATGTTCATGATTTAGTTTTAGTTTTAGTTTTAGTTCCTATTACTTCATGTGCCTATATTCTTTCTGTTTGCTTTACATACAATACAATTCAAATGTACTTACGTCCCTTTTTGCCCGGGACCTGTAGTTTAAGGTGCAGATATTGAGTTTCAGGATGACGGATTTGCTCATTAGAACTTCATCAATATCTGGTATTGGTGAGCCCCATCTCATTCAGGGTGTCTGCTTTATTTATTTACATGTCATACTTTACAATAGAGGTATGCTAGGGCCTTGTCTTTATAAATAGTTTTAGTAGTCAGACTCATGTCCAGAGGTTTCATAGACTAGCTTAGCCTATCATGTCAGTCATTCAGAATTATTATGTTTTCACACTATTTTCCGTTATGATATTCAAACTATTTTCAGTATACAATTTTACATATTTTATTTCATTCTTTCAATGCTCATATTGATTCAACAGCCCATGTGATTCACTCAGTCATATGTAGACAGGCACCGAATGTCATATTTTGCCCAGGCCATGGTTCGGGGCCTTACAAAACTTGGTATCAGAGCCTAGGTTCAATTGTCTTAGGGAGTATATGAATCTGTGTCCAGTAGGATCACTTTTATGTATGTGAGGCTCCCATACATGCAAATAGTTTACCACCAAGACATCGAGAATTGTCTCACTTCTTTTATACTCTAAATCGTGCAGTTAGAGCTATACCTTCAGGACATTCTTTTAACTCGTATGTATTATATATTCATAAAATGCCTGCAAAAAGGAAGTCAACTACAAGAAACAGGGTCGGTACCAGTGCTGCTTCGGAGGAGAACACTCAGGCTCAGAGAGCCGACACAGGAACAACACCCCTACCTAAAACTAAGGGGCCTGCAGAGGTTCATACTCCAATTCAACCTCCTAGTTCCATTAATCTAGGTGTTAGGGGAGCTATTCAGCTGCCCACCCAGATTGTGGCTGCATAAGTTAAACATCATGGAACAGCTCTGAGTATATGTACTAGTGGAGAGTCATCCTATTTTAGGACTCAGGAATTTCTGCATATGGATTCTCCAATGTTCACAAGGTCTAGTAAGACAGAGGATCCACATAGTTTCATTGGCAGGCTTTAGAAAATATTTCATGTTATGTATGCTACTGAGTTAGAGGAAGCAGAGTTAGGGGCGTATCAGTTGCAGGATGTTGCTAATATTTACTTTGAGTCATGGGAATAGTCCCAAGGGGAAGATGCATCTCATGCAACTTGGGACGAGTTTGAATATGCTTTCTTTGATAATTTCTTGCCATTATAGGTCAGGGAGGCATATGCCCTTGAATTCGAGAAGCTCAAGAAAAATGGTAGGAATGTGCATAAGTACTACCTCCACTTTGTTTCGTTGGATAAGTATGCTTCACACCTGGTTCCAGATATGAGGGCCAGAGTTAGGCGTTTTGTGTGGGGTCTTGACCCCTAGTTGTTTGATGTTGCTATTATTTTTACTCAGAATAAAAATTGACTATTACCAAGATAGTTGCTTTTGTGTAAGGCAATGAGAGCAGAATGAAGGAAGAAGAAGCGTTACATAAGGAGAAAGACATGGAGTTGAATAAGAGGGCTAAGTCTTTGGGCCACTTCAGTCATGGGGGAGGTGGAGGAAGAAAGCTCTTTAAAAATAGGTCATCAGGACCCGTACCATCTTCAGCTAGTGCCCCAGTCCTAAGGTTCCGGAATGATCAGAAGAGGCAGAACTTCAGAGAATCAATCTTTCAGTCATAGGCTAGTGTGGGTCAGAAGACCTTTGATAATCTAGTTTACGGTAAGTGTGGTAAGAGACACCATGGGGAGTGTCACATGGGTATGGATATCTGTTATGGATGTGGTCAGGAAGGTCACTTTCAGAGAGACTGTCCATCAACGAGGCAGTGTGCAAGAGGAAATGTAGCTCAGTCCACAAATTCAGCACTCCCTCATAATTCACAAGCCCAATCAGGGTGTGATACAACTAAGTTTGGTAACACAGTCGGAGGTCCAAACCGCTTGTATGAACTAACAGGTCGTCAAAATATAGAGGCTCGGACAGATGTTGTCACATGTATACTAACCATTTTCACTTTTGACATTTATGCCCTTATGGATCCTAGATCCACTCTATCATATGTAACCCTATTTGTTGATATGAAATTTGGGATAGATCCAGAAAAGTTGTATGAACCCTTTGAAGTATCAACTCTAGTTGGTGAGTCAGTTATAGCTAGACGAATATTTAGGGGTTTTTCAGTTAAAGTCTACCATCGCATTACAATAGCTAACTTGGTAGAGTTAAAATGGTAGACTTCGATTAGTTATGGGAATGAATTAGTTGTGTTCATGTTATTCCACAGTAGGCTATAGAACCAAAATTGTAAGTTTGGAATTTTCGGGTGAACCAGTCATAGAATGGAAGGGTAATATTGTAGCACCCATATGAAGGTTTATTTCCTATCTTACAGCCAGAAAGATTATATTCAAGGGGTACATTTACCATATAGTTCGGGTTAGGGATGCAGATGCCTAGACCCAAACTCTTCAGTCCATACCAGTTATGAATGAGTTTCTAGAAGTCTTTTCCGAAGATCTTCCCGGAGTCCCTCTCGATAGGGAGATTGACTTTGAAATTGATTTACTTCCTGGAACTAAGGCGATATCTATTCCGCCATACAAAATGGCTCCAGCAAAGTTAAAGGAATTAAAATCCCAGTTGAAAGATCTCCTTGATAAGGGATTTATAAGGGTAAGCGTCTCTCCTTGGGGTGCACCAGTCTTGTTTGTTCGAAAGAAGGATGGATATTTTCATATGTGCAGTTGAACAAGGTCACCATTAAGAAGAAATATCCTCTTCCTTGAATCGATGACCTATTCGATCAACTTCAGGGTGCCCAATGTTATTCCAAGATTGACCTTAGATCCGGGTACCATTAGCTTATGGAAGTTGACATTTCGAAACTGCCTTCAGATTTGCTATGGTCATTTCAAATTTTGTGTCATGTCATTCGGATTGACGAATGCACCAGCTGCTTTCATCGATCCTGTGAACATGGTCTTCAAACTTAATCTTGACCTTTTCGTCATTGTCTTCATCGATCATATTCTAGTCTATTCCCATAGTGAGGCTGATCATGCAGAATATCTTAGAATAGTGTTGCAGACACTATAGGATTGCGTGCTTTACGTGAATTTTTCCAACTGCGAACTTTAGCTGAAATTAGTAGTGTTTGTAGGCCATGCCATTTCTGGGAAGGCGTGAAGGTAAATTTTAAGAAAATCGAGGCTACAAAGAATTGGCCAGACCCACCTCAGCCTCTGAAATAAGGAGTTTCATGGGTCTGGTAAGCTATTATAGGCGCTTCATAGAGGGTTTTTCCTTCATCACAGCTCCATTGACTAGATTAACTCAAAATAAAGTCAATTTTTAGTTGTCAGATGCATGTGAGCATAGTTTTAAATAGGGGTGGCAATGGGGCAGGGCACAAGCGTGGCGGAGAAGGTTAGGGGCTTAACGGGGAAGGATAGGGAGTACTTACACGGGGTGGGACAGGGCAGGGCAGGTCAAAACATATTTTTAGAAAATTATAATAGGGCAGGGCAAGTAGTAGGGAAAAGCTTTCATGCTGCAATTTTTTTTTTTGGAGCTCTGTATTTTGTTTTACTGAATACTTGATTCAAGTCATAAACTTTAATTATTAAAAATAACTTTAATTGATATTTCATTCTCTTTATTATATAGGAAACTAGATGTGCAGTAGAGATAAAAATTAAATGCAAAATCAATGACTAATAAATGTGTACTTTGGTTCTTCTAGTGTTGTGTTTTAAGGTTAACTGTGTACTTTGGAACGAAGTTAATTTAAATTTTCACAAAATTTGAAGCTTTCTGATAAAGAGAAAGAAAAAGACTTTTTGGTTAATATAAAGTCAATATATCAACGTAAACAATGATTCATTAGCAATTGTTTTAAAAATATGTACCCAAATTGAAATCAGACTTTCCTATCTTAAATGAAATAGCTATTATATATATCGCCGGATGTAGCTTAGCAAATTGGGAATAAATATCTTTAAAACTGATCTATTTGGATATTTGATAATGAGATTGAGTAATATAATTTTCTATATCACACTTTAAATCATGAGTAAAATTTAAATTAAATGGGTAAAGTAAAATAATTCATGTAAAATGGTTACAAAATCAATTGTATTAACATTATAAAAGTGCCCTTACAAAATAATAAGTAACTAAT
This sequence comes from Anisodus acutangulus, assembly GCA_029783415.1. Classification (NCBI taxonomy): domain Eukaryota; kingdom Viridiplantae; phylum Streptophyta; class Magnoliopsida; order Solanales; family Solanaceae; genus Anisodus; species Anisodus acutangulus. The sequence goes on from CM056492.1 coordinate 43,099,840, forward strand.
AAGATAGAAATTTTCTAAAGAGGAAAAGGAAAAGAAAGGAATTTGAAGATGATTGTAAAAGGATTAAATAGATTTCTTTTAACTTTGGTAAAAAAATAAAGAAAATATAAATATGGGCTAAACGTGGCGGAGCTAAAAAGGGCTAAACGGGGTAGGGAAGGACTAAATCTAAATAGGGCAGACATTTAAACAGGGCAGGGTAGGGCAAAATCTTAACAGGGGAAGATTTAACCCGCCCTGCCCCGTCCCGTCCCGCCCTATTGCCATTCCTAGTTTCAAAGAATTAAAAACAAGACTAACATCTGCTCCAATATTAATGTTGCCAGAAGGAACCGATACGTTTGTAGTGAATTGTGATGCTTCAGGAATTGGTCTTGGATGTGTTTTAATGCATCATAGTAAGGTTATAGCTTATGCATCCAGACAACTTAAGCCTCATGAAAAGAACTATCCGACTCACAATTTAAAATTGACAGCCGTGACTTTTGCGCTCCAGATATGACGCTACTAAGTGTATTGAGTTCACGTTGACATTATCATAGATCACAAGAGTCTTCAGTATATTTTCAAGCAACAGGAATTGAATCTTAGACATAAAAGATTTCTTGAATTGATAAAGGATTATGATGTGGATGTTCTCTATCATCTAGGAAAAGCGAATGTGGTAGCCGATGCTCTTAGTTGGTGATCCATGGGAAGCTTAGCTCATGTTGAAGAAGAAAAGGGAACCATGATGAAGAAAATTCACCGAATAGCCAGTCTAGGAGTTTGACTCATGGACAACGAAGATGGTGGTGTTGTTTTCCGGAATAAGTCTGGATCCTTTTTAGTAGCCGAGGTGAAAGAGAAGAAGTTTAAGGATCCCTACTTAATGCAGCGGAAAGCGGGGATTCACAAGCATAAGACTATGGCTTTTGAACAAGGGGAGATGAGGTACACTAACGTACCGAGGCAAGTGATGTAACTCCTCAAACCGTGGCCTGGGCGAAACACAACACTTTGCATGTGACCGAGCGAACCACATGGCTGCTGAATAAATATGGGCATCGAAAGAATGGAATAGTAATGATAAATAAACATATAAAACATAAATACAGAAATATAGTCTAAAATATCTTAATAAAAACATGATGAATCTGAGTGTCTAACATAACATGCTAAGCTAGTCTATGAAACCTCTATACATAAGTCTGACTGAAAAACTGTTCTAGCAGGACAAGGCCCTGGCATACCTTTACTGTAAAATATAATCCTAAAAATAACCAACTGACACCCCAAATAAAATAGGGCTCACCAAATAGCTGATACAAGTGTAATCCTAGTGTGCAGATCCATCATCATGAAACTCAGTACCTGCATCGTAAAGTGCAGGCTCCGGGCAAAGGAACGTTACATTTGAATTTTACCATACGTAAAGCAATTGAAAGAATTAAGCAGGCACATGATATAATAAGAACATGAAATTGAAACTAAAAATGAATATGGATATGATCTAACAAGAGTATGATAACATGTATAAAATCTGTATGAATGTATATCTGTATATCTATGGGGAGAGCATTAGTATAACCGACACGTGGCCACCACACGTGAACGTAGCATCTGATCTCTGCCCGATCAGCTAATTTATCTCGTACTTTATCGAGGTATGAGACATGAACATGAACATGATGGATCTATTAATACCACAAGGGGTAATATGAAGGTATCATCCTTTGGGCGAAGCAATGCTTATCCTACACTAGCAAATGTAGTTTCAGGCTGTTAGAGCCTTCTCGGTAATCTGTGCCACTCCCTAAAATATGAACATAAAAATAGTTGGCTTGTAAGCCTATAAATTTCATAAATATAACTTGTAAACATGATTTGTGGTTGTAATTTAGCATGTAAATACATATACAATATAGCTTGTGTAAAACATGAAAATAAATATAACTTCATGGAATTGAGTAATAGTGATTATAACTTGTGTTTAAGAACTCATGGAACTCAAATCATACATTTATTAATTACGAACAAATTCATGATAGTTATAAGGGCATATCATGAATATAATTAATGAAGAGAGGATATAATATGAAATATATTTTTACATGCATATAGGGTCATCATGAACTTGAATAAAACCCTAGGTTATGAAAGTTCATGATTTCATGGATAATCATGGCATGGAAAAACTCAATGATATTCCCACACGTAGATAGAAGCTCTACATACCTTATTCGCTCTAAAACTTGTAATAAAAATCTAAACTTGGAAGAAGAAGTCCAAAGATTGAACCTTGAGCCTTGGAATGGGTTTACTCTTAAAATCCTAGGTTAAGAACGATGAATTCTACTAAGGAATTGATTATACTTGATTAGAATTGCGTGGAAATACATGGAAATGACTTACCTTAAGTTATGAGGATGATGGGAGAACAAAGCTTCGTTATAGGGCTTGAAAGAATAAAAAAATCTAATTTTTGGAACTAAGTTGTGTATTTATACTGTTTGCTACGTCAGGGAAAATACGGCCATATTCGACGGTCCGTCAAATTTACTACAGTCTGCTCTTGGACCATAGAATATTGTACGGTCCGTATAATCGGACCATCACCCAAATTTCAATTTACAGTGATCTATAAAAGATGGAAGGAGCATTACGGTAAAAAAGGACCGCCATATAATCTTATACGGTCCGTAAGAATTACAATGTTCCATTTATCAAAAACAAAATTGACAGTTCATTTCAACGGTCCGTAAAATATTTTACGGTCCATTTCTCCTGGCGTAAAAATTGATCTGCAGAACTAAAACTGGTTTTTCAACTTTAATCCCCCGTCTTGGTTTTCTAAACTCCTGAATCGTGATCATGGCTTAGCTTGAAGGTACGAGGTGTTACAATATCTCCTCATTGGGATCATTCTTCCTCGAATGATGGGTCATTGTTAGGAATTAGACTGGATATGGAATGAGCACAAGAATGTGAAGAAACATGATGTGAAACATGAGAACTGAATTGACATGATTACATGAAAACATAAACATGGAACATAAGTACTGAATATATGATTGTGAAATATGAAACATGAATACGCAAGGGACATGACATGAATACTAAGGATATTTACCTTCTTCGCTTTCTACTTACTGTTCAAATAGATGCAGATATCTGGACTTCATATCCTCTTCAACTTCTCATCTAGCCTCCTCGACTTTCAGACTTCTCCACAACACTTTCACTAAGGCAACTTCCTTAGTTCTCAACTTTCGAATCTAATGGTCTAGAATAGCCATAGGGACCTCCTCATATGTTAGGCCATCCTTAACCGTGATGGATTCGGTAGGAACAACCAATGAAGGGTCTCCCATACACTTTCTCAACACGGATATGTGTAATACTGGGTGTACAATAACTAAATATTATGGCGATTCAAGCTCATAAGCCACTTAGACAATTCTTTTCAAAATCATGTATGGTCCGATGTATTTGGGACTGATTTTTCCTTTATTTCCAAATCTCATAACACCTTTTATAGGTGAGACTTTCAGAAACACCCAATCATCAAACTGAAACTCTAAGTCTCTACGTCTCATATTCGAATAGAACTTCTAGCGACTCTGAGCTATCTTCAAATGCTCCTGCATCAAATTGACTTTCTCCATAGCCTGATGGATCAAGTCTGGTCCTAACAATTCTGCCTCACCAACTTCGAACCAACTAATTGGCGATCTACACCTTCGCCTATACATAGCTTCGAACGGTGCCATTTGTATACTAGAATGATAATTGTTATTATAAGCAAATTCAATGAGAGGAATATGATCATCCCAATTATCTTTGAAATCAAGAACACATGCTCTTAACATGTCCTCAAGGGTCTGTTGGAGTCCCAAAATAATGGATATTGGAGTCCCATGAAGCTTGATAATTTCTCGGATATACAACTTAGCATAATCCTCTGCTGAATTTGTTGTCTTAACTGGAAAAAAGTGGGATGATTTAGAAATTCGATCCACAATCACCCAAATGGAATCATGCCTTCAAGATGAATGAGGTAAACATGTTATGAAGTCTATATTTATCATCTCACATTTCCAAACAGGAATATTGATATTCTGAGCCAACCTACTAGGCCTCTGGTGTTCGACTCTCACCTGCTGACAATTCAGACACTTGGCTACAAAATTTGCCACATTCCTCTTCATATCGTTCCACCAATAAATATCTTTAAGATCAAGATACATCTTTGTAGAACCTCGATGGATAGAATACCTGGAACTGTGCGCTTCTACCATAATCTGCTCCCTGAGCCCATCCATATCTGGAACGCATAACCTACCTCAGTATCTCAAGGTAACATCATCTCCCCTATTTAAAATTCATAGTCTTATTCTTGTGAATTCCATCTTTCAGCTGCAACAAATAGGGATCATTAAACTGCTTCTCTTTCACCTCAGCTATTAAGGAGGATTCAAACTTGTTCTGGAAAACAACTCCACCATCTTCAGAGTCCATAAGCCAAACTCCTAGAATGGCTAGTTGGTGAATCTCCTTTGTCATGGTCTTCTTTTCTTCTTCAACATGAGCTATACTTCTCATAGATCGCCAACTAAGAGCATCGGCTACCACATTCACTTTCCCCGGATGATAGAAAACGTTCACATATCATAATCCTTTATCAATTCAAGCCATCTCCTCTGCCTAAGATTTAACTCCCGCTGCTTGAAAATATACTATAGGCTCTTTTGATCTGTAAAATGTCAATAATAGATGCACTAGGCTACACGCCTCGAAGGTAAATCATCAACTGGAATGACACAACAATCCTCTAGACTAGCATATCTTTCCCATATAAGTCCAAACACAAACAAACACAAGTCATGGTATTTCAGACAAATCATCAATAATGGCTTATAGCCGAATTCACAAATCACGGCATGGAAGCCTCAAATCATAATATGATAGTCAAATTATTTATTATGGATTATATTCATCATCCGGTTAATAGGCTATATCATGTCATTAAACTGTTTAGAAACCATATTCAATCATTAATAAAATTTCAACTCACCAAAAGTCGTTCATAGGGTAAAACACATTAAAGGTCAATGCTTTAGAAACCAAGTCAAAACATCCCAAAATAGGGGCAAATCACGTTTAAGTATTATCACTCTGAAAATAAATTTGATCATCCCATAGTAGGGGAAAAACATTTTGAAAACCATCACTTTCAAAATTAAGTTATATTATACCTTATAGAGGTAAATCCTATTCAAACTTCAAAGCTTTTTAATTCGGTATCAACCATCCAATTATAGGGAAAATCATGAATACATATATATAGTATAATACACATAAGGTTTAATGCAGGCTGGTCCCTTAGACACGCAAACCTTGCCAAGCAAACCATCTTTAAATGTTGAAAACATGTTCGAAAGAGAGAAATACAAATCACCTTTATAGTCAAAAAAGATTTTAAAAAGAGACATACCTCTAATCCCTCTACAATGCTATCAAACAAAAATTCCAATAATTCAATCAACTAGTTTACTTTTCTGACGAAGCAAACCTAAAACCCTAGCTTAATCTCTTGAGAAGCATTACCTTGCAAATTATGTGTTTTTGTTTAAGAATCATGTATTTAGTGTTAGGGTTGATTAATAATCGTAGATATGTTCTTACCTTGGTCATGGGTTTGAGAAGAGAGAAAAAGTGGCCTTATATGGTTTTCCACGAAGTTGGAACGTCTAATGAATGAAATTTCGTGTTAAGCGTTGAATTTATAGAGTAGGCATTTTGGACCCTATGACTCGCCGAGCTAGTGCTATGGAGAGTCACTGTCTTACCCTGGCACTAACTGGGCGAGTGTTATGTCCTTTCCCTGAGTCACTTTGGCACTCACTTGGCGAGTGCCCTTGCTTATTTTACATAGTCAAAATCTTACGTTTTTCAATGACACTGATGGTGTCTCAATAAAATGGGCATATCTCCTAGAAAAGAACTTGTTTTGACCACCACCATATATGGTTGGAAAGGTATTTAAATGACATACTGCTTTCATTTTGTTAGTTTGCTCAAATTCCCAATGAATAATCATGTAATGAATATGGAAGTCAAAACTACCGTAAACATGGTCGATTCTAACGAATTTTACGTACTTTACAATTCATCTTGATCTTAGATAAACTATTTCCACCCATAGTAATCATGATAGGACTTAATATATCTAAAATGTCACATTAATACTAATTTAACATATCCACACCTAGCCTAAATTTACGGAGTGTTACACTTGCTCATCTTGAAGGTATGATTCAATTTGGGTGATTGTGGATCAACTTATGAAATCAACCGACTTCTTTCTAGTCAATACCACAAACTCCACAGAATATTATGCCACGTTATATAACTGAGAAATTGCCAAGCTTCTTGGAACTCCAGTGTCCATTATTTCGGATCGTGGTCCTTAGTTCACAGTGCACTTTTGGAAGTCTTTCCAAAAAGGATTGGGTACCAAGGTAAATCTCAGTACAACCTTTTATCCTCAGATATATGTCTAGGTAGAGCGGGCTATTCAAACCTAGAAAATATCTTGAGACAATGTGTCCTAGATTTTAAAGGTAAGTAGGATGATCACTTGCCTCTCCTTGAATTTGCTTATAATAAGAGTTACCATGGTAGTATCCAGATAACACTATTTGAAACTCTAAATGGGTGAAGGTGTAGATCACTAATTGGTTAGTTCGAAGTTAGTGAAGAGGAATTGTTAGAACAAGGCATGGTCCATCAAGCTATGGAAAAAGTCAAGTTGATTCAAGAGTGTTTGAAAATGGCTCAAAGTCGCCAGAAGTCCTATTCGGATGTAAGGTGTAGAGAGTTAAAGTTTTAGGTTGATGATTAGGTATTTCTGAAAGTTTCACCTATGAAAGGTGTTATAAGGTTTGGAAAGAAAGAGAAACTCATTCCCAGCTATATCAAATCATACATGATTCTGTGAAGAATCGACCAAGTGGCTTATAAGCTTGAATTTCCACAAGATTTAATTGAAGTAGTGAAGTCTCATTATCAGCTTGATCGTGCAAAGAATTGGTCGGTGTTTCATGTGTCTATGTTGAGGAAGTGTGTGGGAGACCCGTCGCTGGTTGTCCCTACTGAATCCATCACATTTAATGGCCTAACCTATGAAGAGGTCCTTGTGTCTATTTTTATCGTCAGATTCAAAAGTTGAGGATTAAGGAAGTTGCCTCACTGAAAATGTTGTGGAGAAGTCAGAAAGTTGAGGAGGCTATATGAAAAGCCGAAGAGGACATGAAGTCCAGTTATCCGCACTTATTAGAGGAGCAAGCAGAAAGTGTACAAGGTAAATACCTTCGGTATTCATGTCATGTCCCATGCGTATCTATGTCTCATGTTTCAAGTTCATGTATTCAGTACTCATGTTCCACACACCCATATTCATGTTTTCATGCAATCATATCATTCAGTTCTCATATTCCATGTCATATTTCTTCAAGTTCATGTACTTATGACATGCCCAATCTCATTTTTAACCATAAACCATTATTCGAGGATAAATGATCCCAATGAGGAAATATTGTAACACCTCGTACCTTCAAACTAAGCCATGTTCATGATTCAGGAGTGTAGGAAACCAAGATGGGGAGTTTAAGTTAAAAAAACTAGTTTCAGTTATGCAATTCCAGTTTTATGGACCGTAGAAATGGGTACGGAATGTAGAAATTGGCTGTACAAATCACCATAGAAATTGACAATGTACGGTAGGTTATATGGTCCGTATAAAAATATACATAATGTACATTTTGATTGTAGGTTCCCCTTCATCTTTTGATAAACACTGGAAAGTCATACATCGATGAGGTCATTTTATATGGTCCATACAAAATTGTACAGACCGTACCCCTCATTGTAAATGTTATACAGACCATACAATACGGCTGTAAATCTCTCGACAACTGGAACAATATATATTACGAACTTAGTTCTGAAAAATCAGTTTTCTTATTTTTCAAGCCCTAGAATGAAGTTCTCTCCTCCCATTATCGTCATAACTCAAGGTAAGCCATTTTCGTGTATTTCCACGCGGTTCTAATCAAGTATACTCAATTCCTAAGTGACATTTATTGTTTCTAACCTAGTATTTTAAGGAAAACTCAACCCAAGAGATTAAAGTCCATGCTTTGGGTTTCCTCTTCAAAGTTCAGATTTTTATTACACGTATTAGAACGATTAAGGTATGTAGAGCTTCTATCCACGTGTTGGAACATCATTGTTCTGCCCCACATCACTTTTATTCCATGAAACACAAATTTCCTCAAACCTAGGGTTTTGTTCTAATTCATGATGACCATATATACATGTACAACTATATACCATGCTTATGTTATATTTTCGTTATTTGAATTCATGATACGTCATTATGATTTTTTATGATCCTTTCCGTAATCCACGAACGCATGCATTAAATTCCATAAGTTTCCGAATACAAGTCATGAACCATTATCACTCAATCCATGAAAGTATACATCTTCTCGCACAAGTTATATTATGTATTTATATTCACGTTAACTTACATTTACAATCATGTTTAAAAGTTATATTCATGCTCATGTGTTGAGAGTTGCAGAAATTACCGAGAAGGTTTAATATCTAAAACTACATATGCCAACGTAGGATAAGGATCGCTCCAACCAGTTAGGATGATTCCTTCATGTTACCCACAATGGGTTATTGGTTCCATTCATGTCATGTTCATGTCTCGTAACCCGGTGAGGTATATTATGGCTTAGCTGATCGGGCATAGATCAGACGCCACATATTATGTTAGTTGTACTATTTCTCTCCCATATATGTACATACATACAAAATTTATACATATTTTTACATTCATGTCAGATAATGTTCATGTTCATTGTTCAATTTTAGTTTCAGTTCCTATTATTTCATGTGCCTGCTTATTATTTATGTTTGCTTTACATACAGTACAATTCAAATGTACTTACATCCCTTTTGCTCGAGGCCTGCACTTCACGGTGCAGGTACTGAGTTTCAAGATGAAAAATCTGCTCATTAGGACTTCATCAGTGTCTGCTATTGGTGAGCCCCATCTCATTCGGTGTGTCATCTTTATTTATTTACATGTCATACTTTATAGTAGAGGTATGTCAGGGCCTTCTCCTGGTAAATAATTTTAGCAGTGAGACTCATGTCTAGACATTTCATAAACTAGCTTAGCTTGTGATGCTAGTCATTCAAAATTATTATGTTTTTAGTCTATTTTCCGTTATGATATTTCAGACTATTTTCAATATATAATTTTATATATTTTATTATAATTATTATTTCATGCTTTCATGATAACATTGATTCAGCAACCCATGTGGTTCACCTGGTCACATGTAGTCAGGCGTTGAGTGTCGTGTTTTGCCCTATCCATGGTTCGGGGCGTTACATTAGGATTCTTAAGTGATTCCGCCTTAGCAGAGCTTTTTCTGCTGAAGCATGACCACCCCTGCGAAGTCGATTCCAGTGAAGCAGAATCGTTGTTTTAGTCAGTTTCTTAAAATGCCCTAAAACGATCCCATTTTCCCAAAACCATTATATCGGGATTAGAGCTCGGCTAAGGTAAACTTTATTGAGGATTTCACTTGGGTTCTTCATTAGAGGTATAATTTCATCCCTTTTTATTATTGTTATCTTTTAAGTTTTCTAAATCCTAGTATAGATTTTATTTGGGGAAGAAATGTCTTAAGCTTGTCATGATAGAATAAGAGGGCTAGAATATTTATGTGATGGATTATAGATTAGATGATCATGATATTGTGAATTAGTATTGATTAATGATAGATTTTATTAGATAATCTTGCAATTGAGGGTCCAATTGAGTTTAGTTTTCAAATTAACTTAAGAATATGATTGTTGGGTATGTTATTATGCTTTTTGGCTAATAAAGTTTGTATTTTTCTACCGTGGACCCGGGTCAATTTCAAGATGAATCTTTGTATTATTTGAAAGGAATAAGTCCTTGTGTTTGTATTATATTACTTTTAACGTCGAATCTATATATGTTAGACTACGAGTATTTCGAGGCACTTCAAAAGAGAAAAGCCTACATTGAGGATTGACGGTTCGTGGCTCCTGCTCAGCTCTAAGGTAGTCTACGGTATCCCTTTTGTAGACTTCAGTGGAAGTGCGTATTAGTTATAAATTTTGAGGGGTATTGGGCATGTTTGGTAGTCCCACCTTAGGAGTTGTGATGAATGCTTGGGTAGGTACCGATGTTAAGCTGTGATAATAGGTATTTTAGGGAATCAGCCTTAAGCTGATTTCGACTGTTATTGTTTGGGCTTATCGCCATTATGTGGGCTTGTCGCCATTGTTGGTATTGTGTCTTAAGTCATTACATTGCTTTCAATATGATAAACTGATGAACATGGAGAAGTGTTATTGAGCTTCTATTATTATGTAATGTTCATCCCTTATACTTGATAGCTTATTGCCATTTGACTTGTCATGCATTCATCACTCTACTTCTCATCTAAATACTTGGAAAGTATTTCATAATACTGAGATATGGATGAAAAGGGCTTGAAAGCCAGTTACTAGATATGGTACATGGTAAAAGAGTGATGGATGATTATGATACTACAGCCACAAAGCTGGGATCCTATGGAAAATTCCGAATAGATATGATTGATGATGATACTACAGCCATAAAATTGGGATCCGATGAGTAATTCTAGATGGGTATATGGACATCATGAGTCCCCCATGGGTCACGTGTCATCCTAACGCAAGAAGCACATATATATACTGGGTACATATGTCTATTGCATACATACATACATATCATTTGCATTGTACCCTATTCATCCTTGTTGGCGTGTATTTGATATTATGTGTACTCAGATGAATAATGGTAGAATTTGTGATCTTGTGACTCTTAGAAGGAGAAATACTGACTATGAAAGGCACAAGGCATTTGAATTGGTATTCATATCATACATATATTGATACAGTAATTTATTGTTGATTAGTAATGTGATTCGGAATGATTGTTTGGGACTTGGATGAGTCTTAAGATTTACTAAACTTGGATGATTGGATTGATTCTATTGGATTCATTGCCATGCTTAGGCTTATTCTCTTGGATTTGGTCGTATGGTCTACAACTTAGGATTCTATGTATTCGATGTCAAACTGTTATTATATTTGGAAAATGTCTACTTGTCAGAATTATCATCTAGATCAAGGGAACTATGTGTGTATATGTATTTGTTAGGGATTGATAGCGTTATTCAGTAAAATGTCTAGCCAGGATCTTGTTGAGGTGTTGTTTTGTAGTTGTTGACTTGTATGCTATGTGTATGCAGACTTCCCCCTTAATCAAATGGTGTAAGGCGTAGACTCCTACTTGGTATATAATGAGGAGGTTAATGAACTAATATGTTTCATGCCCGTAAACTCCTAGAGTCGTAACTAAGTCCAAAGGCAAATGTTAATAAAAGGGCTAATGTGGTACGTCAACCTAACTATAATATCCATGGAAGGTATTCCTAAAGTGATGTTGTGTACCATGTGTCAACTTGTCTATTGGATGTGTTATGTCGAGCATGTGGAATAATATGTTTATGACTTAGGGAGAGTGTCAGATCGGTGGGTATTGATACTAAAATCCATGTGTGCTACATGAATTGAAGCGTACTTGGCTGTGTTGACCGTTATGTGACTAGGTGATTTATATGATTCATGAACTTTATTGTGAATAAGGTGACTTATGTAACTATTTGTACTGCCTAGAATAAGACCTACTTGAAGAGTCAACTTGATGTTTATATATGTTACGTAGCTTCCGCCGTTGTCGGCCTATGATGACTAAGGGGGTACATTATGTACTCATGCTACACTTGCTGCATCTTTTCGGTCTATTCAGGTTGGATCTTGGAGCAGGGGAAGATTAAGGCAGACCATTCATTCTCGGCAGCCTTGGTCTTCATCTAGTCAAGCCGCCCTTATTCATTCCGAGCGTAGATGTTAATTCTTTCCTCACTTTGTATCTTAAAGTCCTTGTACGAGTCAGACCAGGTTCTGAGTAGTAAATGTTGTAATTGGTTAAACGATGTAAACATTAAAGGAGCAATGTTATTTTATGTACTTTTAATTATCTTCTGCATTGTTGATTTATTATAATCTTAATTGGTTTTTGAGATTGGTTCGTCTACCGGGGGATAGTGTAGGTGCCACCACGACGCTCGTGATTTGGGTTGTGAACTAGCGCACTACTAGAAAATAAGCCTATGGCAATAGTTCAAATATAGTTGTGATAGATAGCAAAATCATTGCAATAGGTCTATTGCAACGTTTTTGGACACCGTTATAACATATCGCGTTGCAATAGATCTCTATTGCAACGGTTGTTTAACCACGGTTGTAAAACCATTGCCATAGGTCTCTATTACAACGGTTGTTTACATTGCCATAAATGTATCTATTGCAATGGTTATTTAGTCAAATGGAATGGTTCTAAACTGTTACCCTATCATTTTATGCGATAATTACTAAATGCTATAGTTTAGGTTAGATATTGCAACGGTTATTATGTGCTATTGCAACAGATTTTTGGGAAATAAACGTTAGTTAGCTATTGCAACAATTTCATGTTCACGGAATGTACTTAGATTAAAATGTGTTTATAAGATAAAAAATCAATATTGTATCATTATAACACGCCTGAAGTTCTGGAAAATTTATTGAATACTTCAGCTGACAAATTATTTTCTGTTTTATAAAAAGTACCATTGCAATATAATATAGAATGAAATATCAAACAAGCTTGTGCCCTCAAATCTTTGTAATCAAAATTCCAGTTGCTAATCACACATTTACATTCCTTCAGCACATGATGTTAAAGCCCAATCAAGTTTAAATTATAATGTTAACAAGGACTTAAAGATAATATACCTTAAAGAAAGGCACTATCGCCATGAAACCAAATTTGAAGCGAAAATACCAAGATAAAAAGAAAGAGAATCGCAGGGACCAAACACAGTTTGAACTTTGAAGTTGCATTATTAAGACCACAAATCAGATAATAACCTCTAAATAAGAAAAGACTTGCTCAAAATGGGGCTTGCAATACAAAACACCTTCCACAAAGTAATAATTTCTCATCTAAGAAAAGATCACATATGTATCAGTTTCTATGAATCAAAACACTATAATCATGTTTCAAATAGAAATGGTTACCTTCACGCTCAAGTAAAAAGGCGTAATTGACATGGAAAAATCTCATCACTGCCACTAATAGTTTAAAGAATATTCTTAATCCAAGTACAACCCAATTTACCATAACCTGCACAAGAGAACAACTAGAAAATGTGGACGTCGTACTATATCAACACAATCAGATCTTCTGCTAATCTTCAAAGAGAAATATACATTGGAGAACCTTTGAGCGACTGCATTTGATATGTACATTTTCAACTTAATAACGGTAACTCATGTAGATCTTTTTTTCTTTTTTTGGAACTATGAAAAGGTTGTGTCATTTAAAAGTACCTCAAGTAACACATGTCTAATGAACATATACCAATTTGTTGCTCACTTAAGAAGCTAACCTAGTTTTGATGAATACGTTAATTTTATGAATACACAAAACATAGAGCTAGTACTGAGATATAATACACAATCATTGCTAGGTATTAATCCATTAAAGCAGTAAGGAGTCAAAACATCCAGCATTACAACAAATATCGGTAGAGGAGTCTTCATCGCACCAAATTATCGAACTTGGAATACATTTATTTTTTACAATTGAGGCTTAAGAAGCTTATTTAGTTCTTAAAATCTTCCATCCCAACAGAAAATACTTTATGTGACTCAACTAACACATAATTTTACATGCGAAACACATACAATTAGGTTGGAAGAGAGCCATGATCTTTCATGTAAAAGTTTCATCTTTTTGTTTGATACAAAGTGAATGATCTTCATACCACAATCCAATACACTAAACTCTAAAAACCTAAAATAGTTAGAGCTTGATTGTTTATAAGCAGAAAGATGAAAATCCAACCTAAATTAACAGAAAGATGAAATTAAACCTTAGATCTTCCAAAATATACAAAACCCTAATAGTAACCCGTCAGACCATCTTGAACCTCAAAACAATCAGTCAATGGATTGAAAACATTTAATAGAGAAAACAAAAGATAAAATTGAATCGGCACATGGCACGATTAGATTCATTAGACATCTAAAATCAAGATCAATGAGACCCATAACCAATTGTCGCACATACCTCGACCAGATGCGTCAAGAACTACACTGAAAGCAAATTTTATTACTATATATAATCACAATTGAAGAGTTTCTTCAAAACCAGGTGGACTATATGTAACTCAACTGTAAAAATTATAAGATAGCAGAAATACCTTCTGGGTTCTTTGATGGACCGAAGATGAAACCAAATCAGCCAGAGGAAGCTTTACCGAATACATACCTTGCAAAAGGTGTTGGTTTGCCGGAACATATAGGGGGTTTTCTTCGATGTGTTCAATGAAAGTGAAAGGGAGAAAAAGAGTTAGCCTTTTGTTCGATCTATGTCTTTAGGTAAGTCTTCTAGACTTTTAGGATGGGCGGGGTGTAGTGAAAAAAACATGAGGGAAAATAACCGTTGCAATATCCATATTTTTACAAGAACCGTTGTCATAGAGCACTCAATTGCTACGGTTAACTTAACCGGAGCAATAGAGTGCTCTATGGCAATGATTTTTAAATTAATGCAACGGTTGATTTTTAAAAGTGTCCTAATGAGCCTGACAGGCTATTGCGATGGTCAGAATTGTTGCGATAGATGGTCTAAAGCAACGGTTATATAACCATTGTTGAAGGCGTTGAAATGGGTATGGAAGAAGACATATAGTCAACGTGTAAATTCATTATATCACCAATATTTAATCGTGTAGACTAGATTAATCCCCCATCATCACTGGTTCAATAACCGTACAATTTTTCTTAAATTTTTATTTATTTATTTAAAAAATGGCTAAAATATCATCTAAACAATTTCAATTTTTTGTAAAATAATAGTTAATCATAGCAAAGTGACAAGTATTGCTCACTGGGAAGTTTGATGGACCCTCAAATGTCAAGTTAATAGGAGTTCATCAAATATAAACTTCCAAAGTTTTTTTTGGCAATAAAATGTGAATTATTACTATACCCAAAATCAAAACTTACACCTAAGAGAGCAGTCAATAATCTTAAGACACTCATGCTGAGCATTAAGAAGCCTACAGAATCTAGTTAAAGAATCTACAAGATGACTAAGTTTTCTACCTTGTTTAGAAGTCCTATACATGTTTAATCTTTCCCTAACTACTCTTTGTATCTGTTGCAATATGAAAATACTCTGTACATTGTTCCCTCTGAAAATATTGTGGTTCATAGTTGTCCATATGTGATAAATGGTTGCACTATATATAGTAGCTATTATCATCTTTCAAAATTTGCTCCGTATATTGCTTCTAATCCAATGTAGTCTGTCCTACACCTTCAACTTATGTATCTTGATTCCTAACCATATCTGCAGCTCATCCCATATCTTCTTGGTACAAGTACAGTTGTACAATATATCCTCTATCAAATTTTCATCACAAAGTTCACATTCTACTGTGTCACACTTTAGTCCCATGAATTCTGTCTTTTATCATCAATCTTTCCTGTGCAGCTAGCCATAGAATAAATCTGTGCTTTGATAGTGGCAGTCTAGTCCACATTAATTTAGCAGTTTCCAACTTTATTCCATCCCCTATAAGATCCAAGTACCCACTAACTACATAATATTTCCCTGAAATAGTTAAGAGTGTAGTGTCCATTTGTACACCAAGCATGCATTCTAAGATTCAGTTTGTGAAGTTTCCTCCAATACCAACTGCAATCATTAGGTGGTACATGATCACAAAAGTCATTTATGTTGTGCATATAGATCCCATGTAACCACTTTACCCATAACAGGTCTCTTCTCTTCGCTATCCACCATATTAGCTTCCCCATTGATGCCATATTCCACAGCTAACACCCTTTAATATTTAATCCACCTTGACTCTTTGGTCTACATATTTTCTCCCAAGCTACTAAGAAAATATTCCTTGTATCTTTAGAATTCCCCTATAAGAATTCTCTACACAATTTATCAACTTCATTAAGAACACTTTGGGTGAGGATGAAGACTGCCCCCAAAAAATTTTCTAGTGAGAAAAGAACTGATTGTATTACTTGCAACCTTTCTGCATAAGACAGGTGTCTGTTTGCAACATTCCTTATTCTATTAGTGATCTTCATACACAATTGATGACATTCAAGCTTATTCCATTTATTAGGTAATAATGGAAGTCGCAAATACCTAATAGAGAATGAACCTTATGTAAAACCAGTTAGAGACAAACATTCATATCATCATCCAACCCTGTATTAAAGATGTTTGATTTATCAGTATTAGCAACCAGCACTGTTGTTACTAAGAAGTGTTGTAAAGCCTCCATAACCCTTTTGACTGATGCCTCATTAGCTTTGCAAAAATATTATTAGATCATCAGCAAATGTCATGTGTCAATTGCTGGTTCTTGCACATTGGATGAAATCTGAAATCAGGCAATTTCCCAATCTTACCAAGTACCCTTGACAAGTATTCCATTACTAGGACAAAAAGCAAGGTGGAGATAGGATCCCCTTATCTTACTCCTCTCTTTCCCTTAAAATAACTATGACTTTCAGCATTCACTTTAATAGAGAACTTTTGTTGTAGTAACACATAGCATAATACACTACATAAATTTTTGAGGAACCCATAACCATATAACATTTCCTCCGACAAGTCCCATTTTACCATGTCATAAGCCTTCCTCAAATCAATCTTTGTGAGACATCTAGGAGTGGTTTTCCTTTTGTAATGTCTCATTAAATTATGACAAATCAATACACCAATGACCTTTCACTCACAAATGCAGCTTGAGTGTCATTCACCAAAGTAGGTAACACTTTCTTCAACCTTCTACACAACATCTTTGATATGAATCTGTAAATCACATTGCAACAAACATTATGTGTAGAATGACCAGCAATTTCTGGATTGGCCAGCTTTGTATAAGGGCTATACTAGTAGCATTTAACTGTTGCAATATTTTACCAGTACTAAGAGTCTGTATAATGGCATATGTGATACCATCCCCAGTACACAACATCTTTGATATGCATTTGTAAATCACATTGCAACAAGCAATATGTGTAGAATGACCAGTAATTTCTGGATTGGCCAGCTTTGTATAAGGGCTATGCTAGTAGCATTTAACTGTTGAAGCATTTTACGTGTACTAAGAGTCTCTAGAATGGCATATGTGATACCATCCCCAGTAATGGATCAAGTATCTCTAAAGAATTCACGCCCAAATTCATAAGGCCCTGGACTTTTGTTAATATTGATCCCACATAAAGCATCTTTGACCTCCTTGTTACGATCCAAACCGGAGGGTCATGACGGGCACCCGGACCTTACTTGTCGAGTACCACTAATCATATATTTAGCATATATCCGTAATTTCGCATGGCCCATGAGGCGGCCACGAGATACCCTGCTGACATATGCAATAGTAAACTGGAAAGAAGCTATGTAAAACCCTGCAACCAGAAGGACCCAACCTATATATATATACATACCAAGGCCGACCAGGCCATACATGACTACTATACACACGACATATGTTTACAAGCCTCTAGAGAGTACGTAACATCATAAGGTCGGGACAGGGCCCCGCCATACCCTATGCATATCCAAAATATCGTACCACGACTAGATTGCAACTCTGGACAAGTAGAGTGCTACTCTGGACAAGTAGAGTGCTCCAATATCAGTTGAACCAGCAACGTACCAGTGCGGACCGTCGCCCTGTCTACCTGAGCCTGCGGGCATGAAACACAGCGTCCCCCAGACAAAAAGGATGTCAGTACGACTGATGTACCGAGTATGTCAGACATGAAAAATAGCATAATAGAGACCTGAGACAAGAAACAACCAACCAGTAGAGAAAGCCTCTGAGGGCCATAATATGCATAAGTATCATATCTGTGCAGAATGCCTCTGAGGGCCATAATATACGCCTAAGTTTCCTGCACAATGCGGTCATACATAATTATATGCATATATAACGCCATCTCCCATCATATCATTTCGGCCTCTGTGGGCATAATCATCCTCATATACCAGCTGATCAGGTAGTGTGCGTATATAACGTCGTATGTCTTTTTCCATCCCCGACATATATATAATACATACTGTATAGTAGTGTATATAACACATGTCGGTCCAGGGTAGTACATGAATAAAATGCATGAACGATGTGACATGTTTCACCCAGGCAATAGTTCGAGGCATTACATATAACCGGAGGCCATGCGTATAGGTTATCATTGTTAAATTAAGAATGTTTGGATCTATATTGGTGTGTTGTGAAGTATTGAGGGACGTGGTTGGTTTTGAAAATTATTTAGACAAAGTCGTTTATCAAAATTTGAAGGGTGTGGTGGTACACCATTTAATTAGGGGTTGGGCGAGCGTGCTGCCCATCTCACATTTGTGTAATGTTTTATGTATTTATTATGAAGCTCGAGAAGTGCTGGGAGACCTCATGAGAAGGTCATATACTACAGAGACATGATGGAAGGAAAAAGTGCGAAAATAACTCCTGATTTAGCGATATACGGGCTTGTTGCCTAGCTACTGTTTTGTCATTAAAAAGTGATCCAAGCTTGTTATCTAACATTAAATTTATAACTTGTTTCTTGATTTTTGAGTGCCTTGGACGAATGGAGAAGGGAGTATTTCGATCATCTCTTTATCTTCTTGGTGTAGCCAAATAAACGGATGAGTTATCCTCTTCGAAGCTTCATCTTCTATAGCATTCTTGTCCTTCAAACTTGTCACTTAGGCCTTGTCATCTTGTTGTAGGAACTCTTGTCATTGTCACCCTCTTCCTATTACATGTCTTATTAATTATGTCCTAATGGGAGCTAGAGGTTATTTACATGTTACATCATGTCATAAGGAGAACTAAAGCTAAGCTAGAAATTAAAGATAAGCTAAAAGAAACAAAATGTTTTTCAGCCAAGACCTACATACAAAGCTGAAATAAACATGCTTCTCGGATCATTACGTGACAACTCCAACTCCACTCCATTTTCCATGCCACATTAGATATGTTTGAGTAGATTGACGACCATCGTTGACACTCTTAGAAAAACACCTCCCGACTTATATTGAGAGTTTAGGTATGCGGGCTTTCTTTCATCAATCTCCTCTCATTTAATGGAATTTGCCCTCAAATTCGCGTCGTCTAAAAGTGAATTTTTTTTTCAACAAGTGTTGATCCAATATTTCTACCATTAGATAGGACCAAAAGTTTTATCTTGTAAGTGCCTTCCTTAATTCTTGCAAACTATGAATCCGAAGACAAGAAAATGGTTTTGACTTCACATAATGCTCATTTTGGATCACAGATCCCATAAGACGCTCGGTCTTACCAATGGTAGAATCATGGCTCCGTGCACCAATCATTTTTGTGCTAGAGCCAAAGATGAAACCTACTCTAGTTTCATGTTGGGTGCCCAATGGATTTTCACGGTTTTGGCATGATTAGAACCGGGGCCTCACGAATCTTCTCCTTCAAGGCTTCACAGACTCTTGTTGCTCTTCGGAACCATTTACACTCATCTTTTCTTATTAGCTCATTGGTAAGGGCAGCAAGGTCACAACAATTCCATATGACATGATGAGAATAAGAAGCCGGATCAAGGCAACTATTTTCCGTAATAATATCCATAGGCTCGGAACCTCTTTGGCTAGATTCCACCGTGGTTGGATCATCACAAATGCTCTCAGATGTCGGGGTGTAACCTATGGATCGCTGTAGTATCTTGTGCATGAAGATCATGTTAGAAATTGTTGTATTGCACAACATACATGACATAATGAATGTTTTTCCCCGTGATGTTCTGGGTGACCGAGAACAAGATCCAAGTTCACATATTTCCATGGTTGTTCCGGGACCGGCAAAGGAGTAAAGAATCTTGTAGCCCTTTGATACATGTAACACTTTCTTGGTACCACAAGAATTTATGTGTCGTGCATAGAATAAGAAAGCCGTGTATCACCCAATCCTTCACTAGGGAATGCCATGGATTCTTGCCTCGAAGTGAGACGAATCCAATATCACATTCAAATTCAATATTTGAAACAAGAGCAGTAAGGACCCAAATATTTTGAGTTACGTGATGGGGAAAGGAAGCTGCACTATGAAAATCCCTTGCCACAATTCCTTTTGCCAGTTCGGGCCAATTCCGAAAATTTAATACCATGCAAAATTGAGCTTCCGGATTGTGTCTATAGGCTTGATGATTAGGTAGTGAAATTCTTAGAAATAAACCAAGAGTTTGTTCAATACTTTCCATCGTTGGTGACACGGTCACGAGCTCTTCCGCACATATATCTTCCAAAGACTCCTTTGAGTAAGGGTGGGTGATGTTGTGTAAGTGGGTCAGGTGTTGGTTATATTTGGGTTGACCCGAAAATAGACATCAAAGTAGGTGTCTCGGGTTCTCAGTTTGGTTGGATAGTAGGGTGTTTGATGGCTATTTCGGGTAGATTCAAAGGGAGTCGGGTAAAGGCATTTTTTTGGGGTTGTTGTAGACGCGTTGAGGGTTGCTTTGATGGTCGGGCTTTTGTGATTTGATTATGGCAAGGCAACGGAACAGAACTGGACCAGTGAGGTTCTCGGTAGGGAGTGTTATGCGGATAGTTTGATGTTATCGGGGTTAGATGGGGCGTTTTGAGTGTTTTCAGACATAGGCATTTTGTGGAGGTGTTCCGGGTATGTTGAAGGTGGTGTTAATGATCGGGACTCAGTGTTTGATGTTGGCATGGTTATGAAAAGGAACCGAAATAGTGAGGTTCTGACAAAGGTTGGTTTAGTGGGCTGTTTGGTGTTGTCGGGATTGGACAGTTATATACGGGTTGTTTTGGTTAACAACATTTGGAGGGGATGCTTGTGAAGTACTTTGGGGGTTGAGGATGGTCAGTATATAGTGGGTTGGATAAGGATTGAATACGAGTTGCAAGATGCAAGCTCGAGTGAAGGATGGTTGATTTGGTTAAGTGTTGTTTCAGTTGTTTCGGTTGTTGCGGTTGTAGTAAAGTAAGGTAGATATGGTAAGGTAATGACAAGGGAGTTTTAATGCCCAAGTCTACACCTTGATAAGGGTGATTAATTTAACAAGGACTAGACCGTGGTTGCTAAGTACTAGCCCGAATACTAACCAAGTAAGATTGGACGGAAACCTTAAAGTAGACCTAAAGGCTTGGGTTTGGTTGTGTCACACAGTCCCAACGTCCACTCCCACCAAAGGGGGTTCCTTAAGCTTGGTTTTAGTTAAGTAACAAAGTCTTAAACAAACTTACAGAAAAGGGAAACCTTAGTTTGGATTCAACTAAGTCACACAGTCTTAGTTAAACTTACACTAAGGGGTTTGGCTCACACAAGAACCAACTAAGAGTAGACACACACAAGTGAATACAATTAGCTTCTGAGTAAAAATCACTTTTATATATCAATAAACTCTGCCTATTTACAAGTCCTAAGGGTCCTATTTATAGTACCAAATGGACCATTCTAGAAGACAAACTAAAGGACACAAACTCTAACTACTTTTCTCAGCCTAGTTAGAACAAATGGGAATGTGCTTGGGTTTTCTTGGTGACGAAGAGTGTTTCGACCAAACCAAGACAATGGGAAAGGTATTGGCTTTTCTTGGGGACAAATAATGAATCTTTCACACCCCCTTTGTGGATTCCAAGTAGAAGAGTGGATGGATTTGGCTTCTCAAGACTTCATATTCATGGAACTACTTTAGAAGCTTCCATCTTGATTTTGGAGTGCCTTGGCCGAATGGAGAAGGGAGTATTTCGACCATCCCTTCATCTTCTTGGTGTATCCAAATACATGGATGAATTATCCTCTTGGAAGCTTCATATTCTAGATCATTCTTGTCATTGCCAACTTGTCACTACGGCCTTGTCATCTTGTTGTAGGAACTCTCGGACTTGTCACCCTCTTCCTATTACATGGCTTATTAATTATGTCCTAATGGGAGCTAGGGGTTATTTACACGTGACATCATGTCCTAAGGAGAACTATAATCTAAGCTAGGAATTAAAGATAAGCTAAAAGAAACAAAATGGTCTTCGGCCAAAACCTACATACAAAGTCGAAGCAAACATGCTTCCCCGGATTTTACGTGACAACTCCAACTCCACTCCATTTCCCATGCCACATTAGGCATGTTAGTGTAGATTGACGGGCCATCGTTGACACTCTTAGAAAAACACCTCCCTACTTATATTAAGAGTTTAGGTCCGCATGCTTTCATTTATCAAGTGTTGGTGGGTATGTGGTTCGGGGCTTGGTTGGATGGTGGCAAGGTGGTGGAAGCTGGGTGAAATAGTGAGGTCTTGGTAAGGGTTATCTTGTGGACTGTTTGTGGTTGTTGAGTTTGTGTATAAAGTTGTGAGCAGTTTCGGATAGTAAGATTCAGGGGGGATGTTTATGGAGTATTATGGGATGTAGTGGTGGAATGAAGATGGTGGTTTGGATATGGAATGAAGATGGTGGTTTGGATAAGGAATGAACTCCGAATGCGAGGTGCAAGTCAGAGTACAAACCAAGTGTTTGAGGTTTGATTTGGTTCGGTTCTTATGGTTTAAGTGAGGTATGGTTGATATGTCAAGGATATGGACACGGGGGTTTTAATACCCAAGTCGATACCAAGATGAAGGTGACCAAATTCACAAGGACTTGATCGGGATTGCTATGTACAAGCCCGAATACAAACCAAGTAGGGTGACCGGCAACCTTAAGGTAGACCCTACGCTTAGGTTAGGTTGGATCATACAAGTTCCAAAGTTCACTTGCAACCAAGGGGGTTACTTAAGCTTGGGCTTTGCTAAGTCACACAAGTCTTAACCAACTTACACCAAAGGGAGGGTGGTTCACAAAAGAATCATGGTCCACACAAGGACCAACTAATGTATAAAACACACAAGTTGAATACCTTAGTTTGTGAGTAAACAATCAAGTTTATATTTCACTCAATGCTGATTTTCACAACATCCTAAGTTTCCTATTTATAGTAGTATAGGGACCTTTCTATAAGACAAACCAAAGGACAAACTACTTGGGTTTTCGCCAAGTGTGGGAACAAGTAGGGAAGAGAGTGGGTTGGTTTGGGGACCAAGGATGTCCTTCGCCAAACCAAGACAAATGGTAAAGGTTTTTGGCTTTACTTGGGGATAAGGATAAACTCAATCTCTTTCACCCCTTTGTGGTTCCTATGTAGAAGAATGCATGAATTTTGGCTTCTCAAGAAAGTCATCTTCTTGGAATGGGTTTGGAAACTTCCATCTTTTGGATATGTGCCTTGTTCAACCAACTCTTCCTCTTCCTATGCCAATATTGATGTTCTAAAATTCATGAACTTGTTGGTTCATTAATTGTCTTTTAGGAAGCCTCGTCTTCTAGATCATTTGTGTTCATTCCACCTAGTCACTTTCAACCTTGTCATCTTGTTGTAAAAACTCTCGACCTTGTCACCCTCTTTCCTATTACATGGCTTATTAATTGTGTCCTAATGGTACCTAGGAGTTATTTACATGCCCTAAGGAGAACTACAAGCTAAGATAGGAATTAAAGATTAGCTAAAAGAAACAAAGTGGTCTTCGGCCGAAACCTACATACAAAGTCGAAGCAAACATGCTTCTCGGATTTTATGTGACAACTCCAACTCCACTCCATTTCCTATGCCACATTAGGCATGTTAGTGTAGATTGACGGGCCATCGTTGACACTCTTAGAAAAACACCTCCCTACTTATATTAAGAGTTTAGGTCCGCATGCTTTCATTTATCAGGTGTTGGTAGGTATGTGGTTCGGGGCTTGGTTGGATGGTGGCAAGGTGGTGGAAGCTGGCTGAAACAGTGAGGTCTTGGCAAGGGTTATTTGTGGACTGTTTGTGGTTGTTGAGTTTGTGCATAAAGTTATGGGTAGTTTCGGACAGTGAGATTCAGTGGGGATGTTTATGGAGTATTATGGGATGTAGTGGTGGATTGAAGATGGTGGTTTGGATAAGGAATGAACTCCGAATGCGAGGTGCAAGTCAGAGTACAAACCAAGTGTTTGAGGTTTGATTTGGTTCAGTTCTTATGGTTTAAGTGAGGTATGGTTGATATGTCAAGGATATGGACACGGGGTTTTTAATACCCAAGTCGATACCAAGATGAAGGTGACCAAATTCACAAGGACTTGATCGGGATTGCTATGTACAAGCCCGAATACAAACCAAGTAGGGTGACCGGCAACCTTAAGGTAGACCCTACGCTTAGGTTAGGTTGGATCATACAAGTTCCAAAGTTCACTTGCAACCAAGGGGGTTACTTAAGCTTGGGCTTTGCTAAGTCACACAAGTCTTAACCAACTTACACCAAAGGGAGGGTGGTTCACAAAAGAATCATGGTCCACACAAGGACCAACTAATGTATAAAACACACAAGTTGAATACCTTAGTTTGTGAGTAAACAATCAAGTTTATATTTCACTCAATGCTGATTTTCACAACATCCTAAGTTTCCTATTTATAGTAGTATAGGGACCTTTCTATAAGACAAACCAAAGGACAAACTACTTGGGTTTTCGGCCAAGTGTGGGAACAAGTAGGGAAGAGATTGGGTTGGTTTGGGGACCAAGGATGTCCTTCGCCAAACCAAGACAAATGGTAAAGGTTTTTGGCTTTACTTGGGGATAAGGATAAACTCAATCTCTTTCACCCCTTTGTGGTTCCTATGTAGAAGAATGCATGAATTTTGGCTTCTCAAGAAAGTCATCTTCTTGGAATGGGTTTGGAAACTTCCATCTTTTGGATATGTGCCTTGTTCAACCAACTCTTCCTCTTCCTATGCCAATATTGATGTTCTAAAATTCATGAACTTGTTGGTTCATTAATTGTCTTCTAGGAAGCCTCGTCTTCTAGATCATTTGTGTTCATTCCACCTAGTCACTTTCAACCTTGTCATCTTGTTGTACAACTTCTCGACCTTGTCACCCTCTTTCCTATTACATGGCTTATTAATTGTGTCCTAATGGTACCTAGGAGTTATTTACATGCCCTAAGGAGAACTACAAGCTAAGATAGGAATTAAAGATTAGCTAAAAGAAACAAAGTGGTCTTCGGCCGAAACCTACATACAAAGTCGAAGCAAACATGCTTCTCGGATTTTACGTGACAACTCCAACTCCACTCCATTTCCTATGCCACATTAGGCATGTTAGTGTAGATTGACGGGCCATCGTTGACACTCTTAGAAAAACACCTCCCTACTTATATTAAGAGTTTAGGTCCGCATGCTTTCATTTATCAGGTGTTGGTAGGTATGTGGTTCGGGGCTTGGTTGGATGGTGGCAAGGTGGTGGAAGCTGGCTGAAACAGTGAGGTCTTGGTAAGGGTTATTTATGGACTGTTTGTGGTTGTTGAGTTTGTGCATAAAGTTATGGGTAGTTTCGGACAGTGAGATTCAGTGGGGATGTTTATGGAGTATTATGGGATGTAGTGGTGGATTGAAGATGGTGGTTTGGATAAGGAATGAACTCCAAATGCGAGGTGCAAGTCAGAGTACAAACCAAGTGTTTGAGGTTTGATTTGGTTCGGTTCTTATGGTTTAAGTGAGGTATGGTTGATATGTCAAGGATATGGACACGGGGGTTTTAATACCCAAGTCGATACCAAGATGAAGGTGACCAAATTCACAAGGACTTGATCGGGATTGCTATGTACAAGCCCGAATACAAACCAAGTAGGGTGACCGGCAACCTTAAGGTAGACCCTACGCTTAGGTTAGGTTGGAACATACAAGTTCCAAAGTTCACTTGCAACCAAGGGGGTTACTTAAGCTTGGGCTTTGCTAAGTCACACAAGTCTTAACCAACTTACACCAAAGGGAGGGTGGTTCACAAAAGAATCATGGTCCACACAAGGACCAACTAATGTATAAAACACACAAGTTGAATACCTTAGTTTGTGAGTAAACAATCAAGTTTATATTTCACTCAATGCTGATTTTTACAACATCCTAAGTGTCCTATTTATAGTAGTATAGGGACCTTTATATAAGACAAACCAAAGGACAAACTACTTGGGTTTTCGGCCAAGTGTGGGAACAAGTAGGGAAGAGATTGGGTTGGTTTGGGGACCAAGGATGTCCTTCGCCAAACCAAGACAAATGGTAAAGGTTTTTGGCTTTACTTGGGGATAAGGATAAACTCAATCTCTTTCACCCCTTTGTGGTTCCTATGTAGAAGAATGCATGAATTTTGGCTTCTCAAGAAAGTCATCTTCTTGGAATGGGTTTGGAAACTTCCATCTTTTGGATATGTGCCTTGTTCAACCAACTCTTCCTCTTCCTATGCCAATATTGATGTTCTAAAATTCATGAACTTGTTGGTTCATTAATTGTCTTCTAGGAAGCCTCGTCTTCTAGATCATTTGTGTTCATTCCACCTAGTCACTTTCAACCTTGTCATCTTGTTGTAAAAACTCTCGACCTTGTCACCCTCTTTCCTATTACATGGCTTATTAATTGTGTCCTAATGGTACCTAGGAGTTATTTACATGCCCTAAGGAGAACTACAAGCTAAGATAGGAATTAAAGATTAGCTAAAAGAAACAAAGTGGTCTTCGGCCGAAACCTACATACAAAGTCGAAGCAAACATGCTTCTCGGATTTTACGTGACAACTCCAACTCCACTCCATTTCCTATGCCACATTAGGCATGTTAGTGTAGATTGACGGGCCATCGTTGACACTCTTAGAAAAACACCTCCCTACTTATATTAAGAGTTTAGGTCCGCATGCTTTCATTTATCAGGTGTTGGTAGGTATGTGGTTCGGGGCTTGGTTGGATGGTGGCAAGGTGGTGGAAGCTGGCTGAAACAGTGAGGTCTTGGTAAGGGTTATTTGTGAACTGTTTGTGGTTGTTGAGTTTGTGCATAAAGTTATGGGTAGTTTCGGACAGTGAGATTCAGTGGGGATGTTTATGGAGTATTATGGGATGTAGTGGTGGATTGAAGATGGTGGTTTGGATAAGGAATGAACTCCAAATGCGAGGTGCAAGTCAGAGTACAAACCAAGTGTTTGAGGTTTGATTTGGTTCGGTTCTTATGGTTTAAGTGAGGTATGGTTGATATGTCAAGGATATGGACACGGGGGTTTTAATACCCAAGTCGATACCAAGATGAAGGTGACCAAATTCACAAGGACTTGATCGGGATTGCTATGTACAAGCCCGAATACAAACCAAGTAGGGTGACCAAGCAACCTTAAGGTAGACCCTACGCTTAGGTTAGGTTGGATCATACAAGTTCCAAAGTTCACTTGCAACCAAGGGGGTTACTTAAGCTTGGGCTTTGCTAAGTCACACAAGTCTTAACCAACTTACACCAAAGGGAGGGTGGTTCACAAAAGAATCATGGTCCACACAAGGACCAACTAATGTATAAAACACACAAGTTGAATACCTTAGTTTGTGAGTAAACAATCAAGTTTATATTTCACTCAATGCTGATTTTTACAACATCCTAAGTGTCCTATTTATAGTAGTATAGGGACCTTTATATAAGACAAACCAAAGGACAAACTACTTGGGTTTTCGGCCAAGTGTGGGAACAAGTAGGGAAGAGATTGGGTTGGTTTGGGGACCAAGGATGTCCTTCGCCAAACCAAGACAAATGGTAAAGGTTTTTGGCTTTACTTGGGGATAAGGATAAACTCAATCTCTTTCACCCCTTTGTGGTTCCTATGTAGAAGAATGCATGAATTTTGGCTTCTCAAGAAAGTCATCTTCTTGGAATGGGTTTGGAAACTTCCATCTTTTGGATATGTGCCTTGTTCAACCAACTCTTCCTCTTCCTATGCCAATATTGATGTTCTAAAATTCATGAACTTGTTGGTTCATTAATTGTCTTCTAGGAAGCCTCGTCTTCTAGATCATTTGTGTTCATTCCACCTAGTCACTTTCAACCTTGTCATCTTGTTGTAAAAACTCTCGACCTTGTCACCCTCTTTTCTATTACATGGCTTATTAATTGTGTCCTAATGGTACCTAGGAGTTATTTACATGCCCTAAGGAGAACTACAAGCTAAGATAGGAATTAAAGATTAGCTAAAAGAAACAAAGTGGTCTTCGGCCGAAACCTACATACAAAGTCGAAGCAAACATGCTTCTCGGATTTTACGTGACAACTCCAACTCCACTCCATTTCCTATGCCACATTAGGCATGTTAGTGTAGATTGACGGGCCATCGTTGACACTCTTAGAAAAACCTCCCTACTTATATTAAGAGTTTAGGTCCGCATGCTTTCATTTATCAGGTGTTGGTAGGTATGTGGTTCGGGGCTTGGTTGGATGGTGGCAAGGTGGTGGAAGCTGGCTGAAACAGTGAGGTCTTGGCAAGGGTTATTTGTGGACTGTTTGTGGTTGTTGAGTTTGTGCATAAAGTTATGGGTAGTTTCGGATAGTGAGATTCAGTGGGGATGTTTATGGAGTATTATGGGATGTAGTGGTGGATTGAAGATGGTGGTTTGGATAAGGAATGAACTCCAAATGCGAGGTGCAAGTCAGAGTACAAACCAAGTCTTTGAGGTTTGATTTGGTTCGGTTCTTATGGTTTAAGTGAGGTATGGTTGATATGTCAAGGATATGGACACGGGGGTTTTAATACCCAAGTCGATACCAAGATGAAGGTGACCAAATTCACAAGGACTTGATCGGGATTGCTATGTACAAGCCCGAATACAAACCAAGTAGGGTGACCGGCAACCTTAAGGTAGACCCTACGCTTAGGTTAGGTTGGATCATACAAGTTCCAAAGTTCACTTGCAACCAAGAGGGTTACTTAAGCTTGGGCTTTGCTAAGTCACACAAGTCTTAACCAACTTACACCAAAGGGAGGGTGGTTCACAAAAGAATCATGGTCCACACAAGGACCAACTAATGTATAAAACACACAAGTTGAATACCTTAGTTTGTGAGTAAACAATCAAGTTTATATTTCACTCAATGCTGATTTTTACAACATCCTAAGTGTCCTATTTATAGTAGTATAGGGACCTTTATATAAGACAAACCAAAGGACAAACTACTTGGGTTTTCGGCCAAGTGTGGGAACAAGTAGGGAAGAGATTGGGTTGGTTTGGGGACCAAGGATGTCCTTCGCCAAACCAAGACAAATGGTAAAGGTTTTTGGCTTTACTTGGGGATAAGGATAAACTCAATCTCTTTCACCCCTTTGTGGTTCCTATGTAGAAGAATGCATGAATTTTGGCTTCTCAAGAAAGTCATCTTCTTGGAATGGGTTTGGAAACTTCCATCTTTTGGATATGTGCCTTGTTCAACCAACTCTTCCTCTTCCTATGCCAATATTGATGTTCTAAAATTCATGAACTTGTTGGTTCATTAATTGTCTTCTAGGAAGCCTCGTCTTCTAGATCATTTGTGTTCATTCCACCTAGTCACTTTCAACCTTGTCATCTTGTTGTAAAAACTCTCGACCTTGTCACCCTCTTTCCTATTACATGGCCTATTAATTGTGTCCTAATGGTACCTAGGAGTTATTTACATGCCCTAAGGAGAACTACAAGCTAAGATAGGAATTAAAGATTAGCTAAAAGAAACAAAGTGGTCTTCGGCCGAAACCTACATACAAAGTCGAAGCAAACATGCTTCTCGGATTTTACGTGACAACTCCAACTCCACTCCATTTCCTATGCCACATTAGGCATGTTAGTGTAGATTGACGGGCCATCGTTGACACTCTTAGAAAAACACCTCCCTACTTATATTAAGAGTTTAGGTCCGCATGCTTTCATTTATCAGGTGTTGGTAGGTATGTGGTTCGGGGCTTGGTTGGATGGTGGCAAGGTGGTGGAAGCTGGCTGAAACAGTGAGGTCTTGGTAAGGGTTATTTGTGGACTGTTTGTGGTTGTTGAGTTTGTGCATAAAGTTATGGGTAGTTTCAGACAGTGAGATTCAGTGGGGATGTTTATGGAGTATTATGGGATGTAGTGGTGGATTGAAGATGGTGGTTTGGATAAGGAATGAACTCCAAATGCGAGGTGCAAGTCAGAGTGCACACTAAGTGTTTGAGGTTTGATTTGGTTCGGTTCTTATGGTTTAAGTGAGGTATGGTTGATATGTCAAGGATATGGACACGGGGGTTTTAATACCCAAGTCGATACCAAGATGAAGGTGACCAATTTCACAAGGACTTGATCGCGGTTGCTATGTACAAGCCCGACTACAAACCACGTAAGGGTGACCGGTAACCTTAAGGTAGACCCTAGGCTTAGGTTAGGTTGGATCATACAAGTTCCAATGTTCACTTGAAACCAAGGGGGTTTATTAAGCTTGGGCTTAGCTAAGTCACACAAGTCTTAACCAACTTACACCAAAGGGACGGTGGTTCACAAAAGAATCGTGGTCCACACAAGGACCAACTAATGTATGCAACACACAAGTTGAATACCTTAGTTTGTGAGTAAACAATCAAGTTTATATTTCACTCAATGCTGATTTTACAACATCCTAAGTGTCCTATTTATAGTAGTATAGGAAGCTTTCTATAAGACAAACCAAAGGACAAACTACTTGGGTTTTCGGCCAAGTGTGGGAACAAGTGGGGAAGGGATCGGGTTGGCTTGGGGACCAAGGATGTCCTCGGCCAAACCAAGACAAATGGGAAAGATTTTTGGCTCTACTTGGGGATAAGGACAAACTCAATATCTTTCACCCCTTTGTGGTTTCCATGTAGAAGAATGCATGAATTTTGGCTTCTCAAGGAACTCATCTTCTTGGAATGGGTTTGGAAACTTCCATCCTTTGGATATGTGCCTTGTTCGACCAACTCTTCCTCTTCCAATGCCAATATTGATGTTCTAAAATTCATGAACTTGTTGGTTCATTAATTGTCTTCTAGGAAGCCTCGTCTTCTAGATCATTCGTGTTCATGCCACCTTGTCACTTTCAGCGTTGTCATCTTGTTGTGAAAACTCTCTACCTTATCACCCTCTTTCCTATTACATGGCTTATTAATTATGTTCTAATGGTACCCAGGAGTTATTTACATGCCCTAAGGAGAACTACAAGCTAAGCTAGGAATTAAAGATAAGCTAAAAGAAACAAAATGATTTTCGGCCGAAACCTACATACAAAGTCGAATCAAACATGCTTCTCGCATTTTATGTGACAATTCCAACTCCACTCCACTTCCCATGCCACATTAGGCATGTTAGTATAGATTGACGGGCCATCATTGACACTCTTATAAAAATACCTCCCTACTTATATTAAGAGTTTAGGTCCGCATGCTTTCATTTATAAAGTGTTAGTGGGTATGTGGTTCGGGGCTTGGTTGGATGGTGGCAAGGTGGTGGAAGCTGGCTGAAATAGTGAGGTCTTGGTAAGGGTTATCTTGGGACTGTTTGTGGTTGTTGAGTTTGTGCATAAAGTTGTGGGTAGTTTCGGACAGTGAGATTCAGTGGGGATGTTTATGGAGTATTATAGGATGTAGTGGTGGAATGAAGATGGTGGTTTGGATAAGGAATGAACTCTGAATTCGAGGTGCAAGTCAGAGTACACACCAAGTGTTTGAGGTTTGATTTGGTTCGGTTCTTATGGTTTAAGTGAGGTATGGTTGATATGTCAAGGATATGGACACGGGGGTTTTAATACCCAAGTCGATACCAAAATGAAGGTGACCAATTTCACAAGGACTTGATCGCGGTTGCTATGTACAAGCCCGACTTCAAACCAAGTAAGGGTGACCGGTAACCTTAAGGTAGACCCTAGGATTAGGTTAGGTTGGATTACTCAAGTTCCAAAGTTCACTTGCAACAATGGGGGTTCCTTAAGCTTGGGCTTAGCTAAGTCACACAAGTCTTAACCAACTTACACCAAAGGGAGGGTGGTTCACAAAATAATCGTGGTCCACACAAGGACCAACTAATGTATACAACACACAAGTTGAATACCTTAGTTTGTGAGTAAACAATCAAGTTTATATTTCACTCAATGCTAATTTTTACAACATCCTAAGTGTCCTATTTATAGTAGTATAGGGAGCTTTCTATAAGACAAACCAAAGGACAAACTACTTGGGTTTTCGGCCAAGTGTGGGAACAAGTGGGGAAGGGATCGGGTTGGCTTGGGGACCAAGGATGTCCTCGGCCGAACCAAGACAAATGGGAAAGGATTTTGGCTTTACTTGGGGATAAGGATAAACTCAATCTCTTTCACCCCTTTGTGGTTCCCATGTAGAAGAATGCATGAATTTTGTCTTCTCAAGGAACTCATCTTCTTGGAATGGGTTCGGAAACTTCCATCCTTTGGATATGTGCCTTGTTCGACCAACTCTTCCTCTTCCTATGCCAATATTGATGTTCTAAAATTCATGAACTTGTTGGTTCATTAATTGTCTTCTAGGAAGCCTCGTCTTCTAGATCATTCGTGTTCATGCCACCTTGTCACTTTCAGCCTTGTCATCTTGTTGTAAAAACTCTCGACCTTATCACCCTATTTCCTATTACATGGCTTATTAATTGTGTCCTAATGGTACCTAGGAGTTATTTATATGCCCTAAGGAGAACTACAAGCTAAGCTCGGAATTAAAGATAAGCTAAAAGAAACAAAATGGTCTTCGGCCGAAACCTACATACAAAGTCGAAGAAAACATGCTTCTCGGATTTTACGTGACAATTCCAAATCCACTCCATTTCCCATGCCACATTAGGCATGTTAGTGTAGATTGACGGGCCATCGTTGACACTCATAGAAAAACACCTCCATACTTATATTAAGAGTTTAGGTCCGCATGCTTTCATTTGTCAAGTGTTAGTGGGTATGTGGTTCGGGGCTTGGTTGGATGGTGGCAAATTGGTGGAAGCTGGCTGAAATAGTTAGGTATTGGTAAGGGTTATCTTGTGGACTGTTTGTGGTTGTTGAGTTTGTGCATAAAGTTGTGGGTAGTTTCGGACAGTGACATTCAGTGGGGATGTTTATGGAGTGTTATAGGATGTAGTGGTGGAATGAAGATGGTGGTTTGGATAAGGAATGAACTCCGAATACGAGGTGCAAGTCAGAGTACACACCAAATATTTGAGGTTTGATTTGGTTCGGTTCTTATGGTTTAAGTGAGGTATGGTTGATATGTCAAGGATATGGACACGGGGGTTTTAATACCCAAGTCGATACCAAGATGAAGGTGACCAATTTCACAAGGACTTGATCGCGGTTGCTATGTACAAGCCCGACTACAAACCACGTAAGGGTGACCGGTAACCTTAAAGTAGACCCTAGGATTAGGTTAGGTTGGATCACTCAAGTTCCAAAGTTCACTTGCAACCAAGGGGGTTCCTCAAGCTTGGGCTTAGCTAAGTCCCACAAGTCTTAACCAACTTACACCAAAGGGAGGGTGGTTCACAAAAGAATCGTGTTCACAAAAGGACCAACTAATGTATGCAACACACAAGTTGAATACCTTAGTTTGTGAGTAAACAATCAAGTTTCTATTTCACTCAATGCTGATTTTTACAACATCCTAAGTTTCCTATTTATAGTAGTATAGGGACCTTTCTATAAGACAAACCAAAGGACAAACTACTTGGGTTTTCGGCCAAGTGTGGGAACAAGTGGGGAAGAGACCTGGTTGGCTTGGGGACCAAGGATGTCCTCGGCCAAACCAAGACAAACGGGAAAGGTTTTTGGCTTTACTTGGGGATAAGGATAAACTCAATATCTTTCACCCCTTTGTGGTTCCCATGTAGAAGAATGCATGAATTTTGGCTTCTCAAGGAACTCATCTTCTTGGAATGGGTTTGGAAACTTCCATCCTTTGGATATGTGCCTTGTTCGACCAACTCTTCCTCTTCCTATGCCAATATTGATGTTCTAAAATTCATGAACTTGTTGGTTCATTAATTGTCTTCTAGGAAGCCTCGTCTTCTAGATCATTCGTGGTCATGCCACCTTGTCACTTTCAGCGTTGTCATCTTATTGTAAAAACTCTCGACCTTATCACCCTCTTTCCTATTACATGGCTTATTAATTGTGTCCTAATGGTACCTAGGAGTTATTTACATGCCCTAAGGAGAACTACAAGCTAAGATAGGAATTAAAGATAAGCTAAAAGAAACAAAATGGTCTTCGGCCGAAACCTACATACAAAGTCGAAGCAAACATGCTTCTCGGATTTTACGTGACAATTCTAAATCCACTCCATTTCCCATGCCACATTAGACACGTAAGTGTAGATTGACGGGCCATCGTTGTCACTCTTAGAAAAACACCTCCCTACTTATATTAAGAGTTTAGGTTCGCATGCTTTCATTTATCAAGTGGTAGTGGGTATGTGGTTCGGGGCTTGGTTGGATGGTGGCAAGGTGGTGGAAGCTGGCTGAAACAGTGAGGTATTGGTAAGGGTTATCTTGTGGACTGTTTGTGGTTGTTGAGTTTGTGCATAAAGTTGTGGGTAGTTTCGGACAGTGACATTCAGTGGGGATGTTTATGGAGTATTATAGGATGTAGTGGTGGAATGAAGATGGTGGTTTGGATAAGGAATGAACTCCGAATGCGAGGTGCAAGTCAGAGTACACACCAAGTGTTTGAGGTTAGATTTGGTTAGGTTCTTATGGTTTAAGTGAGGTATGGTTGATATGTCAAGGATATGGACACGGGGGTTTTAATACCCAAGTAGATACCAAGATGATGGTGACCAATTTCACAAGGACTTGATCGCGGTTGCAATGTACAAGCCCGAATACAAACCAAGTAAGGGTGACCGGTAACCTTAAGGTAGACCCTAGGATTAGGTTAGGTTGGATCACACAAGTTCCAAAGTTCACTTGCAACCAAGGGGGTTCCTTAATCTTGGGCTTAGCTAAGTCACACAAGTCCTAACCAACTTACACCAAAGGGAGGGTGGTTAAAAAAAGAATCGTGGTGCACACAATGACCAACTAATGTATACAACACACAAGTGGAATACCTTAGTTTGTGAGTAAACAATCAAGTTTATATTTCACTCAATACTGATTTTTACAACATCCTAAGTGTCATATTTATAGTAGTATAAGGACATTTCTATAAGACAAACCAAATGACAAACTACTTGGGTTTTCGGCCAAGTGTGGGAACAAGTGGGGAAAGGATCGGGTTGGCTTGGGGACCAAGGATGTCCTCGGCCGAACCAAGACAAATGGGAAAGGATTTTGGCTTTACTTGGGGATAAGGATAAACTAAATCTCTTTCACCCCTTTGTGGTTCCCATATAGAAGAATGCATGAATTTTGTCTTCTCAAGGAACTTATCTTCTTGGAATGGGTTTGGAAACTTCCATCCTTTGGATATGTGCCTTGTTCGACCAACTCTTCCTCTTCCTATGCCAATATTGATGTTCTAAAATTCATGAACTTATTGGTTCATTAATTGTCTTCTAGGAAGCCTCGTCTTCTAGATCATTCGTGTTCATGCCACCTTGTCACTTTCAGCCTTGTCATCTTGTTGTAAAAACTCTCGACCTTATCACCCTATTTCCTATTACATGGCTTATTAATTGTGTCCTAATGGTACCTAGGAGTTATTTATATGCCCTAAGGAGAACTACAAGCTAAGCTCGGAATTAAAGATAAGCTAAAAGAAACAAAATGGTCTTCGGCCGAAACCTAAATACAAAGTCGAAGAAAACATGCTTCTCGGATTTTACGTGACAATTCCAAATCCACTCCATTTCCCATTCCACATTAGGCATGTTAGTGTAGATTGACGGGCCATCGTTGACACTCATAGAAAAACACCTCCATACTTATATTAAGAGTTTAGGTGCGCATGCTTTCATTTGTCAAGTGTTAGTGGGTATGTGGTTCGGGGCTTGGTTGGATGGTGGCAAATTGGTGGAAGCTGGCTGAAACAGTGAGGTATTGGTAAGGGTTATCTTGTGGACTGTTTGTGGTTGTTGAGTTTGTGCATAAAGTTGTGGGTAGTTTCGGACAGTGACATTCAGTGGGGAAGTTTATGGAGTGTTATAGGATGTAGTGGTGGAATGAAGATGGTGGTTTGGATAAGGAATGAACTCCGAATACGAGGTGCAAGTCAGAGTACACACCAAATATTTGAGGTTTGATTTGGTTCGGTTCTTATGGTTTAAGTGAGGTATGGTTGATATGTCAAGGATATGGACACGGGGGTTTTAATACCCAAGTCGATACCAAGATGAAGGTGACCAATTTCACAAGGACTTGATCGCGGTTGCTATGTACAAGCCCGACTACAAACCACGTAAGGGTGACCGGTAACCTTAAAGTAGACCCTAGGATTAGGTTAGGTTGGATCACTCAAGTTCCAAAGTTCACTTGCAACCAAGGGGGTTCCTCAAGCTAGGGCTTAGCTAAGTCCCACAAGTCTTAACCAACTTACACCAAAGGGAGGGTGGTTCACAAAAGAATCGTGTTCACAAAAGGACCAACTAATGTATGCAACACACAAGTTGAATACCTTAGTTTGTGAGTAAACAATCAAGTTTCTATTTCACTCAATGCTGATTTTTACAACATCCTAAGTTTCCTATTTATAGTAGTATAGGGACCTTTCTATAAGACAAACCAAAGGACAAACTACTTGGGTTTTCGGCCAAGTGTGGGAACAAGTGGGGAAGAGACCTGGTTGGCTTGGGGACCAAGGATGTCCTCGGCCAAACCAAGACAAACGGGAAAGGTTTTTGGCTTTACTTGGGGATAAGGATAAACTCAATATCTTTCACCCCTTTGTGGTTCCCATGTAGAAGAATGCATGAATTTTGGCTTCTCAAGGAACTCATCTTCTTGGAATGGGTTTGGAAACTTCCATCCTTTGGATATGTGCCTTGTTCGACCAACTCTTCCTCTTCCTATGCCAATATTGATGTTCTAAAATTCATGAACTTGTTGGTTCATTAATTGTCTTCTAGGAAGCCTCGTCTTCTAGATCATTCGTGGTCATGCCACCTTGTCACTTTCAGCGTTGTCATCTTATTGTAAAAACTCTCGACCTTATCACCCTCTTTCCTATTACATGGCTTATTAATTGTGTCCTAATGGTACCTAGGAGTTATTTACATGCCCTAAGGAGAACTACAAGCTAAGATAGGAATTAAAGATAAGCTAAAAGAAACAAAATGGTCTTCGGCCGAAACCTACATACAAAGTCGAAGCAAACATGCTTCTCGGATTTTACGTGACAATTCTAAATCCACTCCATTTCCCATGCCACATTAGACACGTAAGTGTAGATTGACGAACCATCGTTGTCACTCTTAGAAAAACACCTCCCTACTTATATTAAGAGTTTAGGTTCGCATGCTTTCATTTATCAAGTGGTAGTGGGTATGTGGTTCGGGGCTTGGTTGGATGGTGGCAAGGTGGTGGAAGCTGGCTGAAACAGTGAGGTATTGGTAAGGGTTATCTTGTGGACTGTTTGTGGTTGTTGAGTTTGTGCATAAAGTTGTGGGTAGTTTCGGACAGTGACATTCAGTGGGGATGTTTATGGAGTATTATAGGATGTAGTGGTGGAATGAAGATGGTGGTTTGGATAAGGAATGAACTCAGAATCTGAGGTGCAAGTCAGAGTACACACCAAGTGTTTGAGGTTAGATTTGGTTAGGTTCTTATGGTTTAAGTGAGGTATGGTTGATATGTCAAGGATATGGACACGGGGGTTTTAATACCCAAGTAGATACCAAGATGATGGTGACCAATTTCACAAGGACTTGATCGCGGTTGCAATGTACAAGCCCGAATACAAACCAAGTAAGGGTGACCTTAACCTTAAGGTAGACCCTAGGATTAGGTTAGGTTGGATCACACAAGTTCCAAAGTTCACTTGCAACCAAGGGGGTTCCTTAATCTTGGGCTTAGCTAAGTCACACAAGTCCTAACCAACTTACACCAAAGGGAGGGTGGTTAAAAAAAGAATCGTGGTGCACACAATGACCAACTAATGTATACAACACACAAGTGGAATACCTTAGTTTGTGAGTAAACAATCAAGTTTATATTTCACTCAATGCTGATTTTTACAACATCCTAAGTGTCATATTTATAGTAGTATAAGGACATTTCTATAAGACAAACCAAATGACAAACTACTTGGGTTTTCGGCCAAGTGTGGGAACAAGTGGGGAAGGGATCGGGTTGGCTTGGGGACCAAGGATGTCCTCGGCCGAACCAAGACAAATGGGAAAGGATTTTGGCTTTACTTGTGGATAAGGATAAACTAAATCTCTTTCACCCCTTTGTGGTTCCCATGTAGAAGAATGCATGAATTTTGTCTTCTCAAGGAACTTATCTTCTTGGAATGGGTTTGGAAACTTCCATCCTTTGGATATGTGCCTTGTTCGACCAACTCTTCCTCTTCCTATGCCAATATTGATGTTCTAAAATTCATGAACTTATTGGTTCATTAATTGTCTTCTAGGAAGCCTCGTCTTCTAGATCATTCGTGTTCATGCCACCTTGTCACTTTCAGCCTTGTCATGTTGTTGTAAAAACTCTCGACCTTATCACCCTATTTCCTATTACATGGCTTATTAATTGTGTCCTAATGGTACCTAGGAGTTATTTATATGCCCTAAGGAGAACTACAAGCTAAGCTCGGAATTAAAGATAAGCTAAAAGAAACAAAATGGTCTTCGGCCGAAACCTAAATACAAAGTCGAAGAAAACATGCTTCTCGGATTTTACGTGACAATTCCAAATCCACTCCATTTCCCATTCCACATTAGGCATGTTAGTGTAGATTGACGGGCCATCGTTGACACTCATAGAAAAACACCTCCATACTTATATTAAGAGTTTAGGTGCGCATGCTTTCATTTGTCAAGTGTTAGTGGGTATGTGGTTCGGGGCTTGGTTGGATGGTGGCAAATTGGTGGAAGCTGGCTGAAATAGTGAGGTATTGGTAAGGGTTATCTTGTGGACTGTTTGTGGTTGTTGAGTTTGTGCATAAAGTTGTGGGTAGTTTCGGACAGTGACATTCAGTGGGGATGTTTATGGAGTGTTATAGGATGTAGTGGTGGAATGAAGATGGCGTTTTGGATAAGGAATGAACTCCGAATACGAGGTGCAAGTCAGAGTACACACCAAATGTTTGAGGTTTGATTTGGTTCGGTTCTTATGGTTTAAGTGAGGTATGGTTGATATGTCAAGGATATGGACACGGGGGTTTTAATACCCAAGTCGATACCAAGATGAAGGTGACCAATTTCACAAGGACTTGATCGCGGTTGCTATGTACAAGCCCGACTACAAACCACGTAAGGGTGACCGGTAACCTTAAAGTAGACCCTAGGATTAGGTTAGGTTGGATCACTCAAGTTCCAAAGTTCACTTGCAACCAAGGGGGTTCCTCAAGCTTGGGCTTAGCTAAGTCACACAAGTCTTAACCAACTTACACCAAAGGGAGGGTGGTTCACAAAAGAATCGTGTTCACAAAAGGACCAACTAATGTATGCAACACACAAGTTGAATACCTTAGTTTGTGAGTAAACAATCAAGTTTCTATTTCACTCAATGCTGATTTTTACAACAACCTAAGTTTCCTATTTATAGTAGTATAGGGACCTTTCTATAAGACAAACCAAAGGACAAACTACTTGGGTTTTCGGCCAAGTGTGGGAACAAGTGGGGAAGATACCTGGTTGGCTTGGGGACCAAGGATGTCCTCGGCCAAACCAAGACAAACGGGAAAGGTTTTTGGCTTTACTTGGGGATAAGGATAAACTCAATATCTTTCACCCCTTTGTGGTTCCCATGTAGAAGAATGCATGAATTTTGGCTTCTCAAGGAACTCATCTTCTTGGAATGGGTTTGGAAACTTCCATCCTTTGGATATGTGCCTTCTTCGACCAACTCTTCCTCTTCCTATGCCAATATTGATGTTCTAAAATTCATGAACTTGTTGGTTCATTAATTGTCTTCTAGGAAGCCTCGTCTTCTAGATCATTCGTGGTCATGCCACCTTGTCACTTTCAGCGTTGTCATCTTATTGTAAAAACTCTCGACCTTATCACCCTCTTTCCTATTACATGGCTTATTAATTGTGTCCTAATGGTACCTAGGAGTTATTTACATGCCCTAAGGAGAACTACAAGCTAAGCTAGGAATTAAAGATAAGCTAAAAGAAACAAAATGGTCTTCGGCCGAAACCTACATACAAAGTCGAAGCAAACATGCTTCTCGGATTTTACGTGACAATTCTAAATCCACTCCATTTCCCATGCCACATTAGACACGTAAGTGTAGATTGACGGGCCATCGTTGTCACTCTTAGAAAAACACCTCCCTACTTATATTAAGAGTTTAGGTTCGCATGCTTTCATTTATCAAGTGGTAGTGGGTATGTGGTTCGGGGCTTGGTTGGATGGTGGCAAGGTGGTGGAAGCTGGCTGAAACAGTGAGGTATTAGTAAGGGTTATCTTGTGGACTATTTGTGGTTGTTGAGTTTGTGCATAAAGTTGTGGGTAGTTTCGGACAGTGACATTCAGTGGGGATGTTTATGGAGTATTATAGGATGTAGTGGTGGAATGAAGATGGTGGTTTGGATAAGGAATGAACTCCGAATGCGAGGTGCAAGTCAGAGTACACACCAAGTGTTTGAGGTTAGATTTGGTTAGGTTCTTATGGTTTAAGTAAGGTATGGTTGATATGTCAAGGATATGGACACGGGGGTTTTAATACCCAAGTAGATACCAAGATGATGGTGACCAATTTCACAAGGACTTGATCGCGGTTGCAATGTACAAGCCCGAATACAAACCAAGTAAGGGTGACCGGTAACCTTAAGGTAGACCCTAGGATTAGGTTAGGTTGGATCACACAAGTTCCAAAGTTCACTTGCAACCAAGGGGGTTCCTTAATCTTGGGCTTAGCTAAGTCACACAAGTCCTAACCAACTTACACCAAAGGGAGGGTGGTTAAAAAAAGAATCGTGGTGCACACAATGACCAACTAATGTATACAACACACAAGTGGAATACCTTAGTTTGTGAGTAAACAATCAAGTTTATATTTCACTCAATGCTGATTTTTACAACATCCTAAGTGTCATATTTATAGTAGTATAAGGACATTTCTATAAGACAAACCAAATGACAAACTACTTGGGTTTTCGGCCAAGTGTGGGAACAAGTGGGGAAGGGATCGGGTTGGCTTGGGGACCAAGGATGTCCTCGGCCGAACCAAGACAAATGGGAAAGGATTTTGGCTTTACTTGTGGATAAGGATAAACTAAATCTCTTTCACCCCTTTGTGGTTCCCATGTAGAAGAATGCATGAATTTTGTCTTCTCAAGGAACTTATCTTCTTGGAATGGGTTTGGAAACTTCCATCCTTTGGATATGTGCCTTGTTCGACCAACTCTTCCTCTTCCTATGCCAATATTGATGTTCTAAAATTCATGAACTTATTGGTTCATTAATTGTCTTCTAGGAAGCCTCGTCTTCTAGATCATTCGTGTTCATGCCACCTTGTCACTTTCAGCCTTGTCATGTTGTTGTAAAAACTCTCGACCTTATCACCCTATTTCCTATTACATGGCTTATTAATTGTGTCCTAATGGTACCTAGGAGTTATTTATATGCCCTAAGGAGAACTACAAGCTAAGCTCGGAATTAAAGATAAGCTAAAAGAAACAAAATGGTCTTCGGCCGAAACCTAAATACAAAGTCGAAGAAAACATGCTTCTCGGATTTTACGTGACAATTCCAAATCCACTCCATTTCCCATTCCACATTAGGCATGTTAGTGTAGATTGACGGGCCATCGTTGACACTCATAGAAAAACACCTCCATACTTATATTAAGAGTTTAGGTGCGCATGCTTTCATTTGTCAAGTGTTAGTGGGTATGTGGTTCGGGGCTTGGTTGGATGGTGGCAAATTGGTGGAAGCTGGCTGAAATAGTGAGGTATTGGTAAGGGTTATCTTGTGGACTGTTTGTGGTTGTTGAGTTTGTGCATAAAGTTGTGGGTAGTTTCGGACAGTGACATTCAGTGGGGATGTTTATGGAGTGTTATAGGATGTAGTGGTGGAATGAAGATGGCGTTTTGGATAAGGAATGAACTCCGAATACGAGGTGCAAGTCAGAGTACACACCAAATGTTTGAGGTTTGATTTGGTTCGGTTCTTATGGTTTAAGTGAGGTATGGTTGATATGTCAAGGATATGGACACGGGGGTTTTAATACCCAAGTCGATACCAAGATGAAGGTGACCAATTTCACAAGGACTTGATCGCGGTTGCTATGTACAAGCCCGACTACAAACCACGTAAGGGTGACCGGTAACCTTAAAGTAGACCCTAGGATTAGGTTAGGTTGGATCACTCAAGTTCCAAAGTTCACTTGCAACCAAGGGGGTTCCTCAAGCTTGGGCTTAGCTAAGTCACACAAGTCTTAACCAACTTACACCAAAGGGAGGGTGGTTCACAAAAGAATCGTGTTCACAAAAGGACCAACTAATGTATGCAACACACAAGTTGAATACCTTAGTTTGTGAGTAAACAATCAAGTTTCTATTTCACTCAATGCTGATTTTTACAACAACCTAAGTTTCCTATTTATAGTAGTATAGGGACCTTTCTATAAGACAAACCAAAGGACAAACTACTTGGGTTTTCGGCCAAGTGTGGGAACAAGTGGGGAAGATACCTGGTTGGCTTGGGGACCAAGGATGTCCTCGGCCAAACCAAGACAAACGGGAAAGGTTTTTGGCTTTACTTGGGGATAAGGATAAACTCAATATCTTTCACCCCTTTGTGGTTCCCATGTAGAAGAATGCATGAATTTTGGCTTCTCAAGGAACTCATCTTCTTGGAATGGGTTTGGAAACTTCCATCCTTTGGATATGTGCCTTCTTCGACCAACTCTTCCTCTTCCTATGCCAATATTGATGTTCTAAAATTCATGAACTTGTTGGTTCATTAATTGTCTTCTAGGAAGCCTCGTCTTCTAGATCATTCGTGGTCATGCCACCTTGTCACTTTCAGCGTTGTCATCTTATTGTAAAAACTCTCGACCTTATCACCCTCTTTCCTATTACATGGCTTATTAATTGTGTCCTAATGGTACCTAGGAGTTATTTACATGCCCTAAGGAGAACTACAAGCTAAGCTAGGAATTAAAGATAAGCTAAAAGAAACAAAATGGTCTTCGGCCGAAACCTACATACAAAGTCGAAGCAAACATGCTTCTCGGATTTTACGTGACAATTCTAAATCCACTCCATTTCCCATGCCACA
The DNA here is from genome assembly GCA_029783415.1 of Anisodus acutangulus. NCBI lineage: Eukaryota > Viridiplantae > Streptophyta > Magnoliopsida > Solanales > Solanaceae > Anisodus > Anisodus acutangulus. Next base: position 43,143,314 of record CM056492.1, read on the forward strand.
TTAGACACGTAAGTGTAGATTGACGGGCCATCGTTGTCACTCTTAGAAAAACACCTCCCTACTTATATTAAGAGTTTAGGTTCGCATGCTTTCATTTATCAAGTGGTAGTGGGTATGTGGTTCGGGGCTTGGTTGGATGGTGGCAAGGTGGTGGAAGCTGGCTGAAACAGTGAGGTATTGGTAAGGGTTATCTTGTGGACTATTTGTGGTTGTTGAGTTTGTGCATAAAGTTGTGGGTAGTTTCGGACAGTGACATTCAGTGGGGATGTTTATGGAGTATTATAGGATGTAGTGGTGGAATGAAGATGGTGGTTTGGATAAGGAATGAACTCCGAATGCGAGGTGCAAGTCAGAGTACACACCAAGTGTTTGAGGTTAGATTTGGTTAGGTTCTTATGGTTTAAGTAAGGTATGGTTGATATGTCAAGGATATGGACACGGGGGTTTTAATACCCAAGTAGATACCAAGATGATGGTGACCAATTTCACAAGGACTTGATCGCGGTTGCAATGTACAAGCCCGAATACAAACCAAGTAAGGGTGACCGGTAACCTTAAGGTAGACCCTAGGATTAGGTTAGGTTGGATCACACAAGTTCCAAAGTTCACTTGCAACCAAGGGGGTTCCTTAATCTTGGGCTTAGCTAAGTCACACAAGTCCTAACCAACTTACACCAAAGGGAGGGTGGTTAAAAAAAGAATCGTGGTGCACACAATGACCAACTAATGTATACAACACACAAGTGGAATACCTTAGTTTGTGAGTAAACAATCAAGTTTATATTTCACTCAATGCTGATTTTTACAACATCCTAAGTGTCATATTTATAGTAGTATAAGGACATTTCTATAAGACAAACCAAATGACAAACTACTTGGGTTTTCGGCCAAGTGTGGGAACAAGTGGGGAAGGGATCGGGTTGGCTTGGGGACCAAGGATGTCCTCGGCCGAACCAAGACAAATGGGAAAGGATTTTGGCTTTACTTGGGGATAAGGATAAACTCAATCTCTTTCACCCCTTTGTGGTTCCCATGTAGAAGAATGCATGAATTTTGTCTTCTCAAGGAACTCATCTTCTTGGAATGGGTTTGGAAACTTCCATCCTTTGGATATGTGCCTTGTTCGACCAACTCTTCCTCTTCCTATGCCAATATTGATATTCTAAAATTCATGAACTTGTTGGTTCATTAATTGTCTTCTAGGAAACCTCGTCTTCTAGATCATTCGTGTTCATGCCACCTTGTCACTTTCAGCCTTGTCATGTTGTTGTAAAAACTCTCGACCTTATCACCCTCTTTCCTATTACATGGCTTATTAATTGTGTCCTAATGGTACCTAGGAGTTATTTACATGCCCTAAGGAGAACTACAAGCTAAGCTAGAAATTAAAGATAAGCTAAAAGAAACAAAATGGTCTTCGGCCGAAACCTACATACAAAGTCGAAGCAAACATGCTTCTCGGATTTTACGTGACAATTCCAAATCCATTCCATTTACCATGCCACATTAGGCACGTAAGTGTAGATTGACGGGCAATCGTTGTCACTCTTAGAAAAAAACCTCCCTACTTATATTAAGAGTTTAGGTTCGCATGCTTTCATTTATCAAGTGTTGGTGGGTATGTGGTTCGGGGCTTGGTTGGATGGTGGCAAGGTGGTGGAAGCTGGCTGAAACAGTGAGGTCTTGGTAAGAGTTATCTTGTGGATTGTTTGTGGTTGTTGAGTTTTTGCATAAAGTTGTGGATAGTTTCGGACAGTGAGATTCAGTGGGGATGTTTATGGAGTATTATGGGATGTAGTGGTGTGGTTTGGATAAGGAATGAACTCTGAATTCGAGGTGCAAGTCAGAGTACACACCAAGTGTTTGAGGTTTGATTTGGTTCGGTTCTTATGGTTTAAGTGAGGTATGGTTGATATGTCAAGGATATGGACACGGGGGTTTTAATACCCAAGTCGATACCAAAATGAAGGTGACCAATTTCACAAAGACTTGATCGCGGTTGCTATGTACAAGCCCGACTACAAACCAAGTAAGGGTGACCGATAACCTTAAGGTAGACCCTAGGATTAGGTTAGGTTGGATTACTCAAGTTCCAAAGTTCACTTGCAACAATGGGGGTTCCTTAAGCTTGGGCTTAGCTAAGTCACACAAGTCTTAACCAACTTACACCAAAGGGAGGGTGGTTCACAAAATAATCGTGGTCCACACAAGGACCAACTAATGTATACAACACACAAGTTGAATACCTTAGTTTGTGAGTAAACAATCAAGTTTATATTTCACTCAATGCTAATTTTTACAACATCCTAAGTGTCCTATTTATAGTAGTATAGAGAGCTTTCTATAAGACAAACCAAAGGACAAACTACTTGGGTTTTCGGCCAAGTGTGGGAACAAGTGGGGAAAGGATCGGGTTGGCTTGGGGACCAAGGATGTCCTCGGCCAAACCAAGACAAATGGGAAAGGTTTTTGGCTTTACTTGGGGATAAGGATAAACTTAGTATCTTTCACCCCATTGTGGTTCCCATGTTGAATAATGCATGAATTTTGGCTTCTCAAGGAACTCATCTTCTTGGAATGGGTTTGGAACCTTCCATCATTTGGATATATGCCTTGTTCGACCAACTCTTCCTCTTCCTATGCCAATATTGATGTTCTAAAATTCATGAACTTGTTGGTTCATTAATTGTCTTCTAGGAAGCCTCGTCTTCTAGATCATTCTTTTTCATGCCACCTTGTCACTTTCAGCCTTGTCATCTTGTTGTAAAAACTCTTGACCTTATCACCCTCTTTCCTATTACATGGCTTAATAATTGTGTCCTAATGGTACCTAGGAGTTATTTACATGCCCTAAGGAGAACTACAAGCTAAGCTAGGAATTAAAGATAAGCTAAAAGAAACAAAATGGTCTTCGGCCGAAACCTACATACAAAGCCGAATAAAAACATGTTTCTTAGGTCTTCACGTTACAACTCCAACTCTGCTCCATTTTCCATGCCATGCTAAGCACGTAAGTGTAGATTGATGGGCCATCGTTGTCACTCTTAATAAATCACCTTTCGACTTAGATGGAGAGTTTAAGTTTGCGGGCTTTCTTGCATCAATCTCCCCTTCTTTGAAAGAATTTGTCCTCAAATTCGCATCGTCTAAATATGAGGACACTTCATAACATGTTGAAATTTCATATTTGCCTGAAAGTTTCATTTTATGGAATCCTTCCTTGAAACACGACAAATAAGGATCTGAATACAAGATAAATGGTTTTGACTTCACATGATGCCCATATTGGATCACGGGTCCTGTAAGACAAGTTGCCTTTCCATAGGTAGAAGAGTGGCGTCGTGCACCACTCAATTTTGTGTTATGTAATCTGATGGACTCTTTTCCTTGAGTCAAGATGACACCCATGACAATTCTAATACTGCGTTCAACGTCAAATAGTATGTTATGATTCGGCACAGTGGCAGCAAGAGTACCAACTCCCCGAATGAAATGATAAGGGGAGGAATTCGAGTAATGGCAACTTCTTGCACTCGTAGGCTTAGACCGATTCCTAATAGTTTCCACTGTGCATGGATTCATGTACGTGTCTCCGGATGAGGTTATGTACCCATGAGTGGTCGGTCAACCGAAAAGTTTGGAAATTTGTGCACACAACTCACAGAAGATCACAAGACACTCTTTGGGTACTTAGTCACCATACAATCATACTTCTTTAACTCGCCACACAAGTCCGCAATAGTTGTTGTCTCATCGGTCTTGTTACAAGCAACGAAATGGACTATATTTATGAATCTATCCATGACTATCATGAAAGAGTTGTTGCCTTGTGGTGCTTGCGGTGAGCCTTGGATAAAATCCAAGCCCGCATATTTCCGTGATCGTTCTGAAATTCGCAAGGGTGTCTCCGACCCTTGGTGGGAAAAACCTTTGGCCTTTTGACAAGTGGCACATTCATTTACCATTCCATACATATCCTCGAACTCGGGGTGTTGTTCATGGAGCTCCTTTAGCACTTCCAATCCCACCAATTTTTTTTCAAGCATGGTCACCATTAGGAGCCTTTGGGAGAATGCAATGGACACCACGTTGGGCTTGTTGTCTTCTCGTTTTGTAGAGAATATTTGCAAGTATGCCACCTGATTCACATGGTTTAGATTCATTCTTTCTCACCCATGCAAATACATCTAAAATTCATGAATCGAACATAAGGTAAAAGGTTTTGGCCTCGTGAAAGATCTTGGATCAACACACCCAAGCCATTCGCACCAACTATACTTGGCTTCCCATTCACCTTCCACTTGGATCATTATTTGATGGTAACCATTTAATACACCCATAAGGTCCTTCAATCCTGGTATAGGATATTTGATGTCCATGATGTTTCCGACCGCTTGGAGGGTAGCACAAGTTGACCAAGCCACATTTTCCTTTGGCCCCAACAAGTCGGATACCATAGACGGACCGAAGTTCTTTTGGACAAGGCCATCGATTGGTGTTTCTTGCACTCGTTGTTGCATTTTCTTAACCATTTCCAGATTGTTCCAATAGCCTTGAGGGTTGGATAATGAACTTCTTGGAAATAAACCAAGAGTATGTTCACTACTTTCCATCGGTGATGGTTCGGTTGTAAGCTCGTCAAAAAGATCTTTCTACCTCGACATAGAAATTGTGTGCATCATGGTGAGGTTATCAACCATTCGACGACCAATGCATATGTGCCAAGTCCCATTCTTTTTCGGCATCAACATGGTAGGTGTTATGTAGGGGTTAAGGCCTTTTTGGTCATAGCCTTCACCTAACAATTTTTGTTCGTGGCCTTGTAATCCCGTAGTTTCTGCTAGATGGCATCCATAGTCTTGGTATGTATATAATGAACTTTTTGAAAATAAATCAAGAGTAAGTTCACTATCTTTCACTGATAGTCTTTCGGATGGAAGTTCCTTCACATCGGCATTTTCAACTGTGACTTCCACGGGGCCTTCCTTGCGCACTAATGTAACTAGAGGGCTCCCCTTCTTAAATTCTTTTTTTATCTTTTGTGCATCAAATAAGGGGGTCTCGGATTCTCTCTTAGCCTTGGCATCTTGAGTCTTCAACTTCTTCACCTCACTGGGTGATAGTGGTACCATTCAGAATCTCTTGTGATCCTTTTGAAAAGAATAAGTATTCTTTTCTGCATCGTGTTGTGGGAACAAGTGGGGAAGGAATCCGGTTGGCTTGGGGACCAAAGATGTCCTCGGCCAAACCAATACAAATAGAAAAGGTTTTTGGCTTTACTTGGGGATAAGGATAAACTCAATCTCTTTTACACCACTTTATGGTTCCCATGTAGAAGAATGCATGAATTTTGGCTTCTCAAGGAACTCATCTTCTTGGAATGGGTTTGGAAGCTTCCATCTCTCTTCCTCTTCCTAGGCCAATCTTGATGTTCTCAAATTCATGAACTAGTTGGTTCATGAATTGTCTTCTTGGAAGCCTCATTTTCTAGATCATTCTTGTCCATGCCACCTTGTCACTTTCAGCCTTGTCATCTTGTTGTAGGAACTCTCAGCCTTGTCACCCTCTTTCATGTTACATGGATTATTATTTGTGTCCTAATGGTAGCTAGGAGTCATTTACATGCCCTAATGAGAACTACAAGATAAGCTAGGAATTAAAGATAAGCTAAAATATAGAAAAAATGGTCTTCAGCCAAGACCTACATACAAAGACGAATAAAAACATGTTTCTTAGGTCTTCACGTTACAACTCCAACTCCGCTCCATTTTCAATGCCATGTTAAGCTCGTAATTGTAGATTGATGGGCTATCGTTGGCACTCTTAATAAATCACCTTTCGACTTTGGTGGAGAGTTTAAGTCCGCAAGCTTTCTTGCATCAGTAATGGTGTGGTGTTGTTTTGAATTCGTGAAGTATGGAAATGTAAGGGAGGTGCTGCCCAATTTAATGTAGGAGAGATAATATCTTAGAAGGTGTTAATGAGTCTTTCTATTGGATTAACTATATGTTCTATTATCTTTAATGTAGATTGAAGTGCTACAGAAAGTTATTCGCTATGTCATTAAGTAAACGACAAAGGTATGCTAAGGTTAATCATTCCTTCTTTTTGCATATTCTAAGTAACGAGATGTAAACATAATGTTATTCCATAAATGGTTCTACTCTTAGTAGTTAAGAATGTCCGTGTTAGTCATTCCAATGAAATGTATTTCAAAGTATGTCTAAATATGATCTTATGTCCCAAATGAGGCATATGCTAAAAATGTTAATGTCCATAACGTAATCAGAGAGTGGATGACTATAGGTCACTCCAAAAGATGTTCTAATGATCCTAAGATGCTCTTCATGCGTTGTTCACATATATCTAGATGAGTAATGGTATTATATGCTCATATACAGTTATTATCGGGCATGGCTATGGTATTCCTACCTTACGACCGAGCTACGGCCAGTTGGAAAGTTATCCCTATTTACCACCAAGCAACGGATGATTGGGCAGACATGTATTTACTACCGAGCAATAGCCAGTTGGACAGTTATGCAATTACCATGAAGCTAAGGATGGTTGGACAGTTACCACTTATCAGTCGGGCAGTTAAATTTTATGATATTAATATTAGCCTTGAAGAGCGGCTCGATAAGAAATTATATAGCACCATAGAGTTGCATTACATATTAGTATAGTCATTATGCATATGATGACCCTTAGTGGAAATTCAGAGGTTTCAGGTTGATTCGTATCTCTCTCCTTTGATAATGTCTCTTTGTTATGTTTCAGTTCTACTTACATATACGGTACATTATTTGCACTGATATCCCCTTGCTTGGGGATGCTTTGTTTCATGCCATGCAGGATCAGGTAGACAGATAGAGGACCCTCCACAGTAGGTTGTCCCTTGCTATCAGCTTTTGGTTGGTGAGCTCCATCTCCTTTTGGAGCATTACTGAGGCAGGGTACAAATATATATGTGATTTGTAATTTGGAGTATATATACAGCCCTGTGCCGACTTATGTACTATGATGACATTTCACCTTTAGAGGCATTGTAGATAGTGTCATATGTATAGTTTGGTTGTTAGTCTGTCATGGTGGCCTTGTTGGCCTGTATATTTGTATATGTCCTTTTGGATTGTCTTTGATGAATAAAGCTTTATATTCCCTTTTATGGATATGTATTGATACAACGTCCTTGGCCTGCAATGAGTATAATAATAAGTAAATAAGTATCATATGTTTACGCTCGGTTGAGTAAGGCACCGGGTGCTGGTCCGGACCTCCGGTTTGGATCGTGACACTGCCCTTTCAAATTACTGTTAAACAATTAAATACCTGAGTGGGCCATCAATAACGCGACCGTGGAGCAAATTACGCGTTCGTGAAAAGTAAAAAAATGTAAAACCATGTGATCGCGTAGCTTTCCACGCGATCGCAAAGTTTAATTTGATTTTGACTTTGCCCGATCACGCCCTACCTCCACGCGATCGCATAAGTATATTTTTGTAGCAGTTCGTACAATTTTTAGCAGTTGCTGGTTTGGCTGGATTCGTCGTCTCTGACTTGCTCAAATGAGCTCCAAAAAATCTAAAACTTTGCAGATTACTCAAAAATAGTAAAATAAACTATTGTATAAGATAAAATTTCAAACATAACATAAAATTTTGAAAATGGCAGTTACAAGCTTCACCATATTTCTTGCCATTTCGAACATATGAATTGAACACCTAACTTTTAAATGAGGAATGTCGTTTTGTCTTCTCGGGTGTTTAAAGTGCAAAATGTACGACCCTTTTATTGCTTCTTCATCATCCCATATGTTGTCTTATAGTTCAATTTCCATTTCATCACACAACTTTACTGTTGAAAAATGCTTGGAGCGAAGTTTCAACTGCCCAATTTGCGAATTTGTCCAGATTTTGATATCCCTTTTTCCCCCGAACTAGAGTCAATATCAATCATATTTTTCATGACACCGATTGACTCTAGTTCTTTTTGTTTTTCAGTATCTCCAATGGACATGAAGGCAGTTGAAGGTCATATCCAAGATTTGCCTCCAACATAGGCATTATCTTCTCATATTGAACATTTGAGATTTCTTCTTAATTTCGTAAAAATGCCCATCGAGGATTTTGATGCTCAAGTGCCAAGTCATCTTGGAGACTAGTTTTCAAATACACCTACCAGTCTTTTATTTTCATTTTTTCTTTCTAGTAGGCATTCCATCATGAGTTTGAACTCTCCATTTTAACCGTGCACAATTTCTTCAATTCCATATCCCCATCATTGTCAAAACACATGTAGAATCGTCATAGTGGGGGTTCGGAGATGGGAAGGACATATAATCACAATTAGCCCTATGAGCATTTTGACAACCACACCTATCACATATACTCCACTCATGGGTTTGAGATTGTGTGCACAATCCTTCCCTATGAGTCTTTAAGAAAATTTTCCAAGAGTGTTTTCCTCCATAATAAGGACAAGGATCATTAAAGTATGAACAACTACCCTCCGACTCATTTTCATGAAATGATGCAATTTTTCAAATAAAAATAAAATAAACAAAAACAAATAAAACAACTACAGAAATATTCACAAGTTTGGACCAAAGCAAGTTAGCTTATTTTCCAAAGTAGCTTAAATACGCATAATTGTTCCCCAACAACGGCACCAAAATTAGTAACGTCCAAATCCACTCTATTAATTAGAAGTGTACACGGTCGTATGCAATATAATTTATCCAACTATTAGTCCTAATTGAATCCCACTGGGTACAATATATAGGCAATCAAGCAAAGTAAGAATTTTCAACAACTATGCTAAGACAAACACTTAAGGGTTGTTTATAGAAAAACTTCTAACCTAGAAACCAAGTAAAATGATAGATGGACACAATAATGGAAACAAAGAAAATTACACCTTAAGTCACGTCTAATATATTTCAGGATTTACAAATAATGGTGAGCTTATGTTACTTAGCCTTGGATAATGACTCTAAATTAGCTTCCTCAGATGACTAACTAGACTACCTAATTGAATATCCCTAAATCAATTAAGAGCATTAAGAACACCCGAATATAGCTACAAGTAGTGTCTCCTATCCATATGTCGATTACATTAGATGAGGGTTAACTCCCTAAATTCTTGTTACTTAATTTTTCCCAACACCGAGTTTACCTCTTCCCAGATTAAACTGATGTAAATGGGCGAATCCTAGGGTTTGTTATTCACTTAAGAAACATTAAAGAACAAGAATAGTTTAGAAACATTAACTCAATTCATTAAGTATAAAATCATTCCATATAAGCAAAATAGTAGTTTCAATCCAAACATAAATAAAGAATATTTCCATAAAGAAGATTCTACTAAAGAAAAAAAATACTACACACTTAGATATTCATTTCAACGCAAGAAACTGATGAAATAAAGTAAAGGTTGAAGAAAGTGCTCAACTAAATATTCAAATCTTCAAATTTTCAAACCTAAAGTGTGGTGTAGGAACCTAGCTACAAAACATTTGTGTTTCTACCAAATAGTCTTCCAAAATTAGATTGCCCAGTTTTATGTGGTTTGGGACAACAAAATGTGAAATTATAAAACTGTCCAGAAGTTCACCCAGAAAGCTTCATTGTGATCGAGTGAAACACTATTGGGATCGCAGCTTGGTGATTTTTGTTGCTATGCGGTCACGGTGAATACTCCTGTCACTACCCAAAACTGGAGAGGCGAGGCCTGTACTTAGTGTCTTACTTGACCCCTAGCATACAATTTGTAACTCGTGAGCTCTACAACTTTACAAGGAATGTGTAAACTAGATATAACACTTTAGGCCGACAAGGCCACAATAGATATCTACTATAGCAAACCCAAAACATATCTACACAAGGGATAACAAGGCACCATGATGATGTAATATACGCATAGGACACTTCTATAAGCCTCTAAAGAGAATACAATTGTATTGTGGTCAGGACCGGGCCTCGACCTACCTATCATCTCTATATACATATCAACACTCTAGAGTTGTCAACTCCAAATAACATGGAGCTTACCAATCATGCTGAGCTCGGAAACGCCTACTGAGAAGACATGTCTATATATCTCTCAAGACTTGCACGCATGTAATGCAACGGCCCTATAAGAAGGGATGTTAATACGAAATAATGTACAGAGTATAGCAGTTGAAAGATGAAACTTAACTGATAAGTATATCACATGAACATATCTAAGAATCAAAGATACTCTATGGTGTATTCACCTGCTTTGACTCAACTCCTACGTAATATAATAGTATAGCTAGCGAGCCACATATCGGCTCAATTTAACTCTCCCTAGGCGCCCATCTTATCGGGCAGCCAGTGCACCATTGTAGTTTTAGAGTCAACACTGTGATCAAATTACTTATTCTGGTCTGGGTCAGAGTTCCTAGGCACCATTTCCATAGTACAAGGGAGATTTGAGCTACGTGAGGCCGTCTTTGCCTCGATGTGATCAATGTTGCAAGGCCAATCTAGTGCAGTGTCAGATGTATGTTATACTTGTGGTTATTCAAGACATATCGGTAGGTATTATTTGATGAGAGAGGGATGCGGAATAGCTCGGCCGACATGATCTATAGAATCCTCTTCTTTATCAGTACTCCCTTCTGGGAAAGGTACATAGATATCGGCTGGTAGATGTAGAACCAAGAGTGGAGCATCCAACTTAGAAAATCATTAGAATCGCATTTATGCATTATTAGGTCTACGTGACCTTGAGTAATCTACGGATGTGGTTACATGTATATTATCCATCTTTTTCCTTGATGTGTATGCTTTGGTAGACCCTGGTTCCACATTGTCGTATATTACTCCTTTTGTTGCTAGCAAATATGATAAGGAACCTCAATTATTGCATAAGTCATTTGAAGTGTCTATGCCCGTGGGTGAGTCTGTAATTGTTAGGCGGGTATATCGGCGTTGTGATGTGATGATTTATGATCGTCACACTCTAGCTGACTTAAATAAGTTAGATATGGTGGAATTTGATGTTATTATGGGCATGGATTGGTTGGCTTATTATTATGCTACTATGGATTGTTGGATGAAAGTAATTCACTTTAATTTTCATTGAGAATGTGTATTGATTATTGTCAACTGAACAACTCAGCAGAAGTATGATCAGAATTACCCGACTCACGATCTTGAATTGGCGGTTGTTATATTTGCACTATAGATATGGTGCCACTATTTATATGGAGTTCATGTCGATTTGTTTACAGATCATAAGATCTTGCAATATATATTTAGACAGACATAATTGAATATGAGGAAATGACGATGGCTTGGGTTGTTGAATGACTATGATGTCGATATCTTGTACAATCTCGACAAACCAAATGTTGTAGCAAACGCATTGAGCCATAAATCAATAGGCAACCTGAGGCATATGGATGATGAAAAATTGGAGATACAGGTAAAGGAGGTGCTACAGTTCAGAATGTTGTTGAATCCTCTTTCATGGCAGAAGTAAAATCATGAAAATTTGATGATCCAGAATTAATTAAAATAAAAAAAAGGGATGCCCTTGCAGAAGAAACAACTATTCGAGTTGTCAGATGAAGAGGTTCTCAAATATAAGGGTCAATTATGTGTGCCCAATGTTGGAGGACTTTGAGGGCTGATTATGATAGAGATTCACAAGTCCAAGTATCTTATTCATCCTGGATCTACTAAGATGTACCATTATTTAAGGAAGATGTACTAGTGAAATGATATGGAGAAGAATATCGCATAATTTGTTGCTCAGTGTCCAAATTTCTAACAAGTTAAGGTCAAGCACCAGAGACCTGGAGGGTTTCTTCAGAATATATAGATTCCAACCAAGAAATGGGAGACAATCAACATGGATTTCTTTACAAGGTTACTTAATTCCTGTCGGAAGTTCGATTCTATATGGGTTATTGTAGACATGCTTACATAGGTAACTCATTTTCTACCTGTCAAAACTACTTACTCAGCTGAAGACTATACCCAATGTATATAATATCTGATAAAGGTGCTCGGTTTATAGATAAATTCCGGAGGTCCTTACAAAGAATCTTGGGTACTCAGATTAGCCTTAGCACAACTTTTCACCCTTAGATAGCCGGACAAGTCGAGTTCACTATTCAAATACTCAAAGATATGTTACGAGCTTATGTTTTAGAATTCAGGGGAAGTTGTGAGGAGCATCTGCCACTTATTCAGTTCACTTATAATAACAACTACCACTCCAGTATCCAATTGGCACCATATGAAGCTCTGTTTGGGTGGAAGTGCAGGCCTCCAATTGGCAGGTTCGATGTGGGTAAAATGATGTTATTGGGACCACATTTGGTACAACAAGCTGTAGAGAAGGAGAAATTGATTCAAGAGCAGTTTTTGGTAGCTCAGAGTCGACAATAGTCCTATTTAGACTATCGGCAATTGAGATCTAGAGTTTGTTGTGGGAGATTTGGTGTTCCTGAAGGTGTCACCTATGAAGTTCGTGATGAGATTCGGTAAGAAAGGCAACTTAGCCCTAGGTACGTCAGACCATACCAGATTATTTAGAGGATTGACAAAGTGGCTTATAAGCTCGAGTTTCCCCAAGAGTTAGAAGCAGTTCATCAAGTATTCCACGTATCCATTCTTTGTAAATGTGTAGGTGATCCTTCCCGCATTACTGCTAAACCTGCAGAACAAGATTATCATTGAGGTTATAAGTGTTTATGCTAATTTGAGCAAGTGTTGAGGAAGTGTCATAAGGATTAGAGGTCAACAAATCGAAGAGAAAAAGTTTTGTCAATGTAATACCCCATTGTTTTGAGCTATGACTTTAAATATGATTACCTATATGAAATAGATATCCCACCCGATGAAAATAAAGTGTAACCAACCGAACTACCCCTCATAAATCCATATTTTGCTTTTGCCAAAAAGACAAGTTCCCCGTGGTCACAAATTTATTCATTTGTGCAACAAAAACCTAAAAGAGTTAAAGAATATGTTGCTGCCTCAAAACTTGACCGACACCCTGTTCTTGTACATCAAGAAGAAAAATTTATCATTTTACAAATTCCAGACGATTTTCCTAGACAGTGGAAAATCATGGTTTCACCCATATCCATTTTGGTGCTATTAGGATTGCGTTGACATATCATGAAAGAAAGGGCCAACCCGTCGTGGCTCGCCTTTATCTTCTTGATGCCATATATTATGAGTACTAATATGCAAATTCGGGTACCACAGAAGTTACCTAAATGTTGGGACATTATTTGTCAATATATTTCCAAACATTAACATGTCCCTGTATGATCCATATTTGACGGAGGATTTAAAAATCCAAGTCAAAATCCAAGGTGCTCCACAAGCTAAAGATGCTATTCAAGCTACTCTACATTATCAATTAGCATTGCGAGTTCAGATTCATGCTATTGATATTTCTCTTTCAGGTGGAGCAAATGCTTTGCTCTTAAATGTAGATGCCACCAAATGAATTATCATGTGCACCCAAATCCCAAAGCACATTTCTACGGTGGAAATTTTCAAAATTCTTCCTGAATCATGTGTCACAAATTATGACAAATTGAGAGAACCTGTTGAACCTCTCTAATCCTCTGAACCAACCTTTATAAAAAAACATGACAAAATAATTTAGATAAGTTTTGATCAATCTCACCTTAAAAAACTAAATAAAACAATATTTTCCTTTCAGATGTACCAACCAACTTACAACTTCACACAAGTAGATGACCCAGAAACAGTATCTTGGCATCTACCAGGTATCATGAGTGAATGACTGGATAAAGGATTTCGATAAGGAAGGTCGATATGTATGGTGGTTCAAATGTCCTTTCATGGGACACTGCCCATGGAATATATAGTGTGATTGTTAAGAATGTCTTGAACATGAAACTGAATAGGATGAACATCATACAAGAAGAGTCAAACCAAAGAAAAAATAAGAGAAACTCTGAGAGAGAGTTCCGAAAAAAGTATGAAAATAGAGATTCATCTATTGGTTCACTTAGCCATCCAGAAAAATATGAATTTGTTGTTTCATACAAACCCCAAAATTAGCCAACACTACCTATCCCAAACACATACCACAATAATTTAACCACAAATAAACCAAAGCCACAAATATTCATGATGAGCCCCTCAAGCTCCAGTCATACCATTGAATTCCCATTTCAACAACCTTTTTAAAAACATGGTACAAGCCATGCTCCAAAAATTCCAAAGAAAAATGTTGTGCTACAAGAAACGCCACAAACAAGTAATGTAGAAACAACAATAAATTGGCAGTATGAAAATGCCATCTGTCAAAAAAAAATTCTAAACAATATTGGCAATTCCATGAGAAATGTTGCTACACAAAACAAGACGATGAGCAAGGTGGAGAAAATTGAGAAAAAAGTGGAACAAGAATCTTCTCAACATGCTAGACTTATCAAAGATCTGGAATTGAGACATACAAATATGCAGTATGAGATTTGGCCACCAGGCACCTCACTTTTCCTCTTCTTTCAAAAATAACAAAAGGAAATGACTGTCATTAAAGAACAAATACACCAACTGAAACATGGTCACATTGAACCACAAAGAACTTAGAGTTACTCTTCAAAACCACCTTTTTTCCCATGTCATCACAGATATACTCACAACCTAAATTAGACCACACTTTTACTACTTTCCCTTTCATTTAACAGGATCCCATGTCCTTTATTCAAAAATAAAATGAAGAACTATAGTTTTACATTAAAAAAACAGTGTGGGAAAAGAAGAACTCCATTACAGCTCAAACGCAGTCCAAACAAAAGAAAGAACTTGGAAAAATTCAGAAGACCCCGACCTAGAAAAATTAATGATTCAGATCAAGTAGTTCCAAACCTCTATGTGGCCCGACCAAAAAATGGCATAGAGGAAGATGATATCCTAGGATCTAGTAATCAAGATTTATATGATAGTGATCCTATGAAAGAAAACCTCGAGACATGTGAGGATTCTTCACTACTCTTCTGAAGATGAAAACCCACCAATATTCACGAATCAACCAAGATAGTCTGAGATTTTTCAAGTAGATGATGATCATCATAGGATGATAGATGAGTTAGTTCCAAAAAGAAGACTAGAACCGACAACAACAATTTCTATTGGATCCAAATTCCATTACCTTCACTCTATATGACACCAAATTTTGAAAATGGCCTTAAATGATCCAAAATTTCTTTACTTAGATGGTGACAACAAATTTGGTAGGACGAGAAAAGTATCTAATCTTGTCAGAATTCACTTCAAAGTTCTTAGGAGTCCTCAGAGACTAGTGGAATTCACTTGGGATATATGATAAAAATATTTCGTACACATCCCATGATTTTACTTCCAACATCAAAACCCTACATGAAGTGTTTTTTTTGGAGAAACTGACCAAAGATAAGAAAAGTTGTGGAGATAGTTCTTCAAAATGAAGTGCATATCATTTGACAGAAATGTCATCGATATCCACTTTCAGAAAATGGAAAAGTATTTTTTGAGTTAGTGGGAGAAACTAGTATAAATCAAGCCTTTGTTTCATCACATCCAAAGATACTAGCTGGCCAAACCATGACGATGATTGCAAAAAAGTTCCAGTCAACAACAATCCCCCAAGTCGGCTACCTCAGGAAAACAATTTTTCTAGCATTGTATGATATCTACACAAAGAGGTCCATTTTGAAGCAGATCATACAAAACAATCCATCCCTTGATAAAGCATGCGGTAGATCTGATCCAGTCACTAGGTCAAGTTGTTCGTGCAATACCCTTAGATGATGAAGCGGATTCAAGCGGTTCAAATGGCCAAATCATTTAGGGGAAAGATCTAAGTTTAGAAGATGTACAAAATGTTTCAGAAGAAGAAGCCCAAAAAAATCATGGAAAAATAATAGATGCATCATCTGCAACAAGATTGGACATTATGCAAAAAAAATTCCTCAATCCAGAAAGTTAGTCAAGTTTCTTACTGAAATGGATGATTACACCGGTATCCATATTAGTGAAAATGATGATCTTTAATCTGTTCTCACATTAGAGGATGAACCCACAGAGAAAACTCTTTTCTTCATGGATGTATATGAAGTGTATGGAGATGACCATTACAAAATTTTAGAATCAGAAGTAAAGGTTCAATAGGAAATTAATAGATTCATGGTTATCCCTCAAGTCCAACTTAAAATTTATCCATCCAAATGGGATAAACAATCTAAGTTATTGCTTTCTGGGACACTAAAATAGCATGTTCACTGATGAACCTAGTTGTCCTTCCTGAGGATCAATGGATTCCACATTTCAAAGATTTCAACACTGAAATGAATGGAATTCTGACCACCACATTTATCATAAAGCATCCAATCGCAATTGAATTCTTTCAGGGTTGAAGTTTAGAGCTAAGATGAGTGGTTCAGATGTCCCAAGAAAAGACATCATTGTTGGATTCGATATATTTAGGCAACTCAAAGATCAACTCCAGATCAGAGCCCATGGAATAACACTCAAAAAATAATTCAAGCCATACTATGAGGTTTCACGATTATTCCAGTTAACAAATGATGAGCAAATCAAGGAGATCGAAAAAAAGCTAGTAGAGCATTCATGTGCAGACTCTCAAAGGATTTTCATTAATCCTCCACAAGCTAGATGAAGAGTTTTTCATTAAGCTCCCTTTAAATAAAAATGAAAGCATTAATCCAACAAAAGCAAGTCACTCAGGTATGAATCTAGAACTTCTTCAACTTGCAATAAATGAATGTGAAGAACTCTTGGATTTTGGACTAATCGAGCCATCTGATTTGCATTGGGCATGTTGAGCATTCTATGTCAATAAATGTGCTGAACAAACAAGAGGTAAACTCATATTAGACATAAACTATCAACCTCTTAACCATTTCCTCCAAGATGACAATTCCATATCCCAAATAAACTTACCCTTTTCTCACACTTAGCCAAAGCTAAATACTTTTTCAAGTTTGACCTTAAATCCGAGTTTTGGCAATTGGGAATACACCCTGAAGAAAGAGCAAACACAGTCTTTTACATACCCAATCAACACTTTCAATGGAAAGTCATGCCATTTGTGTTTGAAAATACACCCTCCCTATTTCAAAAGGGCATGATAAAAATATTTTAACCCATTATCCACACATCACTAGTTTACATTGATGACATATTGCTATTTATTGATACTATGGAAGATCACCTCAACTGCTCCATCAGTTTCACGATCTACTAAGGGAAAATGGAATTATGCTATTAACAAAAAAGTTGTTAAAAGAGAGATTGATTTTCTGGGAATGCATTTTTTTCATGTATCATACTGCCCGGGGCCACACGTTTTTCAAGAATGTTTCCTAATTTCTCTACATAAATTTCTCTACTTACAAAAATTCTCAAGAAAAATGCTCAAATTTGGGGGGAAGGAACAAGATGAGGTTGTTCAAAAAATAAAAGAAATATCCAAAGAAGTCAAAGTCCTCTATATCTCTTCAAATGGAAGGAAAATATTACAGAATGATGCCAGAAACAAATGTTGGAGCGCAATACTTTTTGAAGAAACAAATGGCCAGTGGATGATATGCGGCTATACCAGTAGAAGGTCCAAAGATGCTGAACAACACTATCATTCCATATTCAAAGAAATTCTTACTGTGAAGAACATAATTAAAAAGTTCTATTTCTTTTTAATTAACATAGAATTTCTGATAGAAATTGATATGAAGGCTTTCCCAAAGATGATCCAGATAAATCAAAAAAGTATTTCAAATCCGCAGATTCCTACATTACTTTCACATGCTCACCATATGCAACCACGTGATTTCCAAAAGCTTACACTTGCTACCTAAAAGAAGTCAAAAGTGTACCCTATTTGCACATTCTACCACATGGCGTCACATGCTTTTCCATGTTATATTTCAAATTTCACATGCTTTCATGTATTTGCACATGCTTTGTCATGCTTAGTCTTATGTATTTCTTATTTTTGTTAGGGTCCTCCACATGTTTAAGGGACCCACTTTGTATTACGTTTTCCATGTTGTATAGGTTTGTCTTGTACTAGTCTTCCAACTCATATATAAAGGGAAGCTAGGTAGTATTTGGAAGATCATCTTGCATGTTTTGCTAAATCAAATAAATGAGTGCTTTCTAAATTTCTCTCTTGTTCTTCTCTTCGAAATGCATGGAAAGGATAGTCCTTAATTTAGTATAGAGTTAGAGAATATTGAGGAAGATAACTTGGTACAAATCAAAAAGTTTTCCGAGTTATAACAACTAAATATGTAGTAGTGTAAATGTTTTTCCAAGTTCTGAAGCTTGACAAGTCGTTCTTAGGGATGTAGAAGCCAACCACATTGTATGAAAAACTTTTACATCTATGATCAAATTCCTGAATGAAAGTTTCAATGATATTATCTATGAAGTATTCACGGCCGAGACATTGCAAGCCATAAGAGTTCAAAATACACTGACAGTTGAACGAGGCTAATGTTTATGAAATGAGTACAGGCTTAAGTATTTTAAAAGGCCTCATGTATCGATGATCCTATCATTGGAGTTAAGTAGTATTATAACTAGTTCAACCTACCATGTAGCTGCAAGCGGGTTGACTAGTGCGAAAGTTAAAGGACAAGAATTAGTCCAAGGAGTGTATCAGTGAATCAAGTGGATGTTTGAAGAAAAAATTCAGAAGATGTTACTTTTACGATGCGGGACTCAATAGAGTCATCTTTCGTATGGAAAGATAAGAAACGCTAGGATGAAGTCACATTTGTGTTAACTAGGAGGGGTATTTTAACAAAGGAAACCGTGACTTTTGAGCCTAACGGGAAAGAGATCTTCAGGTACCATGATGACTTGTGTACCCCAATATAGCGGAAACTATGAAATAAGATTACTACAGAGGTCCCCTGATCGCAACACTAGTACCTATTGAGGATGTAATAATGTGTATTAAGATGTTACATGGATTTATTAATGATACAACATAGATAAGGAACCCACATAGGGTTACAAATAGTAAGTTAATAGTCAGCAGCAAAATGATTAAGCACTAGAAGTACGTGGATAGACTTAGAACATTTGAGACCCGGTAAAACTGTGAGATAGTAATTATGAATTTTCTTCTAGTAATTCATCTCATTTTTATCATGAGTTTAATTGTCTGAACAATTGCTAAAAAACCAAATAGCCGACTCACTTCGCGGCGATAAAAACTATCTATATTGTTGATGACTACACGATATTGTACGATTAAGAAGATGGTTTACCTCTACAGTGTCTTTGATTTTATGACATTTGATAAGGGTACTCCAATGTATAACTAATGTTCAGAAGATCATTCGAAATGAGTTTTGGTACTCCAGTTAGCCCCACCGCTATGTAGATATTTAAATTGAGCTTAAGATTCAGACGTTCGAGGACATTTTTCGAATTTGTGTAGTGGATATTAAAGGAAGTTTTGTATGACCATCAATTTCCTTGGAAGTTGTGCGCGAGGATGACTATCGTGTTGAACATCATAATGATATTCTATAAAGGTCTGAGAAAGTGGAGATGTATGATTTATATCGGTGATTGGAAGTATGTAAAACAGAGTCAATGAGATCAGATTTAAAGTATTAAGTCATAATCAGTAAGTGATATTAAGATGGGTGATGATGGGACTTAAAACATTCAAGTCAATGACTTATAAAAATATCGCTAGTGAAAGGCTTGATGGAAGTATGTAAGAGAAGAAAGTTTAGCCGTAGATACGTCAGATTGTGTGATATTACTTGAAGAAATTAGCCACACGGCCTATGAACAAACACTTTCCCCTCCAGAATGTGAAGCAATCCCAACATTACCCTTATATGAAACATTCCAATCATAGAAGATCTATCATATAAGGAAATCCCTATGTCTATCCTAGATCGTCACGTCCGTAAGTTGCAGACCAAAGAAGTAGCTTTGGTTAAGGTGTTATGGAGGAATAACAATGTGGAAGAAATGATGTGAGAATATGAGGAAGACATAAAGTCCAGATATCCCCATTTGTTTTAGACTTCGGGTTTATATTGACACTCGTGCGACGGAATTCTCTATTTCTACCCTATTTTCAAAATTATTCTATATATCATTCTTAGGTGATATTGTTATGACAAATCTGACAGATAGCCTAAGATTCGACAGTTTAACAGTTGAGGTGAGTTATGGCTAACTCTTTAAACTTTTGGATAGATGAGCGGTCGTGTGGGGCCGATATTGTTCTGTTATTCTATTTTGTGGCCCTTTGTGGCATTGGATATGTATTTTGGCTTCATGAAAGTTTTTGGATAGTCCTGTTTAAGGGGAACACTCTGCAGAAATTTTTGGAAATTCGGAGGGTTAGAGTCTTTTCTCAACATTCGAGGACGAATGTTCTTAAGGGGGGAAGGATGTTACACCCCGTACTTTGTATGTTGACATCATCGTAAGGTAGAAAACGTAAGCTCAGAGATGGTGAGATACTCCTATAGGGTTAATAAAGGTTTATCGGAGTGTTAAGTAAGTTACGATAATGTTTGAGACTAATCGGATCGAAGGAAATAAGATTCGACGATGTTCGACAATATTAGTATGATATGTGGAGAAGTATGCCCCGCAAAAACTGATTCTACCCCACACATTTGGCCGCATATTTGCCCTAGGTTTTCTGGTTTAATATGCCTTACGATATGCCTCAGCATAATGCAATATGCCCCACAATATGATAGCTGATTTGATGCGGTGGCCGACATATGACTTTGTAAATTTCTTTGAGACCTCATTTCTTGGTCATTTTTGACCACACAACCCCTCTCCACTCCCCTAAGGTATCCCAAATAGATTTCTAATAACTCTACATGAAATTCAAGTGTTCTCTTCAAGGATCAACACTTAAAGCTAGGTAGGTTGAAGAACACCCTCTCTATGGTGTTGAAGTGTTGTAATAAATGCCATTACCGAAAATGGAAACACACCAACTGAAAAGAGCTGACCACGACGGCTAGGGTTGATGAAGAGCAAATCGCAAAAATAGGGTAAGGGAAAGGGGTATTACGTGTAGTAAAGAGGAAATGGGTCGGGTCGAGGTCCAACAGGGACGAACCCGTCTATTTTAGAAGAGGAAAAAACAACCCAAGTCTTGTGATTTTAAAATAAAGTAGAGCAGACACATTTTGGAAATGTGGCCATTTTTTAAACTAATAAATGACCAAACCCTCTTCAATTATAACTGAATTAAGTCATAAACTTCAATTTGAGCCTAAATTTGACATTAATTAGAAATTGAAATCTTTAAATAATGCAAACATTTAATTTAAAATAAAATAATTTAAAATTGAGATGTAACTTAACTATCCTCTTTAATTAAATAATTTTCCCAGTTTTAATCGAATAAAATATTGATCATTTTAAAATTGAGAGTTTAAGCAATTAATTGCATAAGTATCTTTACTTTAATTTTTTAAAAATGCAATAAATGATCAAAATAATGTAAAAATAAGACATGATATTCAATAAGTATACTGGATGGTATTTTGTCAAATGAAATGAAAAAATACCTTCGAAATAATTTTGTAAAATCATTCTTGTCTCGTGTAAAGTATATCTCACTCTGTTTGGGACTAGGGAATACTGACTAGTTAAATAAAATTATTAAAGGGTAAAAATTAGGTGTCAACTGTTGGGAAACTGCGGGTCAGCATGGCGGGATTACAGAAAGAAGGAGTCAAGACTGTCAACATGTTGATTGTGAGAGTCAATTCCCTGAACTGAGGAACCATAGAATCCAACACTGAACTTGTTATGATGTCCAAAACTCCTACTCCACCATTTCCCAAAACATTGAGACCTCCTACAACTCGTTGTTTGATACAAATATCAATACCCTCAAGTACTTCTGGAAAAGGGATAGCTAATGTTATGTTTGTTGTTTGGACAAATGTTTTAAATTTTTTTTGTGTGCTTATTTTGCTAAAACTATGAGGATTGTTTATGTCCTCCAAAATTATTTGGTTAAGTTTAGTCATTAAGATGCTTAGGTTCTTGTTGTCTGCATTATTTCACTATGTTATTTGTCTAGTTTGTTATCTCCATTACATATGTATATGTGTATTCCTCTCTGATGATGTCAAAGGTGGAGAAAGATCAACCAACACCTTAGGGGATCATAGAGAAACATAAACACAATAGCTCAGAGAGAGCACCATAATTTTCAGGGAAGTAAAATGTCACACTGCTTTTTTGTTGTCATCATCAAAAAAGGGGAGATTGTTAGTCCTGATAAATAATAAGTTGGTTTTGATAATGTCGTTATTAATTATGCAGTTACCAAAAAGGAAAGAAGAACATCTACCAAATATGGTGAAGGCACTCAGAAGGAAAGGCGGAAGATACTCTTCAAGAGGATCTTCAATTACGGAACCAGAAAAGGAAAACCTACATGAAGAATCTCCAAGGCTACAGACCATCCAAGACTGCCGACAATTCACACTAATAAAGATCTCAAGAGAAAAGGAAAGAAGATATCAATACTATCAACAAAGGAAATAAGACACCAAGGAAGATACTATATGTTATCAGTACCATCGAGAAAGGAAAGAAGACTCTAAGGAATATACCACAAATTATTAGTACCAATAATGATTTCAAGCTACAGAAAGAAAGAAGATATCAATGAAGATAGAAGCTCATTGGCGTGAACCACAGAAGGAAATAAGATACCAAAGAAGATACAAGACCAATCATTGGATCATATCAAATCCCTGATTAAGTACAAACTCCCTTGGATTACCTTAGAGCGATCCAATCAAAATCAATCAAAAGGAAAGATTGATTCACTACCTTCCTTCTAACAAGCCGAAGAAGACTACAACTTTGCTTGAGTAAGAACTCTTACACCGTCTTTCATCTTATAAAAAGCATTGTACTAAATATACTAGGGTTAAAAAAAGGAAAAGAGAGAATATGTAGCTATAAAGGTTGAGGTTGTCATTAAGAGGTTCTGAAAAATGTCAGGAAAAAGCATTTGGTTCAAGTTTAACTATCTCTGTATCAATCAAATCCAATGCTCTAAGGAAACCCTTGTAATCCAAGGAGACTGGATTAGGCACCACACCAGTGATCCGAAACAATATAAAAATATCAGTGTCAATTACATTTTTGATTATACATAAAATATTATATGTCTACTTACTAACCATTCAAACTTGCAGGATAGTCGACTAACGAAAGGAACAATCGACTAACGAAATAAATGAACTAAGTTTCAAGTCACCCCCCTCTTGTGTTTCAATTTTTTTTTCATAGCAATTTTTCATTCTCATTGTTTTCTTTCGTGTCACATTCTTTTAAGATGGCCTTTTCAACACTTTGCAGCTGTCATTGGTCATAATTTTTTACTTGACCA
This sequence comes from Anisodus acutangulus, assembly GCA_029783415.1. Taxonomy (NCBI): domain Eukaryota; kingdom Viridiplantae; phylum Streptophyta; class Magnoliopsida; order Solanales; family Solanaceae; genus Anisodus; species Anisodus acutangulus. Next base: position 43,166,759 of record CM056492.1, read on the forward strand.
TCCCTTTCTTTATATTTCATAATTATAACAAGTCTAAGATATAGTGCTCAAGGAAGGAGGGTGAAAAAACTAAGGATTCAACAAAAGGATCAAGTCAAAAATACACCCAACAAATGAAAGGATACAGACTCAAAGGGCTAACTAGTGGTACAATATCTGAAAAGGCTAAAATTCATAAGACATAACAAAGAAAGCATATCATCATCTTCTAAACAGAGCAACACTTTTTATTTTATTTCAATAACATGCAGGGAAAGTTCTAGACTAAGATGAAAAATATGAAATATGCAAGAAATCCTCACCACACATGGCATATGTAATAATCAAGATGGATCAATTCTACCCTAAGACATCTAGGGTCATGACGAACTACAAAATAAGAATAAGCTATATACAAAGTCAAAACCTTGAGCCTAGGTGTCAGAACGTCTGTTATCTTTTTCCTTACTCAAGCACTCACACGAAAGTACTACTTAAGCTCAAGCCTAAATATTCTAGTATAAAACAAGTCACAAAGGTCTTTCTTCTCTCTCTTTTACTACTCCTGAAAATATTAATCCTAATTTTTTTTAAATCACCCAGTTCAAAGGCATTCCTTGAAAAAGAACCGAGGCCATAATAAAATTCAAGGGGTGGATGATTTATTCCATTAATGAGAAAAAGAATAAAAGACTAAACAAAGAATAAAAGAAAGATCAACATAAAATCCGTTTCAATTTTTTTTGATTTTTGTTTGTCATTTATATTTTACAAAAGGCTAATGAACAGAAAAGAATCTATGGCATAATCATCCTCGACCTCAAAAACACCGGAAGTATCCCACTTCATACATAAAACTATGTTGTTTCCGAAATGCATGTATAGCAGAGAAACAATTAAAACAAGGATGAGAAATACTCCCTGAGACGCTCTAGGGCCTAGCTAGTAGCATAATCCTCAACATCAAGGGTCGGCACGACCCACATTTAAGCTCAAACATGATCCTCAACTTCAACTTCGGGTTCTTAGACTTCCTCTAATCTACCAAGAAAAGAAAAAGACAAAACAAGATGTAACACTATAAAAATAAAATAAATTACAAGCTGGGTTGCCATCCAACAAGCGCTTGATTTAACATCACAACATGATCTTAACCAACTTTTTCCTCTACCTTAAAATTATGAATTTTACCCCAAATTTTTCTTCAAGCTTTCGGCTATGATTCAGGTGCGGTGGTGTGAAAAAAATGAACCGAGAAATAGGTGTTGCATCTTGAACTTCTTGTTCCTTAACTGAGGATTGTCATTTCCTTTCTTTGGTATGAAAATTTTTAGAATGTAAGGGTCTTGTTCCTCATCTATACACCTCTCCAAAAGAATTGTAGAGCTCGATTTCCATGTCACCAACCAAACATAAGATTTAGAATGAGGGTCGACATGCCTCAACTCCAAAATCGCAGTATTTTTGACAGCCTTACTTTTGTATACCTCCTCAATATTGGCATCATCAATAAAGTTCTAATCGAATGATTGAAATTACTCTTTCTGCTCCAGAAGTTGGCCACTATCCATAATAATTTGTGATTGGACATTTGACGCCTCAACCTCTTTATTCATTTAAGCCTGTAGGTCATAGATATATGAACCAAATTGGTCAATCTCTTATCTGAGCTCAATTCTTCCTTCTATCCGATGTGTCGCCATATTGGTAACAATATTGTAGAGAAACACATGAAATTTTATTTGTTGAGGTTGTTCCGTTAGCCAAGATTGGCTCATTATGTCTACTTCTTCAAAGTTATTTCCTTGCAGGAACTCACTCTCTTCTTTAGTTTGAAATTCGTCTTGGGTATTGGCTAAACTTGTAACTTGTAACTTGCAGATCATTACAAGTTTTAGTAACGGCCTGCATCTTTGCGAGTTCGTCACTAATCCTTCGATGGCTTTATATTGTTCTGCAACCTGCTCTATTATTATTGTGTTTCACTCTCTTATTATTGCGCTCATCTCAAGCATATGTTTTACCAAATTGCTAACTCGAGCAAGACTTTCTGCATCTTCCACTTCCTTACTCCTATCAACATCACAAACAACATGAGAATCATAATAGGGGTTTGGGGATGGGGAATAAGAGTTAGGATAACCATTCCAATGAAAGTCTTGGCCACCACATATACTGAAAATATTGCACTTAAAAGATTGGGGAGGTACAAACAACCCATTCCCAAAAAAATTATGATAGTGTTGCCACAGATGGGATCCTCCACAATTCAGACAAAGATCACCAGAATAATAACAATCAACATTCGACCACGTTTCATTCCAAGATGTCATGTCACGAAGAACATCTAAATACAAAAAAATAAGCTTTAATAGACAAAAAGATAAGTCTAATCTTGACAAACAAATTTCTAAGTCGCCGACAACGACGCCAAAACCATGTTGCTCCCAAACGCACACGCAAGTATACGTGGGCGTACAAGTAATATAGTGATTTCATAAATCGAATGATGAACCCACATGGACTTGTAATTAACTATCACCTAAATGAAACTAATTCTATTTATCTAAATAAGAGATAAACTTGGAGAGTTATAATTATAAACTATCAAAGAAAATAAGTAATGAACTTTAACCAAGAAAGAGGAGTTTTTATTTTATCGCTGAGATGAATGTTCCATTGTTGTGGTTGGTTCACCAATACTATTGATCTAACAAACTAGTTCTTCTTAATCAAAATTATCGACGATTGCTAATTAACTAAATTATTAATCTCATAATATTCTCCCAAACAACTACTCATCACTTCAAAACAGTTCGCCTATATTTTTATGGAATTGACCTATTAAGAGCATAATCCGTTCATGATATTTAATTTAATGTGATGCCTAGGTGTATTCCTATCCTAGCCACAAATCCAAGCCCAACTGTAGGGATAATCATATCACGCTCTCTTTAATCCTTCTCTAATCTAACAACATCTTTGTCAAGTATGTATATTAGATAGTCAATATAACTAAATTGTTGGCACAATCAAAATCAACAATTAGTATTAAGATAAAAATAGTCCTTAAACGTAAAATTCATACCTATACCACAACCCTAGTGTAACACTTCATACCTTCAAACTAAGACATGTTTATGATTCAAAGATTTAGGAAACCAAAATAGGGAGTTTAAAGTTAAAAACTAGTTTTAGTTCAGCATATCAGATTTTACGCCTGGATTATATGGACCATAAAATATATTATGGACCAACAATCTGAAACGTCAATTTATTTTGAGAATTGACGAAACCTCTGTGAATTTTACAGACCATAAAAAATTATACAGTCCATCATTTTCAACCGTCAAATTCCCTCAGCTTTTACAGAACTTTGGAAAATTAGAAATTTCAAGACGATCCAATTATATGGACTGTATAAAATTATACGGTCCAGACCCAGATCGTAAAAATATTGATGGTCCATCAATCTTGACCGTCAAATTCTTCTAAAAGCAAACAGTATAAATACATAGCTTAGTTTTAAAAATCAGTGTTTCATATTCTCATAACGTAGAATGAAGGCTCTCTCTTCCCAATCATCTCCTACACTCGGGTAAGTCCTTTCCATGTATTTCCATCCGATTCTAATCAAGTATATCAATTCCTATGCAAAATTCACTACTTTGAACCTATGGTTTTCAAGATAAACCCATTCTAAGGTTTCAACGTGTAAGCTTTGTTATTATTCCTCCAAGTTCATATTTTAAGACACATTTTGGAGTGATAAAAGTATGTGAGTATAACTCTCTACGTGTGAGAACGTCTTTAATCATCCACACGCCTCGTTCATCAAGATTACTACGACTTGCTTCAAACTTTGAGATTATTCCCTAGTTCATGAAAAGACTAGAACATTTATCTTTAAGATTACATGTTTTTAGTTGTTCATAAATATCACTTTGATTTTTGTGAACTCAGTACGTATTCTTTATATCTCATGTTTGTACAAAAAATCTACTCTAATATCCATGAATTGTTCATGAATCCGTGTCCTAAATCAATATCGAAATAGTCTGTATTTTATATTAGAACTTCACTATGAATTCATGTCCAGTATCTCTTATTAATATAGTTCAGTATTACAATATGAATTATAAGTTTCTTATTGTACATTAGCTTATAGCTTCAATACTCATAATCAGTTCATGAATTCATGTTTAGTATTTCATATCAATATATTTCAGTATTCTAGTATCATGTTGTGCACACATATTGTTCCTAAGGACAAAGTTATTATTATTTATTATTTCAGTTAAATAGATGACTCTCCATTTCAGTACAGGAAGTATTCTTATTATTTGCTTCTGTGTTTAGTTATCAGTTTTAGTTTCAGATTCAGTACAATATTTGTTTATTGATTTAGGTTTCCTTTTTCTTAAGCACCACAGAGCTACTTATTCTTTCAGTTGTTTTACATACAGTACAATTTAAATATACTAACGTCCCTTTTGCATGGGGTCTGCATTTCACGGTGCAGTGTTGAGTTTTAGGATGACGAATCTACTTAGTAGGACTGCTTTAGTATCAGCTGCTTGGTGAGACCATCTCATTTGCGGTGTCAGTCTATTATTCCATTATTTTGTTTTATGGTAGAGGTATGCCGGGGCCTGGTCCTGGTAGATAATTTTTAGTCAAACTCATGTCAGAGGTTTCATAGACTAGACTTGTTAAGCATGTCAGACATGTTTGAATTACATATTTTTAAATCATTACTATATTACATTTTTATGTGCATGTTGATTCAGCTGCCATGTGGTTCGCTTGGTCATATGCAGTTAGGCACCGAGTGTCGTGTTTGACCTAGGCCATGGTTCTGGGTGTTACAAAGGTTGGTATCAGAACCTAGGTTCAAGTGTCTTAGAGAGTCTATGAAACCCTGTCCAATGGAGTTTCCTTTATATGTGTGTGTCAACCACATATATAAATGGTTAACTACCAAGACAGTTAAAATTTGTCTCACTTCTTTCATACTCTAGATCGTGCAATTAGAGCTATGCCTTCAGGAATTTTTCTAACTCGTGCCATGAAGCTTAGAGCAATAAGTAACCTTTTCTTCCTACTGAATTGAGTATGTTTTGAATGCGCAAAAAACAAACAGGGAATCCAAGGTACAACTAAGAATGACTACCCCCAAGGGTACAATGGTGAAGTACTTAGTAGTAATAAATGAGACTTGAGGTAATAATGAAAAGGGAATAAAGTGGGGTGTTGTATTATGAATTTGGAAATTGAATTTTAACAATGTACTTGAGAAATGAAAATGAGAAATTTCAGGAAGAGAATGACAGAGAAATTAGCAAAGGAACTATGTCTGCATGAAACATAAATCATGGAGGATCTTAAGAAGGTGGAGGCAGACAGTTTTATACAGGGGGTCATAATGACCCATTCCATCTGCAGCCAGTGCATCAGTCCTGAGGTCCAAATATGATACGAAAAGTTAGTTAAGACAGAAACAGAGTTTTATAGCACTAGGCTCTCAGCGATAGTCTAGTATGGGCAACAAAGATTTTTAGAATCCTATGTGCAACAAGTGTGATAAGAGGCACCAAGGGGGTGTATCTTTCAAGCATAGATACGTGTTTTGGGTGTGTCAAGTAGGGTCACTATCTAAAGGAACAGGGTACCGGAGGTAATGTGGCTCAGCCTACATATTCAGCATGCCCTTCGAAACTCTTAAACCCAAAGCAAGCGTTATTAAGCTATGTCTGCTAATACAGGCCGATGTTAGAACCGTTTGTATACTTTAGCAGGTTGTCAGGATTTTAGAGGTATCCCTAGATTTTTCCACAAGTATGAAGATGATAACTGTAACGTAAGACCCCACGGGGCAACCTGTGATGATTTTAGCCACAATAGGCATAAATTCATTACTATAATATTGAGGAGATTAGTGACTAAGGACAAATTACCTATGATTCTAAAGTGGTATGATTTTCAGAAGAAATATTTTTTTCACTCGACCCATGCATATGGATAAGGGGAGATAGTGTACGATATGAGAACAGTGAGCAGACGATGTTAAATTTCTGGGCATAGTTTAAGTTGTTTAAGTTTAGTCAGATAAGACCCAAAGAGTAGGGCATTAGTAAGTAACTATAATAAGCAGAGATTATTATGAGATAAGAAGATTTGACAGTTCCCTCTTAGGTTATGTGATTAAGTGTTTACCCCACATGTGTATAGTTTTGTGTAAATTTGGAAGTATATAGAAAGTTTGGGATTAGTTATTTTAATTGTTCATTTAAGAGAGACGTAATTGCCCTAAGTGTGACTCATGATTGTAGTTCAAAAAAGAGATAGTATACAACCTCAGAATAGGGTCAGATGATGAGAAACAATTAGAAATAACTTAGGCCATTCAGAATCGGAGAACACAGACTAGCAGGTGGCTAGTTGAAGAATAGTAACTAAGTCTTGAGAAAGTATAGTGACTTAGAAATTTCAACAGAGCTAGTAGAGGTATGTTAATTTCTTTAGTCAGGATAATACTAGTGAAGTGGGCAACAATTTGAATACAATCCGAATGTGCGCTAGAATCCAAAGGCTTTAAGTTAAATTCGAGGTATAGAAATTAGTGAAAGAAGAAATCATCTAAGCAGTAATAGAGCAAGATACATAGGAATAGTCTTTAAGAGTTATTGTAAAAGGGTTTCCCTAAGATTGACAGTGTGATCAAAGTTAAATTGTTAAGACAGCGTATGTCAATTATCAATACATTAGTTCCAATTTTATATAAGTAATTCAGTTTTTCTCATTAAGGAAGATTTCTCATAAGTGAGTCATAAATAATTCGTTACTAATGTAAAGTACAGAAATTACAAAAGAGCAGGAATGTTAGTTGGATCCCAACAAGAGATAAGGATCTACAAGTATGAGACCTTAACCTCTAGTCTAAGGGAGAGATGCGTAAATCATCAGTAAGTTCAGTTGAACATTTGAAACCCGAAGAGTTAGCATGAGTAGCAGGAGATATGAAGAAACACAATTTAGTAACGTGAGAAAAATGATATAGTCTCCATAAGGAGGAAAGAAACGTGAAGTGAGTAGGATGATCGACAATCGACTTGTGTCACACCCAGTTATTTTCATAGAATATTACAGAAAAGCCATGAGATCATGTCAAGTCATGTGTTATGTGGATGTTGCCATTGCATGAGACTCTGATCTTTATGGTGCTTTCAAAGACTTATCCCGCATCAATGTTATGAGAATTTCAAAAAGTATCTCAGAAATAAATCAAGTATATGGAGTTTAGTTCATGTAAAGACAGATAAGAGAATTATGGCTAGTGAATTCCATCGTTTGACAAACCTAAATGTTCAACTTTTGGATCCTGGAGATGGTAAAGTTGTTGTACAACACAGATCCAAATCCTCTATGTAGCTGAGAAAAAGAGGTAAACAGTTTCATGTTACCTATCAATTATAGCTAAAGAAAGAGATTTATATGCATAAATTCATGGCTTTCGAACAAGGGGGAGATGATGGTACTCTAAGGTACCAAGGAAAATATATGCTTCACATATATAGATAGACGCAATGAGAGGATTATGGCATATATAGATAGACGCGCATATTCAGATATTCTACCAACCCAAGCTCCATGAAAATGTATCATGACCTTGGAGATATTTTTTGGTGGAATGACCGGAAAAATAATGTAACAGATTATGTGACTAAGTGTACAAAGTGTCAGCAAGTGAAAGTCGACCATTAGAAGCCTGGTGATTTAGCACAGAATACATATATTCTTGAGTGGATATGAAAAATATGTACTTTATAATAGAGTTATCTTGCTAATTTCGAAAGCATGATTCGATTAGGGTGATCATAGAGCGACTTACTAAGTCAACACACTTTTTCTTGTAAGGACCACTAATTTAGCAGCATATTATACCAAGTTGTGTATTCAGGAAAATCTTCAGGTTGCATGGGACTCCAGTGTCCATCATGTCAGGTCGTGGTGCTCAGATCACGACAAAGTCTTCAAAAACCCTTTTAAATGGATTAGGCACAGGGGTGAACCTTAGTTCAACTTTTCATCCTCGTATAGATGGCTAGGAAGAACACACCATTCATACCCTCGAGGATATATGAAGGGCATATGTCATTAATTTTAAAGGTAAATAATATAATAATTTCCTCTCATTGTGTTTGTATCTAATTATATATAGCATATAGGTATCAAGATAGAACCTTTTCAAGCTTGGTATGGGAAAAGCTATAGATCACTTATTGGTTGGTATGAAGTTGACAAAACAGAATTGCTAGGGCCAAACCTTGTCCATCAGGATATGCAGAAAGTTAAGTTGATTCATCATCGTTGAAAATGGTTAAGAGTCACCAGAAGTCCTATTTGTATGTGCAACACAGAGATTCAGAGTTTCATGTTAATGATTAGGAGTTTTTGAAAGTTTTGCCTTTGGAAGGTGTAAAGCGATTTGAGAAAAAAGGGAAGCATATACTAAATATAATTAGACTATACAAGACCGTACGAAGGGTCGGTCCAATGACATACGAGTTAAAATTACCACCACAGTTGGTCTTTGTACACTCATTGTCATGTTATAACGTTCACGTTTCCAGTATTCAGACCTCATATTATAACATTTGTGTCATCTTAGTACCTAGACACTCATGTTAGCACAATACTCAAATATTCATATCAGTTCAGTATTTAGCTAATTCAATATCCAGTCAGTACAATAGTCATACATTTGTACAAGTTCAGTATTCAGTTAGTTTAGTATCCAGTCAGTTTAGTACTCATTCAGTTTAGCATTCATTCAGTGAGTATTGCTCTCCTATTCCGACTTCCTCAGAGCCTCCGGTAGCACAACCGAGATAGCGATGGGTTCTCTGCCCCAGCGGGGATTATTAAGTTTAGTAATTTGTCAGTTCAATAAACATTCAATCCATAATTCACGCAACCATATCCTTAAGGCGCGCAAAATCAACTCAGAGAAACTATGACCCATCATTCGAGGATGAATGATCCCAAGGGAGAGATATTATAACACCTCATACCATCAAACAAAGTCATGTTTATGATTTAGGGAGTTAGGAAACCAAAACGGGGAGTTTAAAGTTGAAAACCAGTTTCAGTTTTGCAGATCTAATTTTACGCTTGGATTATATGGATTGTAAAATATATTACGCACCATCAATATGTACAGTCAATTTTTTTTAGAATTGGCGAACCTCTGTGAATTTTACGGACCGTAAAAAAGATTATATGGTGTGTCCTTTTGAACCATCAATTCTCCTCAGCTTTTATAGAACTGTAACATCCCGTACTTTCGGGTCACGGTTTAAATCTCTAAGCGTATGTAAAATCGCTAGGCGTGTGTAAATAGACCCGAGCATTGGCAAAATTTTGGATCATATTTACGTATGCTAATAAAGAGATTAGTATATAAAAGGGATTAAACCTCGGAATAATTTTGGACGTAAGAAGTGTGACGACGGAAAGCGGAAATAAATTGGGTGCGTGCACAAAGAGGTTATGGACTAGAGGCATATTAGGAAATTATGGCATTGAGTATATGAAGGTCTCATAAGTTATTGAGATTTAAGTGAATTGAGATCACGAAATTAATTATGTGTATAATTGATTAATGTCGGGGTATGATACATGTGTGGTGTGAAAGTGTGAGCCACGAAACCATTTTAAAATGCATGTACGTAGAGGTGTCATGCATTAGTATTAAAGTGGGATTTATTTAATAGTTAGTGGGGAACATGATTATGAGCAATCAGTTTGGGTTCCACTTTGAGTAATATACATATGAGTTTGAGATTTCATTTTCGTTCAGCATTTCAATTTCATTTCTATTTGTATTATCTTGTTCTTAGTAGTTAATAGGTGTTGAGTCGCTTGTCGCTTTAATGCCAAGCGAATTCCTATACAAAAAATACTCTCCTATACTAATCACTTAGCTAAATGCCCCTCTGCTGATGACGAATTAGAGAAAAAAATTAGAGGGAACTTGCTTACTAACGTCCAGCAACAATAAATGGAAGTTTCCATTTTAAGTGCAATTTTGAATTATTAAGCTCGGATTCGAGGTATGTTAAGGTAAATTATTTCTTTCTTTTAGCATGTTCCATGTAACAAAATATAACGTGATATTGCTCCATTATTTATTCTACTCTTAGAAGTTAAGAATATTCATATTATTGTTTCCTATGTTAAAAGCATGTCTAAATATGTTCTTAAGTCCTTATTAAGGCATAAGAAAAAGATGTTAATATTTACGGCGTTAACCGAAGGTACATGGAAATTATGTCATTCAGGATATTTTATTGTGATTCATGTATTTTCATTTTCATTTGCATTGCATTCATGTTTTACCCAAGACCGTATAATTAGGGACAGAAAATAGGAAACGCAGACCACCTGATCAGTTGGGATATGATAATGATAAAGCCTGTGTGTCTTAATGAAGGAAGATGCCTGATTAATGGCCAATATATATATATATATATATATATATATATATATATATGTTCTGGGGAGGAAGATGCCCTTGTGTGGCCAATATATATGTATTTACATCATTATGCATGACATTTAGACATATTATGCCCACAGAGGCCGACATGAAATGAAGCCCACAGAGGCTGTTATGGTAAGGAATATGCCCAATAGGGGCCGAGGTATATGCATACTACATTGTGCATAACATTTAGGCATATGTGTTAGGGCCCTCAGAGGTATTTACTATTGGTCAGTTGTTTCGGTTTCAGTTATTGGTATATTCCTGTTATGCTATTATTCATGCCTGACATACTCAGTACATCAGTCGTACTGACGTCCCTTTTGTCGGGGGACGCTGCGTTTCATGCCCGCGGGTTCAATTAAAGAAGGTGACGGTTCACGCTAGTAGGTTGCTTGTTTAGCCTATGTTGGAGAACTCTATTTGTTTTAGAGTTGTAGTCTGGTCATGGTATAGTATTTCTGTATACGCATATGGGTATGGCGGGGTCCTGTCCAGTCTTGGTAATGTTATGGATTCCTTAGAGGCTTGTAGACAGGTGTCCTGTGGTTAGTTGTCATGTATGTCCTTGTCGGCTTTGGGTATGTATATATATATAAGATGGTTATCCGACTTTATATAGTCTTTTTTTGGCTTAGTCCGTGTTTAATTATGAATAGGTGTTGACTGTAAGGTTAGTGGTACCCGGAGGGTGGGATCTGGGTGCCCGTTACGGTCCTCCGATTTGGGTCGTGACAAACTTGGTATCAGAGCATGTCTGTCCTATGGAGTCTATAAGCCATGTCTAGTAGAGTCTTGTTTATGGGTATGTTGTGCACCATACTTATAAACAAGAGGCTATTTGACATTTTAGGGATGGTTTCTATTCTTTCATCTCATAAACTGTGCAGTAGAGCTGAGTTTTAGGAATTCGAGTTTGACTCGCGCCTTATACCGTTTCAGTAATGCGGTTACCAAAAAGACTTCGGTTAGTTTATACTAGTAGCCAGTAAATGAGCAATTTCTACCAAGATGGTTGATACGCCAGAAGGGCAGTATTATTGTTAAAATTCGAGATTATGAGAAGTTGTCTTACTCATATACGGAATCTGGAAGAGATAATGCAAGCTTGAAAAGCAAAATGTTTAGTAAGGTAAAGGAAGTACTAAGCATCGGAACACAGAAGATTGTAAGGATTTTCTTTGTAGACCTTAGCATATTTACGATTATAGCAGTACCTTCTTCCAGAAGGATTATGATTAGCAGGGAGATTGAAGTTGGATTGATTGGAAATACGAGTGTTATGCTGACCATTGAGGACGAGAAGTATGGCACAATCAAAGAATGGCGGTAGGGAATATGAAAATAGTTAATGGAATGATATGATTAAGTATCAAGGTAGAAATGTTTTCTACTTAGTGACGAATAGAATGAAGAATTACAACAAGAATGATAAAGGTGAATGAGATTATGGTTATGCAGGTCTTACAAAGGTATGATTATTCTAGAACGGCGTAAGGATCAATGGTGGAGGAGGAACAGAAGGAACTCTTCGGTCAAAGGTGGCGATTCTCGGGTGTTCAGGAAGGGAGTATGAGAGGTCTGATGTAGTAATATAGGATAGTAGTTGTATTCGCTGGTTACGCGACAAGAATTAGATATGTCACCACAACATTCGAGGACGAATGTTTCTAAAGGGGCAAAGATGTAACATCCCGTACTTTCGGGCCACGGTTTAAATCGCTAAGCGTATATAAAATTGCTAGGCGTGTGTAAATAGACCCGAGCATTGAGAAAAATTTGGATCATATTTACTTATGCTAATAAAGAGATTAGTATATAAAAGGGATTAAACCCCGAAATAATTTTGGACATAAGAAGTGTGACGACGGGAAGTGGAAATAAATTTGGTGCGTGCACAAAGAGGTTATGGACTAGTTGCATAATAGGAAATTATGGCATTGAGTATATGAAGGTCTCATAAGTTATTGAGATTTAAGTGAATTGAGATCACGGAATTAATTATGTGTATAATTGATTAATTGCGGGGTATGATACATGTGTGGCGTGAAAGTGTGAGCCACGAAACCATTTTAAAATGCATGTACGTAGAGGTGTCATGCATTAGGATTAATGTGGGATTTATTTAATAGTTAGTGGGGAACATGATTATGAGCAATCAGTTTGGGTTCCACTTTGAGTAATATACATATGAGTTTGAGATTTCATTTTCGTTCAACATTTCAATTTCATTTCTATTTGTATTATCTTGTTCTTAGTAGTTAATAGGTGTTGAGTCGTTTGCTGCTTTACTGGCCAAGCGAATTCCTATACAAAAAATACTCTCCTATACTAATCACTTAGCTAAATGCCCCTCTGCTGATGACGAATTAGAGAAAAAAAATTAGAGGGAACTTGCTTACTAACGTCCAGCAACAATAAATGGAATTTTCCATTTTAAGTGCAATTTTGAATTATTAAGCTTGGATTCGAGGTATGTTAAGGTAAATTATTTCTTTCTTTTGGCATGTTCCATGTAACAAAATATAACGTGATATTGCTCTATTATTTATTCTACTCTTAGAAGTTAAGAATATTCATATTATTATTTTCTATGTTAAAAGCATGTCTAAATATGTTCTTAAGTCCTTATTAAGGCATACGGAAAAGATGTTAATATTTACGGCGTTAACCGAAGGTACATGAAAATTATGTCATTCAATATATTTTATTGTGATTCATGTATTTTCATAGACTGGGGCGCAGATGAGCTGGGATACAAGGACAACTCACTACCTAGATATTCCCTAGGATCTACGGCCGCACATGGCATATGCGAGGCAGATCCCATCGCATATCAGAGGCGGTGGTCAACCATTTTTTCTTATTTAAGTGGTGGATCCTTCTTTTAACTCATTATTCGACCAAATCTAATCCATAACACCCATCCCTATAAATTATCCAAAGGTTTAAGAATGAGTCTAAAGTAAATACCCAATGTTACAACACCAAGAGCTAGCCTAGATGAAAAATAACTCCCCTATGATGTTGTGAAGTGATTATGGCTGGTTGTGGGCAAAGAAAAGCTTGGATTTCAAGTGTTTTCTTATAATTAAGGTAATAATAATACCCCCCCTTTGTTGTACTTAAGCTTAACTATGTGTTGATTGAGTTGTTTGGGGTGAAAACTACAACTAGAACTTAAATTGACATAAGGTGTAGTTATCTAGTTTTTAAAAGTGATGTGAAGTTATACATATGAATTAACATATTTGGAAATCATGAGAAGTAGTTTGGTGATGATGTTACTGGTATGATTATGATTATTCACATGTCAAGCTTGTTGAAGAAGTTGTTAACTAAAAGAAGAAGTAACCAGAAAGTATGTAGAAGTGTTCTTGTGATTGTTACTTTGTGTAAGATGTTGTTGTGGTAGTTAGGCTGTGTTGGGAGTAATCTCTTGATATTGGGTGGTTGGAAATTATGGAAAATAGTTGCTTATGATATTGTTGTTGTTATTGATGTTGTCCTTGATGTGGAGGAGGTAAGAGTACGGGGGAGATGTTATCCGATTTACAGTAAAATGAGTTTGTCGCTTGATAGCTAGTTCGTATGTTACTTCTTGTTGATATGATTATTGTTTGTTATTATAGACAGATTGTGAAGATACGGATTACATCTTCTTCATCGGAGATTCCATTTCAAGGTATGTAACCTTTACTTCTTGTTGGCATGAATCTGTAAGTATGTTCCCTATATTAGAAGCCGAAAGAGGATTGTTCGCATCTATGTTCCTTGTTGATGGATTAAGACCATTTGAGAGTTCATGAGATAGTCTTGAGTAAATCTCCTGTATAAATCCTATAAATCAGTAGAGTCCACAAGATATTCATAAGCTAAATGTAAGCTAGAGTTCCTTGTAGATTGAGGATTACGAATGAATGAGTTAGTGAACAAATAGTGGAACGTAAGTAAATGAAGGTGAGATTGTACTAATTATAAGACCAGGCCGTAATAACCTAGTGAGATAACTAAGTACGTATATCGAAGAACTCTTAGGGAACTTCTTAAATTTAAGAGGAGTAGAGTGCGAACTACAACGCGATAAGTCACTTAAAAGAGTATAGAATACGAGTTGTACAAGGTACTCCACAACCTTAAGAACAATAGAGATATACGAATCACAAAGATAGATCGAGTAGTACAACACGATAAGTCGGGCGATACCAAATATAGTACAAGTCTCCCTAAATCTAAAAAGTGTAGTTCATGAGTCAACAAGTATGAACCATAAACTAAGACAATATTGAATGAGTTATGATTTATAGATGCAAGTACCTAATTTACAAATTGTTTGTTGGTTGCTAATTGTTACTCTTGCATGCGGGGCTATGAGATTAGTTTCCTTTGTGGCTATTCAAATACACTTTCCTTCGACGCTATTCAGACACACTCTCTTTCAGGGCTATCCAAACACACTCGCCTATGGGGCTATTTAGATAAAAGATTTCCTTCAGGGATATTTACATCTTCTTTTGGGGCTATCCACACCTGCCTTTGGGGTTATGCACTTACACACCGAATCCCATGTGAGATCGGACTATTGTTTTTAGTATTTTAGTTATGATAAGAGTCGCTTGAAGTTTAGTTTTTCAAGTAGATAATGACTCAGTAAGGACCAGTAGCCGAAGTCAGTAGAGATAGCTTAGCATGTTACGATAGTTAAAGCTCGATGTATAGATAAAAGGACCAAATGTTCTGAACGACAGTGATCTGGTAAGACGATTTAGGGTTCTGGTAAGTCCACCCTTATCCTTAGCTTTTAGTAAATATTTTATTGTACATACTCTTGTTATTCAGCTTTAGAGTTATATGTATATTCCTTTCCGCCTTACATACTTGCTATATTTCATTGTACTGACATCCTATTACTGGGGCGTTGTATTTCATGCCTGCAAGTGCAGGTAATCAATTTGATGAGCCTTCTCAATAGATGAGGTCGGTATTCAATAGAGGATCGGCAAGACTCCATTTCTTCCAGAGTGCAGCCGAGTCTAGAGGTCAGGTATCAGCTTTTATTACAAACTTATGGGTAGGACGGGGCCCTGTCCCGACCATGTTGAAAACTTAGAGGTTTTATAGACACAAGCTTAGTAGATACAGTATGTCAGTGGCCTTGCCGGCCCTCATTAATGTTTTTTTTAAATTTCCCAGTGTGGATACTTATAGTGGTTACTTCGGCCCATAATAGCTTATAATAAAAATGAGTTTTGCCAAATCGACCTATGTATGTCCTGGTTATGTCCAGTAGTCAGGATTTATAGAGTGGTTCTTTCATGCTTGTATGGCGTCGGGTGCCATCAATGCCTCACCTAGGTTGAGGTATTGATTGTTACTCTTTCCTATGGGGCTATGATATTGGTTTCCTTTAGACCTATCTAGATATACTTGCCTTCGGGGCTATTCAGGTACACTTTCCTTCGGAGCAATTCATATACACTTGCCTTCGGGGCTATTTAGGTACACATACCTTCGAGGCTATTCATACACACTCATCTTCGGGGCTATCCAGATACATTGGCCTTTGAGGCTATTCATGTTACACCCCGTAAATTTGTATATCAAATATACCTTAATTTAAGAAGCCTAATATAAGAAAGAATGTTCCATGGAAGAAGTAGGGGATGGTCGAGTTGGAACTGAATGAGTCATGAGATGGGAATATTATAACGACCATTAAAAGGGATGATAAAGCCTTATATTAAAGTTGAAATCATATCCAAAAGATTCCTAGTTATACTCATCATTCTGCGCATGTTTGAGAACTCGATTTACTGATTTAAGTATCGATGACTCGAGCCCCATTCCAAGGGTCATATATGACATAAATAGATGTGAAGAAGGTTTATGAATTGTTATATGTCATTGGGCTTAAAGGAATTATGTCTCGATAAAGTTTTACAGAGATAGGACGATACGCTAAACGTTTTGCCCCATGAAATGCATTATGCGCTGCGGATGGGCAGCAAATCACTTCCATCATATGCGGTGGCATATGCGGCCACATATGGGCATATGTGTGGCATATGTAAGGCGGTGGGCTTCCCTATATAAGGACCAATCTCGAACACTTCTCATTTTATCCCATTTTCACTCCAAATTAAACCCATATGATACAGAATATTCTCCCAAGGTAATCATATCATTTAAGTGCCATTTGATAAGTTTTGGAGGTGAGTTCTCTCTCAAAAAATCTTGGATCATCTTGGTAACTCCCTCGGATTATCGGAAACAACTCGGAGGTCTTGGAAAATTGAAAGGAGATTTGGTATAAAGAATCTCTTGATTGATTAAGGTATGATTCTTGATATTCTTAGAATTCTTAAGCTTCTCCTATATTAAAGTTATCTTTTAGTAAAGAATCCATGGAAGGTTAAGGTAAATCCCATAGTTGAACATGATGGTTGTTGTATTGGTTATCAAGTTGATATAATTGAGTTCTTGAAAAGAGTTTAGATTAGTTCTTGTGAAGTATGGTTGTTGTAACCTTGAATTGTGTTAAATTATGAATGGAGGATTATGTTAACTTGGTTACTATGAAAACAAGATGGAATAGGGTATGCACGCTATGTGTTCGATGAAATATAGCAACGACGAAATCATGAAACCATTGGCTTGATATTGAGACGGATTATCTTATTTGCTTAGGTCAATGATTATAGGACGAGACAGAATCCATAGGATTTGTATTGGTCATCAACAAGGTATGCTAAGGCTCACTCCTTCATTATTTTGGCATGATCAAAGAATAAACGTAACAGTAACGACGTCCCTCCAAACTCTAATCTTAAAACTCAAGCTTTTGCTATAATTAGTTTAGATTGATATACATCTCATTTCCCTCATTGGTTGTGTCGGGAGTAGTTCCCACTTTAATTCTATTTTGAATAATACACCTTTTTGCAAATTTGGTTGATTCTTGGAAAATTGGTACAGACACAGTAACATAACGATGGTTGGAGGATAACAACGATGAGTCACTCTGATTGGATTCCTAAGGCCCTTCAGATTCATCGTTTGCATTACACTTATATATATGTATATATTTTCTTACTGAGCCGCTCTATAGTCGGTCGAGTACGGTTCTTATATGCGCGCACCACTGTAGTTGGTTCTAATACTACTGGGTCTTATATCTGAGTTGGGTATAACTTAGTCCTCTGTAGGATGGGTATGATATGATATTATACTTTATGATATGATTTTCCCCATAGAGTGGTTTGACACTATATTATAAATATATATATATATATGACCCCAATAAGTGGCTTGATTTTATAGACATGCATATATATATATATTCATGATTGAGTCAGTGTATACCCTCAGAGGCTATTTATGAGTTTAAGGTTGACTTCTATACTCTCCCTTAATATTTTATCCTTTACATATATGTTATGTGCCTTACATATTCAGTACATCTTTCGTACTAATGTCCTTTTACATGGACACTGCGTTTCATGCTCGCGGGTACAAATATTGATTCAGACGATACTTCGCAATAGGTGACTTAATTCGGCTGAGGGTTATCAGACTCCTTTTTTGGGAGTTGTCCAGTGTATTATTAGGTATGGTGTTGTATATACGTATACAGTTGGGTATGACGGGGTCCTGTCCTGACCATATGTGATGGTATACTCTTTAGAGTCTTGTACACTGTTGTCATGTCTATAATAGTCTTGTATGGCCTTGCCGGCCTTGTTGTATAAATATCAATGTATGTTAGTACTTTTCTGCATATGGGTGGTTATGTCTTTTTATCAGATAGTCATTCACTAGAGGCCTTGTCATCCATATCTTGGTGAGTATATTACAAGTATCAGGATTGGTATGCTCGGCCTTAGGGCATCGGGTCCTATCCACACACCCCAAGGTTGGGGTGTGACAAACTTGGTATTAGAGCAGGTCAGTCCTAAGGATTTCTACAAGCCCGTTAGTAGTCTTTCGTAAGGGTGTGTTGTGCGCCACACTTATAAATAGGTCACTATAGGGCATTTAGGATGGTTTCCTTCTTTCTTGATCTAGATAGTGAACTTGAGTCAAGCTGTAAGTATTCCCTTCCTAACCTCATCATGTTTACGATTTCAGTGATGTCTTCTTAAAGAGATACACCTTCTATCAAGACCGACCCATCAGAGAGTACGAGTGGGTTACCTCCCCATCAGTCTTCAACCCAGATACGATCAAGGAAATTGAGAGAGACCCCCGTACCATCATATATACTTTATGATATACCCCAGCATTGTCTGACGAAGATAATAGAAGGGAAATTAAGGTATTGACCCAGCTGGGGCCTCTCATACATCATACCGATCTGGTATGATCGATGGTGATAGACCTCTGGAAGGGTCAGATAGTTCACAGCCTAGGGAGTCCATTGGCCAGGGATAGTAGTAAGGCTGACTCAGTTGGAGCAAGAAAGATTATGAGAGTTAGAGTAGTTGGTGGTTATCGGGGAAGGAAGAACGAGGAAGGATTTCAGAAGCATGATCAACATGACAACTGTTTGTGAAAGATCAGGTATGATTAGAGTTCTCGGGTATGACTGAGGTAGGGGTCACAGCCCTCAATATATCAGGATCAGAATAGGAGTGGTTTAGACCGAGTGGGATTGTCTAGGCCATGTTGTAGGATATGTGGATGGATGCTTGTTGGACCTTGTCGCATGCAGATAGGGGTTTGTTATTGGTGTGGTAATCGAAAACACAAGATACGAGAGTGTCCAGGGTTGTCCTATGGAGGGAAGAGAAGAGCGAGTATGTAACTTCGAGTTCTGATACTATCCGACAAGGACATACGAGCGTTGTTATGCTGTTGATTTTATTATTCATCTCCCTACTTTCTACATATGCAAATAGACTTGTTTTATACTCTATAAGAGTGAGTGGCACCGTATTAGGAGTCGATTTCCCAAAATTCCCATCAAAATAAGATATTCTGATAAGAAAGTGTCGTGGATGTAATGACATTAACTGAAGAGGAAGCTGCTTGTCCAATGGATAGTTAAAGTTCCGTATGAATATTGTAAATTGGGAGGATACGGAACACTCATACCAAGCTAGTGCTGGAACTTGTGTCATTTTTTGAAGAACTACTAGGTAAACTTTGAATTCGTGTTAATGTATCACCCAACGATTGTATAAAAGTTCCAGGCTTTGGGTAAGGAATGACAAGTTGATATAAAATCGAACAAAGATATAAAATAAAGAGGATCGTCGGAAAGTTTGGAAAGTCATGAGGACCCTTCTTGTTCCTTAGTGATTTATGTCCTATTGAATGTGGGAATTTTCCATAAATGCCTGACTTAAATAATAACCCCGGGCTAGAGGAATGATAGGGGAATAGATTTTCGGAATCAAGTTACATGAAGCTTCATTTTAGGAGATGGTTAAAGCAAAGGGGAGAAGAATGTTAGGCCTGAACCAGCAACATCAATACCTCCACAAGGATCAGACCATGTGAGAAGGCTGAAAACAAGATAAGTCTGATTGAGAAAACAAGAGAATACCTCATCTATTGTGAACAAATTCATTCGTGAGTGACGACAAAGGGTTATAGATTTTCAACAATGGGCGATGAGGATTTTAAGTTTTGTGGTGTGATTCTACGAACCAACTGAGTGAAAATAACCAGTTAGATACAGTTTAAGTTAAAGGTCATGATATAATAGAGGAGTAATTATAAGAAGTAAGAAGGATGTTCGGAAAATATAAGCGGAATGTTACGACAAGATACTAAGACCACATGGTATTTCTCGTAGGTTCAAACAAGCAAAAATATTCCAAATGATAAGGGTACCAATGATAAGACCAGGAAGCACCCACAAAAGTATAAACACCTTGAAGATAGTGACCATGGAAAATAAATGATATGTAGATCCCTCCAGCCAAAAAGGTAGAACCTCAAAGCATGGGAGCGATGAGTATAAGTGATCCATCAAATTAGGGGATTCTTAAAGATATTTAAGTCAGAAATGTAAAGATTAAGGGATTGAGTGATAAATCAATAAAAGATCTAATACCCATTAAGGGGTAAAGTTTGGGTAAGTAGTAAAGTGAAATCGGGCAACAATTTGAACTTGGGTATATCGAACACTAATTTCATCCCGACACCAGCAAGATTATAGAGACTAAGTAATGGAGGTAATAATGAACGGCTGATGTGGGCATATAACGAAATGATAAAATGATCGACAGACCTCAAAAAGGCAAAAGTAAATATTAAGGAAAAAGAGTTAAAGGGTAGGGAGGATAAAGTAAAGATAAAACGGAAGTAAATAATAGTAAATTGGTTATTTATCAAATTGACTGGAAACTCCACGGGATGGATAATGTGGTTAACGTGAGGTCTAGAGACAATGGTTGAAAAAAGATCTTGACCTAAGCTATAAAGATGAAAGCATTATCTCAAAGTATGGTGATCATGGTGAATCTAGCAGATTTATGCTTCGCAGACATGAATTCTTCAATGACAAAAGGGTAGGACAACCCTTAGCATAACCAACACTAAAGGATAGTACGAGTATGTTAAGGATTTTTCTCCAGATAATGTATATACGACGTATTTAGCAAAAGAATAGTCGAATATAGCGAATAGCAAAGCTTGAAGTTAGCAGAATCCAGTATCGCATTTTTAATGTAAAGATTAATGTTTATCCCAAAATAGTAGACTCTTAGAGATATAGACGACAGAGAGAAAAGACGTCGAAGGTGAGAAGATGTTGACCTTCAGTACGTAAAAAAAAGGGGGAACGTAAGATAAATAGTAAAGAAGCGATACACATTGAGAAAGGATACTTGAGTAAAATGGGGTTCGATTAAGGGGAAGATAGACCTATTATAGATTAATTACCTATAGAATACCCAAATGGGAGACGTTATGAGAAGTAAGAGATTTTGATGTAATAGACAAGGACGTAGTTGACGATATGGTCAACTAGGAAGTGGAGGAAAATGATGATTTAAGGAAATAGTAAGATAACAAGTAGCTAGTAGAAATGGAAGTTGGGTGATGATAATTCCCTCAAGAAAAAATGCGAAAGGCCCTTATCTTATATATATAGAATTAAGGGAACATCGAGATGAAGGATGTCGTATAAATCCACCCATCTAGAATATATGAAGATATAGCATAACGTGAAGTAAAGGTAGTAATGAAAACTATACTAAAAATTAGAGGTTGACGGTAGACACATAAGAGGATGCACACTTGTAGCAGGAAATAGTTAATTAAGGATTATTGGGTGACATGTGAGTTACTAAAGTTTATCTCATTACCATCATAAACCATCCTGATCTCGAAGACTGATATATAAATGGCTTGATAGTTCATATCATAGAAATCAGGACTGTCTATAAGGTCAAAGATTGGCTAATAATTCGTACTAAGAATGATATCCATTTTTTGGAAGTTATCTCGAACCATTGTACAAACACTCCCTCTCTTTGGAAAATGACCTTTAAGAAAAAGGTTAAAAGGGGACTTTAGATGTTCAGATTCAGCCCCTCCTTCATCCTAATGGACCGGCCAAAAGTAAGATTCAAATTGCAGGAATTATATTATATGTAGGCATATTGAACTTGAAATGACAGTAACCAGTATATAAGGCACTGGCATGCTCACACATAAAGTTTGTGTTTGGACAAGATTCCTATTGAATAACGAAGATGACATCAATTCATGGTAGAGGTAGTAAATGGGATCTAGTAAGTTATGAGAGAATGTTGGGTTAAAAAAGGATATTTTAGAATACTAGACAACAAGAAAAGAATAAAATTTTCTTACATTAGATACTAAGAGCATTTATTAGGTATCCCTTTCAGATTCCACCATGGTAGGGATGTGAGGATAAGAAAGAACTTATTGAATGAAATGAGTATGTCTATAAGTGTGATGATATGACTAATGTAAGAAAAGAATGTATAAGAATATGGGACAGGGATGGAAGAATAGAAGGAGGAACACACACAGATAACCTTTTTGTTTTCAAAAAACTTCTGACCTATGACAATCATCGCGCAACATCTTCTTATTATAATTCTACTTGTGCTCCACATCTACGAACTTCTATCACATAAATCCTATCGTGTGATGAAAATTGTAACAAGGGAATGAAGGAAATAGTTCAGATGTCAGGATTCAACGATTTGGATATATTGCAGTCACTAAGTGATAATGTAAAAGAGACATATGACCGTGTAGGGTCGATAATGTACCGATAATATTTTTTTTGTGTAACCCAAAATAAGGCAATGGGTTAATATGATCTTATATACCGAAGAAGCTCTGCCAAGGTTTACAGAAGCCTCAACATTCGAGGAAAAATGTTCTTAAGGGGGGGAGGATGTTACACCTCGTAAATTCGCATATCGAATATACCTTAAGTTAGTAAGACTAATATAAGGAAGAAGATTGCATGCAAGAAATAAGGGATGGTCGAGTTCGAACCGAATCATTAATGAGAGTTTAAAGCACTGTTATATCCTTTGTGCTGACAATCTTTATATTGAGTGCATTGTGTTAAGTCAATATAATATTGGAATAATATAACAACCATAAAAGGGATGAGGAATTCCTTGGATTAATGTTGGAAGCATATCCAAAATATTCTGAGTTATACTCATCATTTTGCGCAAGTTTGAGAACTCGATTATCCGATTTAAGCCTCTAGGACTCGAGCCCTATTCCAAGGGTAATATATGACATAAATGTATGTTAAGAAGGTTTATAAATGATTATAAGTCATTGGGATCAAATAAATTACATCTCGACAAAGTTTGACGAAGAAAGGACGATACGCTAAACGTTTCCCACAACAAAACCCATTCTGCACCGCGAATGGGGAAGCGAATCAAAGAAACCTCTCCAACACATCACTTACATTATATGTGGTGGCATATGCGGCCACATATGGGCATATGTGCCGCATATGTAAGGCGGCGGGCTGCCTATATAAGGCCCAATCTGGAACCATTCTCATTTTATCCCATTTTCACTCCAAATTAAACCCATATCATTGAAGATCCATTTGATAAGGTTTGAAGGTTATTTATATCTCAGGAAATCTTGGATCATCTCGGAAACTCCCTCGGATTGTCAGAAACAACTCTAATGTCTTGGAAAATTGAAAAGAGCTTTGGTATAAATAATTTCTTGGATGATTAATGTATGATTCTTGTTATTATTATAATTCTTAAGCTTCTCTAGCTTAAAGTGATCTTGTAATAAAGAAATACCTGGAAGGTTAAGGTAAATCCCATAGTTGAACTTGATGGTTTTTGTATTAATTGTCAAGTGGATATAGTTAAGTTATTGAAAAGAGTTTAGAGTATATCTTGTGAAGTATGGTTGTTGTAACCTTGGAATTGTGTTAATTGATGAAGAAAGGATTATCTTAACTTTAATACTATGAAAACAAGATAGAATAGGGTATGCACGCTAAGTGTTTGACGAAATTTCGCAATGACAAAATCATGAAACCACTTGCTTGATATTGACATGGATTATCTTATTTGCTTAGGTCAACAATTATAGGACAAGCGGAAATCCATAGGAGTTGTATTGGTCGTCAATAAGGTATGTTAAGGCTCACTCCTTCATTCTTTTGGCATCATCGATGAATAAACGTAACAGTAATGACATTCCTCCAAAAAGAAATCTAATCTTAAAACTCAAGCTTGTGCTATCATTGTTTTAGATTGATATATATTTCATTGCACTCATTGGTTGTGTCAGGAGTAGTTCCCACCTTAATTCTAATTCGAATAATAAACCTTTTTACAAATCTAGTTTATTCTTGGAAAATATGTACAGACACAGTTCTATAACGATAGTCGGAGGATAACGATATTGAGTCACTCCGATTGGTTTCTTAAGGCCCTTCAGAGTCATCATTTACATTGCACTTACATATATATGTATCTACTTTCTTACTATGTCATGCTATAGTCGGTCAGGTATGTCGCTTAAATACACATACCACTACAGTTGGATCTGATAGAAGCGAGTCCCATATTTGGGTCAGGTACGACCGAGTCTTTTACAAGGCTGGGTACATTATGATATGATACTTTATGATATGATTTACCACACAGACTATATTGATACTATATATATATATATATATATATATATATATATATATGCGACAAAAAAGTGCCACCAAAACTTAAAGGAAAGTTCTATAAGGTGGTGATTAGACCGACTATATTTTATGGGGCGGAGTGTTGGCCAGTCAAGACTTCACACATACAAAAGATAAAAGTTACGAAGATGAGGATGCTGAGATGGATGTGTGGGAATACAAAGAGAGATATGAGTAGAAATGATGATATCCGAGAGAAAGTGGGAGTGACCTCAGTGGATGATAAGATGTGGGAAGCGAGGTTCAGATGGTTTGGGCATGTGCAGAGGAGAGACATAGGTTCCCTAGTGCGAAGGTGTGAGAGGTTGTCTATGGCCGGGTTTATGAGGGGGAGAGGTAGGCCGATGAAGTATTGGGGAGAGGTGATTAGATGAGATATGGCGTAGGTACAACTTACTTAGGACATGACCTTAGATAGGGGGTTGTGGAGGACACAGATTAGGGTATAAGAGTAATAGGTACTCAAGCATAGTCCTACTTATACTTACAAATTGATAGTTGTAGTTTTATTATTGTAGGCCCGATTAGCCAATCCCACTTATAGGGACATTATTTCTTTATAATCCACTGTAGTTTGATTTCTGCTACTATGTGTTCTTTAGTGTATTTTGTGTATTTTGTTTATCTTATTTAGTTGTGTTAGATACTGCTCCCTTTTGTTCGAATGCACTTTATACTGCTTTAATTCCTTATCTGAGTCTGGCCGTTTCTCTTGCTTTACTCTTTACTCTTGATTTACTCTTGCTTTCTTTTGATTGCCTTACTTGTGATTATGCTTTGTCTTGAGCCGAGGGTCTCCCGGAAATAGTCGCTCTACCTACCAAAGTGGAGGTAAGGTCTGAGTACACTCTACCCTCTCCAGACCCCACGGTGTGGGATTTCACTTGGTATGTTATTATTGTTGTATATATATATGGCCCCAACGAGTGGTTTGATTTTACAAACATGCATATATATATTCATAATTGAATCAGTTTATGCCCTTAGAGGCTATTTATAAGTTTCAGGTTGACTTTTATACTCTCCCTTCATATTTCATCCTTTACTTCTATGTTATTTATCTTACATATTGAGTACATCTTTCATACTAATGTCCCATTCTGGGACACTGTGTTTCATACATGTAGGTACAAATAGAGATTTAGATGATACTTCACAGTAGGTGACTTGATTCAGCTGAGGGTTTTCATACTCCCTTCTTCTGGAGTTGTCCAGTGTTTTGTTAGGGATGGTGTGGTATATATATATATAGTTGGGTATGGCAGGGCCCTGACTCGACCATATATTGTTGGTATACTCTTTAGAGGCTTGTAGGAAGTCTTCATGTATATAGTAGTCTTATGTGGCCTTGCTGGCCTTGTTGTATATATAAAATTGTATGTTAGGACTTTTCTTCATATAGGTGGTTATGCCTTTCAATCAGATAGTCAATCATCAGAGGCCTTGTCAACCCATATCTTGGTGAGTACATTATAGGTATCAAGATTAGTACACTCGGGCCTTAGGACACCGGGTTTTGGCCACACCTTCCTAAGGTTGGGGTATGACAATTCAGATACAAATTTCCTTTAGGGCTATATTATTTGCCTTTAGGGCTAAGCACTTACCTTCGGGGCTATTTACATCTGCCTTCGACACTATCCACACCTGTCTTCGGGGCTATGCACTTACAAAATAGATCCCGCGTAAGATCGGAATATTGTTTTTAGTATTTTAGTTATGATAAGAATATCTAGAAGTTTAGTTTGTATAATACATAAAAATGCAGGAAGGACCAGTAGCCGAAGTTGGTAGAGATAGCGTAGCATATTATGACAGTAAAAGCTCAATGGATAGATAGAATGACTAAGTGATCTGGATAACGGTGATCTGATAAGAGATATAGGGTTGTGGTAAGTCCATCCTTATCCTTAGCTTTCAATAAAGATTTTATTGTACTTACTCATGTTCGTCATCTTTAGAGTTTATATTTATATTATTTCTGCCTTACATACTTGGTATATTTTGTTATACTAATGTCCCATTACTAGGGCATTGCGTTTCATGCCTATAGGTGCAGGTAATCAGTATGACGATCCCTCTTAGTAGACGAGGTCGATATTCAGTGGAGGATAGGCAATACACCATCTCTTTCAGAGTGCACCCGAGTCTAGAGGTTAGGTATCAGCTTTTGTTATGTGTAGGCAGGGGCCCTATCTTAACCATGTGGATGTCAGTTACTCTTAGAGGTTTTGTATATACAAGTTCATTATATACAGTATGTTAGTGGCCTTGCCAACCCTTATTTATGATTTTTCTTAATTGCCCGGTGTGGATACTTAGAGTGGTCTCTTCGGCCCATAATAGCTTATAATAATAATGAGTTCAGCCAAATCATCCTATGTATGTCCTAGTTATGCCCAACAATCAGGAGTTACAACATGGTTCTCTCATGCCAGTATGGCACCAGGTGTCATCCATGCCTCACCTAGGTTGGGGTGTGACAAAGCAGTCTATCAAGTATTGCATGTGTTGATGTTGTGAAAATGTATAGGGGATCCCTCCAGTATTACTCTTGTAGAGGATGTCCAAATTTTAAAGGATCTTTCTTACGAAGAGGTCCCAATTACTATATTATATCGTTAGGTCTGAAAACTATGAACGAAATAAGTAGCCTCTGTTAAGGTGTTATGGAGAAATAATAATATAGAAGAGATGACATGGGAGGTTGAGGAGGACATGATGTCCAGATATCCTTACATATTTCAGCCATCATGTTTATATTGACTCTCGTGCAATATGATTTTCTTATTCCTACCTTTTAGTAGTGAACTCATCTTATGTACGTTGTATAGACAATGATCACGACACAGATGACAATCATAGCTCAAACTATGAGACTTCACAGTTGAGGTGAGTTATGGCTAATTGTATTAATCTTCTGATAGTTAGATGGTCATGCGGGGCCAATATGATACTGCATATGTTGTTGTTTAGTATTGTGAGGCATTTATTGTGTTTTCTGGTTGCGTGGTAGGTTTAGATAGTCCTATTTATAGAGAAAAATCAGGCAAGGTGTATAGAAGAGATAAGAGTTAAGAATCCTCAGTTACGTCCCTCAACATTCGAGGATAATGTTCTTAAGATGGGAAAGATGTTACACCCCGTAGTTTGTACGCGAGTGAGAACGTAGTTAATTTACTTAAATTCTGGTAACTCAAGACCCTTTCTAAGGGTCACCTATGACTCAGATGGATGTTAAGGTGTATAGAAGGTTAGAGGTCATTTGGGTTGAAGGAAACGTCCCTCGACGAAGTTAGCATGATATGCTAAGCGTTCCATATTGTGGAACCTATTTTGCCTCACAAATCAGGGCTGCAGATTAGGCCACCATTTTACCACTTCACTACCACCATCTGTAGTGGGAAATGTAGCCGCAAATGGGGATCTGTGCCACAGATCCTACCGAAGAAGGGAGGCGGCGGACATGTGTATTTAAGGTCAAGTTCGAGGGAATCTCACTTGTCATTTCTTTTTGTCCTATGTAGCTCCAAAGCACTCCGAAACTCTCTCCAAATGCTCTTATACTATTGAAGCACATTTCCATGAGCTTATGATGTGATGTCCCCCTTGAAGGCTTAGATCATCTTGAAATCCTCTCTAACTTGTTAAGTGAAGTTGAGGGTTCTTAGAGATTGGAAGAAATATTGTTGAGTGAAGTTAAGGTATGTTTTTCTACTCCTAAATTTTCTCTATCTCCTCTTAGCTTATCTAGTTGAAGTGATAAAGATAACATGAATATTAAGCTAAACACTATGAAAGAGATGTTGTGATTATTGAATTTTTTTGGTTACTTACTTGAGGTGTTTATGGCTAGAAGTTATAAGGTGTGATAGTTAAGATCTTGGTTGTATTGTAGTTCACACAGGGGAGTTGATAAAACTTTGGTTTCCATGAGAGAAAAATATGAGAATTATGCACTCCAAGTGTTCGATAGAATATCGTAGAGATTAGATTCTTAGGTTATTGTTCCGATTATGATTCATGCTAACTATATTATGTATATCATCACACGTAGAGTGTATTGGAACCTATGATACCATCATAACTAAGGTGATTGAGGTATGTTAGTCTAACCCTTCTTTCAAAAGCATGAATTCCAAAACGTATGTCGATATCTAAAAAAAATGTCGAGCGAAGTATTCTAAGTCCATGTCTATTCTCCCTTGTCATGAGTAATTTTCTCTCTTGATATCATATCGTGTATGTCTTGTCTTGTCAACTATATATTTAAGTTTCATATCCCTCCCAGGTGGAGCGTATCAATAGAATTAGTTATCGCGTCGACCAGGTATCGTTCCAGAGTAAAGAAAGGAGCTTTATGAGTAATATAGAAAGTCGAATGTGCTACTACAACTATAGTATATTATGAACACCACCGAACTAATATCGGTGGTACAGTTATATACGTGTATAAACACCCTAGGCTATAACTGGAAGGGAGTAATACATATACAAATACCTCTCCATGTAGATGCCCAGATAGACCTCCCAGTAGGAGCTATTGAGTCTTAGTTGTCTGTTGATACCTCTTTTGGAGCTTCCGAGTCAGGTGTTTGAGTTTAGTCATGTATATATATTCAGATAATGGGTAGGTCGGGGTCCTGTTCCGACCATATGACATTTTTGTTACTCGTACAGGCTTGTAGACTTGGTCGGCCAAATTTGTAGTGGTGTATGGCCTTATCGGCCTTGTTTTTATTTTGTTAATTTATTACACAACTTTGTCAGCCTTGTATATATACATATATGTTTTGGGTTGTTTTCCCTCATTTAGTTTTGGACATTCAAATTTCATCCTTGTTTACAGATTCTGGCCTTATCGGCCCCTCCCTTGTTTTGATTGTGTTTCAATTCAGATTACATTCTGATAAGACCTTGTCGGCTGGAAGTTTTATACGTTTAGAAGTCTTGTTTCAGATGGTACACTCGATAAAATGAGGCATCGAGTGCTGGACATACCTCTCCAAGTTGAGGTGTGACACACTACTTATCTATCCATTTTTCCTAGGAATCTTATCACACTCCCATGAATTAACTTATGTCTTCTAGTGAACTCCCCATATTATACCTATCGCTTTACTGAATTTTATATCAACCTTTCACAACCCCTTTGCTACTTATCTTATTAGTAGCGTCACGGAAAAACACTTTTTTGTTTCTAACCTTCTTTAACTGGCATTATTCCTTAACTGCTTAATATGGTGTTACATACTTTAGTAATCCCTTAGTGTAGATCTTCCTTATTAATACATCCTGATCTTACCATCTATCTTCCATAAGCTAACATATATTACAACCTATTCATAAGGAGCAGGAACTACCTACTTAAACTTTCCCGCACATTTGGCTAACATCTTACTTACGTAAGCATCATAATGAAGAAACTGGGCTGCATATCCATTGCAACAATGATAAGGGTTTATACCGCATTAACTTAAAGAAGCATAAGTATGGCCCTGATTATTGTTCAGAGATAAGAGCTCCACTTTGATCCTTACCTTATCTTGTAACTTATTTCCATTGAAATGCCTTAAATTCTCATTAACACGATGAAATTTAAATTCTACAATCAAGATATCAGTAATACAGAACATGTAGTATCTTGTTACCAACTTATAAAAGGCGGGGTTTCACAAAATATAATGTATATACCTGTACTTGGAATAAAATCTCACATTACACCGGAGCCTGATGCTCCATCCCCACTCCTATCTTGGTCTTTTACGCATAAGTATCAGACACATCCGTATCTTATATCTCTTGCTTCCATACCAATAACAAATTCACATACCTACACGACATTGGTTGGCATGCACCTGACCGCACTGATGACACAATGACCATGGCGGTTTCACTCTACTTGTACTATTACGATCCTGGCATACTGACATTTGCGAACCCAGCTTCAACCTTACCTAAGAGCTCTAGCCACGCATAAATTATTGCACAAACTTGATCTACCGCAACCTATTATCATTCGGTAATTCCCTGAAAATTATCAACATTCCTAGCCCTCTTAGTCCACCCCATAGCTTCATCCAAATCATCTCCTAAAAATACAAATGGCTCTCACTCCCTAGACTCCTTAGGCTGTGATCTCCCCGACCCTTCGAGCACTCTATCACTATCTGGGGTTCTGGGTGACTCCAATCCTGTGAGGTAACCAACTGCATGAATACCTCAATCGGTTTCCTCACATCCTGATCATACGGACCTGGTCGTGGAACTGCTAGGCCTAATGATACTGAAACTTCCCTCATATCCTCTAGTACTAGTTGAATCGGGGCTATCCAAGGAAGTGACTCACTCTGGGCCTTAGATGGATCAGTCGCAATAGAGGGTGTGCATCTCATAACTTCATCACTTCATGCCTTAGATCTATCTCAATAGAGGGCACACATCGTATACCCTATCACAATTTTTTCTTAACATCCTAGCTAGTTGTAGGTCTTCTGGGAAAAGACATCTTCGTACAACCTACACCAATGCAAATGTTAGACTCGATTCCCTACAACTCATCTCTATCGCATGATCTAGAATATGAAAGGAAGGTAACCATCCTAACCCGTAGCCTCCTGCTTATAAGTGTGGCGTGTAACACACCCATAAACAAGACTCTACTAGATACGGCTTGTACACAAACCTAGGACACACCTACTCTAATACCAAGTTTTTCACGTCCCAACCTTGGGGTGTAGCTGGCACCCAGTGCCCTAATAGCCCAAGTGTACCATATATGTAACGTAACTTAGATATACATGTAATTGGGCTAACAAACCCTTGGGATGACCTTTATACAACAATTGGGACATAATAACCTGTAAAGGCATAAAAGCCCAAACAAATATACATGGAGAAGGCCGACCACGCCACAATACACATCAGCTAGCTAACAGAAAGTCTACAAGGCCATACATGATATCAATATACAGAACAACTGTCTACCAGCCTCTAAGGAGTACATGAACATCATAAGGTAGGGACAGGGCCCCGTCATACCCATACTATGTACATAAAGCCATACCGACTCAGACTATCACCTACGGAACAAGTGTAGAGCTCTGACACCATGGCTGAGTTGAGAACCTACTAGAAATGGTCGTCACTCTATCTAGTTGAACCTGATGTCATGAAACGAGTGCCCCCAACAAAAGAACGTCAGTACGAACAACATGCTGAATATGTAAGGCAAGTAAGGCATAAAGAGGTGCAGTACTATAAAGAGAGATAAAAAGACAACATATAACTCTGAATGGCACTGAGGGTGTATAATATGCATGCTTCCATTTAAGAAAATATAATTATATATATACGCCTCGTAATGGGGCAATACTATCATCATCAAGTATCTCTCTTAGGCTAATATCATCATAACATACCCAACTGCACCTGTGTGCACATATAAGTGTCGTACCCCGCTGACTATAGTGGGATAACTATATCACTGACCAACAAAAGGAAGATATCATAAACTCCATCAAAACTGATGAAGAAGGAATACCAATCCTTGATGAACAAGGTGAACCCCTACAAGATGCAGTGTCAACCTTGATACTCACAATCTCTTTAAACTTCATAGGAGATTCTTCGCATCTAAAGGATAAAAATGCCAAGTAACTTTCAAATATCAAATGCAAAAAACTTAGTGATTTCCAATGGTACAAAAATACTTTCTTAACCAGAGTCATGCTTAGGGAAGATTCCAACCATTTTGGAAAGAGAAATTTCTGGCCGAACAACCTACCCTTTTAGGAGAAAATGGTAGAAATAAAATCAAGAAGAATTGTGGAAAATAGATAATACCCTACAATGAGTTTACATACGGACAACTAGTCAGTATAACTCAACAGGAAGGTCTAAAGATCTGCCAAGACCTAAAATTACAAAAACACCTTAAGTGGGAGCTAAAGAGAACTAGGTGCGTACTAGGTACTTTTTGCAAATAATTTGATACAAATTCCACAAAACCTCTCCAAGTTGTACAGGAAAATGTAGCAAGACTCATAAATCCCATAAGAATACATCAAGAGGTTACAAGAAGAAGGATTTCAGGACTAATGAAGAGTATTATAAAAATCCTTATAAAAATACTCGTTATTCCAGGAATAAACCAAATCCCAAAAAGACTGATTTCAAATACAAAGATATTACATGTTACAAATGCAATAAAAAAGGACATACTTTGAGATACTGCAAAATGAATAAAATATTACAAGAATTGAAACTAGACGATGAAGCAACCCAAAAAATCTCCAATCTTCTTGTAGACTCCTCCGATTCAAACATCAAGTCAGAATCTAACTATTTTTCTCTATCTTCAGAAGACAATAAAGCCCTTCAAATAGATTATTTGGTCACGACTAGTTCATCTGAAGATCCTGAAAAAGGTAAGGGAAAGCGTGTATGTGTTTTAACCAAAGACCAAGAATTCATGCTAGATATGGTTAAGCACATAGATACCCAACACCAAAGAGATTATTTGAATAAACTCCTCATATCCTTTACGGAGGAGAAAAAAGACAATAAAAATATAATTTTGCCTAATAATTCCAAAAATACCTATGACTTACCAAATATCCTGAAGAAGGGTAAAAAGATGAAAAATTCCAAAGAAACACTAGTTCTAGAGCTACAAAAAGAGATAAAACAAATAAAACTAGAGAACAAGGTTCTAAGGGAAAAACAAGAACAAGATTCTCTGTTAATAAAAACAATTCTTTCAAAAGACACCCAGGAGAGTTCTGAGTTTGATAATTCTAACATTGAAAATCCAGAAGAACCTTTTGAAAACCAACATCTATAAGAGATCCCAAAAGAATTTCTTACTGTCTTAAGACAAATCACGTCAAATAAATACCTAGTAAAAATAACCCTTAAGTTCCCAGGCAATTTTAGGATCACGACAATTGCTCTTTTTGACACATGAGCAGATTTGAATTGCATAAAAATAAGTTTAATACCAGAAGAATTCCACGAAAAAACTCATGAGACATTAGCAGCTGCTAATAATACTAAATTAGAGATTAATTTCCAAACTCGTGCGTCAATTATTAATGAGGGTATTACTATAGCAACATCGTTTGTTTTAGTAAAAGACATACACAATTTCGTCACCTTAGGAACACCGTTTATAAATATTATCACCCCTTATAAGGTAGATAACGATTTCATATCTTTTGATTTCAATAAAATTTAAAATTCTATTTTTGACAAAATAAAAAACAAGAGACCTCAATCTGATAAAAATCTATTCTTATCACCTAGAAGAATTGAGAAATGATTTTTTTTATCAGACACTTGGATCTCCTAGAACCTATCATATCTGTTCTATCAAATTAATTACCTTTGCATCTAAAAAAATTTTGAAACATGATTTACAATATTTTCAAAACATTGAATTAAAGAATGTTTTCTGAAAATTGATTCCTAACATTTTTTACTTTAAAGAAAATATCTTAACCCGTGATTACCTCAAAAACAGGAGAAAAAATCCACAAATTCTTGATAATGGTTGCAATGCAGAAATGTCCTATCATTGTCACTTGCCCCACTGTTTCGGCTACAAGGACAAGATATCCATAAAGGACATGCGAGAATTCGGAAAATACTGTAACCACAGGATGTGTGGAGCCTTACTCCAAAAGCGAAAGGATGAAGCTTCTCTACCAATAAATACACTAGTTGTTGCACCACAACAACAAACAAATTCCATGGCCCCCAAAAAACCCATAAACTCCACCACCTACAAACCAACAAAGGAAGAAAAAGAAAAATTCCCTGCCAAAACTCCTACCGAAAAACCCATGACATGGTATGATGCAGTCATGAAAGAAGAAAATGAAAATGAAAACACCGCAGAATCTGTGCAGAAAACACCAGCAAATCCTGCACAGGAAGTAACTACTGAAAACATTCTACAATTCCTTGCAAAATCCCCGAAATTACAGAAGGCATTGTTACAACTTCAAATTCCCAAACAAGAAGTTGTTCAACACTCAAGAGAGGAAAAAACCTCTCAAAATTTTACAAAAATCGAGAAAGGAGAATATTCAAAAACAATTTTCAAAATCCCAACTTGTGGTACCACAAGTCCCCAAAAAACCGGTTTTTGAATTTTTTATAAAACCTTTATTTACAAAATATTGTAACTATTGAAAAAGGTTTTTTTGATGAAGACCTTTTTTTAGCATTACAAAATTATTTTGGACCCAGATGGTTTTACAAATCATGGGATATTTTAAAAACCCCATATTTTTATCAAGTTATCCTTGAAATATCAGGATCAGCAACAATTAAAAATAATGATTATAAAATTAACTCAGATCTCTCTTACTCTATTTGCAAAATATTAGGAGTAATTGCTCCAAGCGATTGGGGGAATGAATTGTCTCAACTTCTAAACATCCCATATACACATCAAAATACCACATTTTTTAATATTACATTTAATTACTGGGATTACCAACAAGCTTGGTTCAATTTCTTTTTTGTTCAAAATATTGGTCGACGTCATACTTGGCTCTTTCATTTTGATATCTCATGTATTCCATCCCAATTTCCAACATGGTGGAATTCATGGTGGGAACAATTTGGATTCACCCTTGAAATACAAAAACACCAAGTCACTAAATCTTTCAGCCTCATCCCTAAATAAACCCAACGAGTTATAAAAAAGATTTGTGCCACTACACCTTTTTCACACGAAATTCCATTTGCCATGGGTATTCACATGGTTTGTAGATTATTCTGAAAATAAAATCCCAATGGTCCGAAGAAGGTTCAAAATCAGATGGTGGGACAGCTTTAAAATACCAGCAAGTCTCGCACCACACAGAGTCCAGAAATAGCTAAATACCCAGAAATTCATTCAGGTACAGGTGCCACTAAAAACACCACAGGCACCGCTACAAACACCGGAGCACACCCAGTTTCTTTCACAGAAATCCTAGATGGCCTCAATGCTTGTAGCAGCCAAAAATCCAGAAGAAATGCAAGCAATAATTCTAAAATTTGCACCGTCTTCATCAAAACAAAGTTCTTCAACAGAATTAAAAGAATCAGAAATTGATATTGAAGACAGTCCAGTTTTTGGAAACAGTGGATTCTGAAGAAAAATTGCCAAAAGAAGACAAAATACCCGGAATAAAGTTCAGAAAAAATTCCGACAAAAGAAAATGCCCGAAAAGAGAGACTTTCTAAAGGGAAATAGTAAAAGCAAAAGATTCCAGCAACAATTTGAGAAAATTCCAAAATTAATGATGTCATGGATGATGTCATTCTCCAGTCGGATGAATAGTTAGCTTCCTTTTTATTTACCAAAATGTCATGTAAAACTCCTATAAAAGGAAACTCGCTCCCCCTTAGTTAGACAAGTTTTTTCTTTCATAGATTTTAGATTCTAGAGAGAAGTGTAAGCTCACTCTAAATTCCAATTGCCCTCATCTAAATTCCCTCATATGATTCCCCTCATCTAAATCCCCTCATATGATTCCCCTCATATGACCTCAAATACCTTAGCCAAAATCCCCCAAAATACCTTGGAAATTCCCAAGATAAAAATCCTTGATATAAATCTTTGTAAGTTTTAATATTTTGAATAAATCTGATTATGGAAGGTTCTACCTCCTAATATTTTATTAAATTCATGTTCTTTAAACTCGTGATTTTAAATTCTTTAAATTCTTGCATTAAATCCTTGGTCGGTTCTACCGCCTATTTAATTTAAATTCTTGCAGATCCTTTGAATTATGGTTTCCTTGACTGGAACCTTAATTTGTAAGTTAATCTTACTTTACTTTCTGCATATTTCAATTATCTTTTAATTCTTCAATCCCTTATATATCAATTCCTTCCTTGCCTATTATCCCATTTTGATCCTCGGTCGTAGTTTGATATAATTGTTATCGGAATCATATGTTAAAGTTGTTAATTTATTGGATGATTGTGGGGTATCTGGAACAATGTGTTATGTATTAGAACTGTTGGATGTCCTAATTTTACTCAATTGATCATGTATAGCCTGAATCAATTCAGACTTATTTTGTTGGATATTTTTAACACTATCTTTGGATACCTGAAAAGGCTTAAAGATTGGGCTTTTCAATTTCATATCTTTGGTCTTTTCTGGGGAATCTATAGTGACCAACAGGTGGTTTTTTATATTGTTTTCTACTCGATCTAATTATTTTCCAATGTTATTTAAATTAATATTGGTGAAGTTATTTTGTGCGAGGATATTTTTTGTATTTGTTTTTTCATCCTCTGCAGGATTTTTAAGTGGAATTGTGTCTACAGGGCATCCATGAATGTTTAGGTTAATACCTTGTAGAGGAGTGTGGTTGGACTGGACTTTCCTAGAATCAGCTAGGGTTTCCCACTTTGGTGTTTTATTCCTAGTTGTAACGGGATTTACCATTTTGGAAAAGGGGTATTTTAGGGAATTTTTGGAGGAATATATTTCAAACCAGTCAATGAATATGATGTTTATCCTATGTTCATTTACAAAATCATAGAATTTTTCTTGTATTTTTGTCCTAGTATTTAAAAAGTTTTTGAAGAACCAAATTCTTATTTCTTGGTTGTATTTTTCATAAAAATCGTTTTTGTAGGAATTTATTATCTAATTGGAATTCCTTTTCTAAAACTTCAATTTTATTTATTATGTTCTCTGTTATCGAGGAAAACGTCAGAGTAGTAGGTTCTTAGTCCTCTATTTTTTCTCTAACACTGGAATTTTCATATACGGGTCTCGGTATTTCATTGATGTAGTCTACGTTTCTTAGATTGGGTAATTCTGATGTAGAATATCTAGGTTTTATTTTGTAAGGGGTATTTATTACCGAAGGAATTTGTGAGACTCTTCCTAAGTCTAGGATTTCTACGGAACTTGTATCATCATATCTACTACTCGTGGATATTTTATGGAACGATAGACTAACTCTATCATCCTAGTATTGGGTTATTTCTCTGAGATGGGTATTTGGTTGGGTAGTTTCTATAGGTTCAGGTTTAACTACTCCTTCCAGGATCCATTCTTCTGGTAGGGTAATATCCTTCCACCTAATAGGTCTTGGTATTACGGTATTAGATCTGGAAAGATCTGTTTGTAAAAGAAGGGTTTCACCTTTTTTTATTATGGTATCTAACTTTTGTGCCAAAAGCAGAAGTCATAGCTTTGTAATGGATTCTAAAAAATATTGCTACCGGAATTGAACCTTCAAGCATTTTGTAGTTGTGGGTTTTTATTTGTAAGACAGGGGATTTTTGGATATTTTTATCATTGAGGGATACTGAAAACTTTGGGTAACAATCAAAAGAGATTGGTCCTGTGCAGAGACTAGACTCAACAGAACTCAATAAGGAATCTTCAAAATTTGTGAATCTGGCATCTCTTAGGATAGCAAGAATTGAGGTGTTTAATCCTTACTTAGTCAAGGTTTTTATCTCTACTTGGACTAATCCAATATGGATGTATTTATAATTTCTTTCTCTATGTTTTTTCAAGGAATTTTGAGAAAGTAGTTGTACTGTTTCAAAGGGTTGAGATAATTGGATATCTCTTTCCTCTGTTTTGATAGTGAAATCGGTTTTGAAAAATTGGTATTTGGAATTTTTGTAAATTTGATCTCTATTTACTCTCGGTATTTCTCAATTATCAATCAATTTTTCCAAATCTTGTATAACGATTTCTTCCGAATTTATTATATTCTTTGAATCCATGGAAGATGTTGAACCAAAATCACAAGAAGTAGATCTATTAAGAAACGGATCCATGTATATAAAATCCTATTTTTGAAACTCGGGTTCTTCCTACAATCTCAGGCGTTTCACGGAGTCTGACTGCCTACACCCTTAAGGACTTACTACCCCGGACCATCCTAGGCAAAAAACCTCAGAAGAATCGGAACCTCTAAATAGGAATTTCATCTGGTCTGGACATCATATTTCTCTATATATAATGCATGAATGACCTCATAAGAACATCATGAACATGGTCGGAATGACATAAGGTCGTTATTCTCCAATTATCGTTATGTGTATACATGTATTAGATGTCGTGAAACCAATAATGAGCATGGAATATCACATAAATAAGAGATAATATAAGATGCGAAAAAGTACTCCCGACAAGGGACAAACAAGGGTCGATCAACGTTTCAATAGAATGAAAACATCAGCACTTCTAACTTAATAGTAGAGTCTCTTTTTGGAGGAACATTCATTTTTGTTTCATATTCGTTTAGATCATGACAATAGAAAGAAAGGGTATGTTTTACATACCTTTGTCACTTGGCCAATAATAGTTTACTAGTCCCCTTAAGCTCCACGGATGATAATCTACCTATTAGGGATGGTTTGGGTTAATATTGGATCAATAATCTAGAGATTGATTTACTGCGGCATTTCATCGAATACTAATGTGCATAGAACTTCATGTCCTTCAACAATGGCAACTTAACATCAAGACAATATCCATAGCCATTTCTAGTTTCATTTTCTCTTTATCAACTACAAATAAGATTAATCAACTGAACACCAATCTTAATTCAAACCCAACAGCCCAATAAGAGTTACAACAACAACAAACAATTTCCAAGTATTATATAGTCATTTCTTCTTCTAGTTAACAACTTCTTCAACAAGTTGTCCATGCAAACAAGCATAGGCATACCAATAACATCTTAACCAAGTTATTTCCCATGATCTCCAACCACACAAAATAATATATATAGCTTCAAAACAGTCCAATAATAAGATAACAACATCTCATGTGAATTCAAGTACTTGTTGTAGTTTCTCACTCAAACAACTCGACCAACACTTAATTAAGCTTAAGTAAAATCAAGAGGATATTATTCTTACCTCAACCAATAGGAACAAATTGAAATCCAAGCTTTGATCCATTCACAACAACCCTTAATCACTCCCCCAAAACACCACAGAGGTGTTATCCTTTATCTAGGCTAGCTTTTGATGTTAGATTATGGTATAATCACCTTGGATACACTTTAGGAAATTAGAGAGGGGTTTGGGAGGTCTTGAGAGAGAGTACGAACAGTTCTTGGTCAAAAATTTATTGAAAATGACCTCTCGATGAATTTAAGACAAGTTAAGGTAGTTATTGCCATCACTTTCACGCCCACTTTCACAGTCGTGATTCATTTAATGAGCCTGAAATGGTGTCGTGAAAATGGCCAACTTCTTCCATACTTCTGTTACCATTTCATAGTAGTGATTGTTCCATCTGACGGGTTGTGATCCATTTCACGGTCCGTGAAATCCACCACAACATTTTTTTCAAAAAAACTTGTTTCCTTTGAATTCCTTTGGCCCCGACACCCTTTGGAACACTCTCAACACTTGTCTATAGCCTTACTTAACCTCATATAGGTGTCATAACTTCTTTTGGCTTGCATTTGTTTGGTCACAATGTATTGGTGTAAAGAATAAAAGCTCAAATAGCTTAGCGACTCTTGAACTCTTGTGACCTCTTAAAGGTTTAACTTGATTACTTGCTTTATATCCTCAAAGATAATTTCTTCATTGACTTACGCTGACTAAATTATGACACATTCAATGTACAAAAGTATGGGATGTAACAAGGACTTATTGTCATACCTAGATGTTGTCACATGTATATTATATGTCCTCACTTATGGTGTATATGCATTGATAGACCTGTCTCTACATTATTCTTTGTTATGCCCTTTCTTGCTAGTAAGTTTGGATTAGAGACAAAGTTATTATAGATGTCGTATGAAGTGGCTACACTGGTTGGCGAGACGATTGTGCCTAGACAAGTTTATGCTGATATATATCCTTTCTTGCAGAATAGCTCCTGATGAGCTGGGAGAATTGAATCATCGCTTTGAAGGATTTATTGGAAAATGGATTTAGCAGGACTAGTACTTCACCGTGGGGTGCAGTAATGTTGTTTGTTCATACGAAATATGGTTCTATGAAGATGTGCATTGATTATTGGTAGTTAAATAAAGATACTATCAATAACAAGTATATACTTCTAAGGATCGATGATCTATTTGATCAACTATAGGGTTCTAAGTACTTCTTGAATATTGATTTGAGATCTGGGTACCACCAGTTGAGGGTGAAGTAGAAGGATATACCCAAGACAACTTTCAGGACCAAGTGTGGCCACTTTGAATTTCTTGTGATGTCTTTTTGGCTCATTAATGCAGCAACAACCTTCATGGACTTGAAAAATTGGGTCTTTAATTCATTCTTGGATGTCTTTGTGATTGTATTCATTGATGATATTATGATATATTTGCGTACTCAGGCGGATCATCCGGATCATTTGCGACTAGTGTTACAGATGCTCCAGGATCATAAGTTGTATGCCTAGCTCACCAAATGCGGGTTCTGGTTGAACTCAGTTGATTTTCTGGGCCATATAGTTTCTTTAAAATATATCAAAATGGATAGTCAGAAAATTGAAACAGTAAAGAATTGGCGAAGGCCAACGACTCCTATTGAGGTACGTAGTTCCTTGGGCTTGGCATGTTATTACCGGAGGTTTGTGTAAGGTTTTTCTTCTATCTCCCGCACCTATGACAAAGCTTACACACAAGGTGGCCAGGATTCATTAGTTAGATGCGTGTGAATGAAGTTTCAAAGAGTTGAAAGATAGGTCAACTTCAGCACCTATTTTGGCACTTCCAAAAGGTACTGAAGAGTGTGTTATTTATTGTGATGGATCCAGAGTTGGCCTAGGCTATGTTCTGATGAAGCATGGAAATTTTTTTGTATATTCTTTGTGACAGTTGAGAAAGCACGGGTAGAATATATGACCCATAATCTTGATTTAGCGGCCATCGCATTTGCCTTGAAGATATGGCCTCATTACCTATATGGGGTTCACTTCGATCTATTCACCGACCATAATAGTCAATGATATATTTTAAGGTAGAAAGAGTTGAACCTGAGGCAAAGAAGGTGTCTTGAGCTATTGAAAGACTATGATGTCAACATTCTATATCATCGTGGCAAAGCTAATGTTGTAGTTGATGCCTTGAGCCATAAATCCATGGCTAGTCTGAGCCATGTCGAAGCTGACAAGTTAGAGGTGACCTGAGATTGTATTAGTTTTCCAGTTTGAATGTACGACTACCTGCTATGGGTGACGGAGGTGTAATAGTTCAGATTTCTATAGAGTCATCCTTAATAGCAAAAGTCATAGCATGGATCATGCAATAGTCAGAATGAGAGAGGAAATTCCACTACAGAAGAAGCCACTATCAGTGTGTAAATAAGATGGGATTCTTATGTAC
This sequence comes from Anisodus acutangulus, assembly GCA_029783415.1. Taxonomy (NCBI): domain Eukaryota; kingdom Viridiplantae; phylum Streptophyta; class Magnoliopsida; order Solanales; family Solanaceae; genus Anisodus; species Anisodus acutangulus. The sequence goes on from CM056492.1 coordinate 43,208,799, forward strand.
TAAGGTTGATTGTGTGTTCATGATGTAGGAGGGCATCGAGATCGAATCATGGCAAAAATTCACCACTCCATATATTTTGTTCATCCTCGTTCAACAAAGTTGTATCATGACCTTCGATAGGTCTACTGGTGGAATGATATGAAAAAAACATTGCAGAGTTTGTGGCTCAATGTCTAGAAGGCCAACAAGTTAAGGTTGAGGATCAAAAACTTGGGGTCTTGATTTAGAACACAGATATTCTGACGTGGAAATGGGATTGATTAATATGGATTTCATTATAAGGTTGCCTCGTTCCTATCAAAATTTTGACCACATTTGGTTCATTGTTGACAGGCATACAAAGTCAGCATATTTTCTACCTTTTAGAACTACTTATTCGACTGAAGATTATGCCAAACTATATATTAAGGAGATAGTCCGACTTCATGGAGTTCTAGTTTCTATCATATCCGACAGAGGTTCCCAGTTCATAACTAACTTTTGGAAGTCCTTTCAGAGAGGTTTGGGCACTTAGGTGTGCCTTAGTACAACCTTCAATCCACAAACAGATGGTCAGGCCGAACGCACTATTTAGACACTCGAGGACATGTTATGAGCTAATGTATTGGACATCAAAGGTAGTTGGGATGATCACTTGCCACTTATTGAGTTTGCTTTTAATAATAACTATCACACCAGCATCAAAATTGGTCTGTATTAAACCTTGTATGGGCAAAAGTATAGATCTCTGGTTGGCTAGTTTGAGGCGGATGAAGCTAAGTTGTTAGGACCCGACATGGTACAACAAGCGGTATAGAAAGTAAATTTGATCCAGGAGCGATTGTTGACTGTCCAGAGTCGACAGAAAGCTTATTTAGATATTTGGCGTCGAGATCTAGAGTTTTTTGTTGGTGATTGGGTAGTATTAAAGGTTTCATCTATTAAAGGCTTAATGATATTCTACAAGAAGAGCAAGCTTAACCCTAGGTATGTTGGACCATATAAGATTGTTTGAAGAATTAGCCATGTGGCCTATGAGCTTGAGTTAACTCCTGAGTTAGAGGCAGTCCATCCAATTTTCTATGTATCTATGTTGTGGAAATACATAGAAGATCCCTCCCGTATATCACCGATAGAGGATGTTCAGATTATAGAGGACCTGCCCTATGAAGAGGTCCTAGTTGTTATTCTAGATCATCAAGTCCAGAAGTTGTGGCTAAAGAGATAGCTTTCGTTAAAGTGTAGTGGAGGAACAATAATGTGGAAGTGATGGTCTGGGAAGTTGAGGAGGATATAAAGTCTAGATATCCTCATCTATTCTAGATTTCAGATTTATATTGATAATCGTGCGAACGATCTCTTTCTTCCTACCCTAAAGTAATGTGCTTGCATTATATACCTTGTATAGGTGATGATTATAACAAAGGTTTGACAGATGCATCCCAGGATATGAGTACAGATATTTGAGGTGGTTTATGGCTCACGTTAAAGATCTCTTAGTAGATGGATAGTCGTGTAAGGCCAATATGATTCTATATGTTGTGTTGTATAGCCCTGTGTGGAGTTTCTTGTGTTTTCAAGTTGTGTGACCGATTTTGGATAGTCCTATTTATAAAGGAAACTCTGCCAAAATTTCTAGAAATCCCAAGAGTTAGAATCCTCAGATATGACACCCCAACACTCGAGAATAAATGTACAAATGTTCTTAAGGGGGGAAGGTTGTTACACCATGTATTTCTATGCTAAAAATCGTGTCGTTGATAAATATATGTGTTTACAGAAAGGTATAAGTGTCACATCCCATATTTTCTTTCAATTTATGTATGACCAACTGGAATTTCATGAATGCAATTAAATGTGAGAAATGGGATTTTAGGCAAATAAAAATGAGTTGCTTGCTTACACGGAACGAGCTGCTTAATTACCCATCCTACTTGCTTAAGCTACTTAGCATGTGCCTTAATTATTAAACGAGGACGATATAAATATTTAAATTAATAGGGGCAGCATATGACACCTCTTTATTAAGCAAGTAGGTGACAAGTAGGTGTAATACCTACTTGCTAAAAGAAAAAGCCACAATTTAAGATAAGGGCAAGAGAGGGGTCAACCAATTAACCCCTTTAAAGGGCTTAATCCTTTCATTTTGACCTCACCACTTTAGAACATAGAGATCCCAAATAGAAGCCATAAGAGTTCTCTCCCTGTTGATCATCCCCAACCCTAGGTGATTTTAAGCATTACAAAGTAATTCTACTGCCGAGAAATCCGAGGTGCTTGCTAGTTTCTCTTCTTTGTTCTTGTAGATACATTGGAGGTTACGTCAAGATGAAGTGAGACTAAGTTTTGACTGTTCTAAGTATTGTTAGGTGATTTTATGATTCTCCTTCCCTTGTCTAAGCTTCTAAGGGTTGTAGCTTGGTTGTAAAGACTAAAACTTGTAGGTTTTGAAAGAGTTAGCATGTTGTTATTGTGCCATTACTGGGTTGTTGAAAACTTATTTTTAAGTTGAAGTCATGGTTGTTTTACATGAGAAGAAGCTTATTTATGGATTGTTGGTTGTGTTACTCGATTTGAAAGAAAAGAGAAGTTGGAAACGTATTTTTAGTAATCTAAAAATTGTAGTTATGTTGTTTTCGATTGTTGGGCTATTTGAGAGTGTTCTTGCATCACTTTATGGCTACAAAATTGGGAGAATAGCATGAGTATATTGTTGTTGTTATTAGTGACATATTCCTAAAAAAAAGGGAAAAGGTTTGAAAATATAATTTTATTAGATATGAACTGAGCTTTCTGCTTGATGTATTATTTGTGTTTGTTGTATTATGTATAGCTACTGGTTGTTGTTGGGTTGTTGCTGCAATATTTAACGTTGGGAAATGTAACAAAAACAAGGGATGTGCTGCCCATTTTAATATAAAATAAGCTTATCGTTTGTTGTACAATAGTTGTATCTTTCGTACCTTAATGATAGGTCATTATCGTTATTGTAGATTAATGTGTGACGAGTTAATCTCAATGTGATTATGGGGAAGATTTTCGTAAGGTATGTAATGGCTAACACTTCTTTCAAAGCATGAATTCCGAACTATATATCCATTTCCAAAAAGAGTATTCTATTCTGGAGTTGTTTGTCCCTTGTTGGGAGTACTTTCATGTCTTGATATCATATAATGTATAGGTTGGTTCGTCAAATATTTACCTGAGTTTCTTGTGTTTCATATTCCTTCTAAAAGGAGCGTGTCAAAGGAGTTAGATTAATGTGTGACGAGTTAATCTCAATGTGATTATTGGGCAGATTTTTGTAAGGTATGTAATGGCTAACACTTCTTTCAAAGCATGAATTCTGAACTATATATCCATTTCCAAAAAGAGTATTCTATTCTTGGGTTGTTTGTCCTTGTTGGGAGTACTTTCATGTCTTGATATCATATCATGTATAGGTTGGTTCGTCAATTGTTTACCTGAGTTTCTTGTGTTTCATATTCCTTCTAAAAGGAGCGTGTCAAAGGAGTTATTCACTAAGTCGACCAAGTATCGTCTTAAAGAAAAAGGAAGAGTTTCATGATCTTAAAAGATCCAAAGTGCTATTATTACTAAGGTATATATATATATATATATGTATATATTATAAACACATCGGGCTATAACTGGAGGGCGAGGAAGTATCCATAAACACCCGGGCTATAACTGAAGGGCAAGAAATTTATAAACACTCCGGGCTATAATCGGAGGGCCAAGATTAATAGTAAGCATATGTATGTATGTATATGAGTCCCAGAACTGTTTCATTGTTCGCCCTGAGTGGCATTTTTGGTCATCGGGTTATCAGGTTGCTTTTTATGCCCTACTTTAAAGCTTATGCTTTCATATTGTTATTCCTCTAGGCACTGCATTTCATGTTGTATCTATCCTAGAACTGTTTCATACGCTTTTTATGCCCTATTGGGGAGGTCTATCTATCCGTACTATTGCATTTTTTGTCGAAGGCACTGCATTTCATATTGTAGTATAGATAGACCTCCCCAGTATGAGCTTGTTGAATTCAACTATTGATTGGTAAGCTTCGCTTTTTCCGGGGCTACCGAATCAGAGGTAATGAGCTGAGTCTTATATATATGTACAGATGATGGGTAGGTCAGGGCCCTGTCCTGACCATATGACAGTTATGTTTTTTTCTTAGAGGCTTGTAGACCTGGAATGTATGTCTAGATGTCTTGTATGGCCTTGCCGGCCTGGATGTTGATCTGTACGATGACATTGTCTGTCTTGTATGTTTATGTATATATATTTTTGGGGTTTGTTTACCCTTTTTATTGATATATCCATATGATATCCTATGTTTCCAAATTGTGGCTTTGTTAGCCCTATATATATGTTGGTTATACTTTCATACATGTCATGGTTGTTATGGCCTTGCCTGAAATGTTTTTGTGAGTTCAGATGTTGTTTACAGAGTGATATGCTCGGGAAAGTGAGGCACTAGGTGCCGGCCACACCTCCCAGATTGGGGCGTGACAATCGATAAATGGAAATTTCCACCATCCCGAGTCAAGAAGTGAAAACTTGGAGCTCTTGTTTACTAGCCTCCCTGAAAGTATTAGCTTTATTGACACAATCCAATTGTTTTGGGTCATTATTTTTGCTCCATGATCTTTCCAGACTTCACTAGGAATCATAAGAAGGCTTGGTTTATGTCCTCCTTCACCTGTAACTTTTACTGTGGGCAATAAAATTGTGACTCGTTGATTAAATAAACATCATATAAAATAAGATGGATGGTATATTAATTCATTGTGCGTGTATCTAGTATATCTATTAAAATTTCGGATAAAAATTCATACTCCTTTTGTTCAATTTTATGTAGTATACTTTCTTTTTTAGTTTGTCCTAATAAAAATGACTTTTCTATTTTAAATAATTTAATTTTAAATTTTCATTTTACCCTTAAAAAAATATATAAATTATAGTCACACAAATATTTATGATTTCTTTTCTACTATATGTTTCAAGAATCTTTCTTCGTTCCTATGCTTTGTGCATTCAAGTAGTGTAGCATTAATTGAAAGTAATAATATAAAGTTATAAGGAGGGGGAGGGGGAGGGGGAAGTCAGACTATCTTTACTTTAGCTTTATTCATTTGAGCCAGCTCATAAAGAAAATTAAGAAAGGGACCAAGGATATTGGTAAATTTAAAGATGCTTCCTTACCCTTCTATCTTTTTTTCTCGTTCTCAATGGCAACGTTAGTGCAACATCTGAAAAGATGCCTTTGGTGGTCCAAATAAGCTTCAGTTGACGACAACAATGATGGATCACACCAAAGGTTTTAAGGAGTTCAAAGAGCTGTTCTTACATTGACTGTTAAGGAGATCGACTGTTGAGGAGATTTCCATATTGTTCATGATAGGAACATGTAGCCCCTCCCCCAAACACCCCCCACCAAACTCTTCAAAATTATTAAATATTGATCATGCATGTGTCTTTTTCAAAATAAATATTTACTCCGTCTCAAAAAGATTGTCCTAGTTTGATTTAACATTAAAATTTAAAAAATAAAAGAATATTTTTGAAATGTGTGATCCAAAATAACTCTTAGATAGTTATATGATCGTAAATCATCTCATAAAGTTAATTTTTCTAAATATAAAAATATGTTAATTTTTTTATACAAACTAATAAAGAAAATAGGAAAATATTTTTGGAAGGTATGAAATAAAGAAGATGGTGGGATGTCATTCACTTGCATATTGCACTGGTTTTCTTGCATCCACATTCTTTTCTTCTGTTTTAATTTCCAAAAATATCTCTGACCAAACAATAAATTCGGTCTGCTGCTGCTGCTTTATATATGTAAAAGAGTCATGCGATGAAAGCCATAAAAGCCAAAGCCCAGGAATGTCCCAAAACCCTAATATCCCTTTTTTCCTGAACTCAACATATTTATCTTTCTCGGCCACCTTCTAGCTTCGTTGCAGACAAATGTTACAGTGAAAAAGTTCCTACTGACTAGCTTCAGTTCGAAGCTATGTTGATTTAAGGGCAGTACTTGACAAAGTTAATTAATGACTTCATAAAGACTTTTTTTCTTGTGTAGATCTAGAATTTTTAATTAATTTATTCTTTCTACTCCCTCCAACCCGAATTTCTATCACTTTTTATTTTAGATAAAAATAAATAATTTTTTCAAAGCTCAATCAAGTCTCAATTATTTTTTTCCAACATTATCCTTCTCTCAATTATTTTTTTCCAACATTATCCTTCTCTCAAATGGATTTTTCAAATCTTAACATTCACTATTTCTACTTTTAAAAAAATTGAAAAATATAAACATAAGATTATCAAATAACCCTTTAATTAATGTAATTAACTAGCTAACTTTCTTAAGGCACACCCCCAAAAATTCACTTTGAACTGAATGGAGTAATACTTAAGGAGATGGATTGGGAATGGGCACATCGCATTCACACGTATATCCGAAAGACTTTTACCATGGCTACTGGATTAATGAGTTTGTATGGTGTGAAAATTTACTTTCACTTTATTTATTTTTTTAGTGGTCCACAGTGAATTTTGTACTACACTAAAAAATAATAAATTATATATTTTTATCATAATACATATAATAATTGGTGTATAATTTTAAGGCTTAAAAAATGATTTCGGGGTATGAGTAGTTATTTATTAAGGGTACATAGAAAAAAGAATTATTTTTCTTATTTAATAACATAAAAATAAAAACTTAGTTTAATAAAGTGGAATAGTGAACTGAGAGAGTAATAAATAAATGGATATATGAAATTAAATTCCGTCAAACTGTAAAATTCATGGGAAAAGGGACAAAGTTCGACTACTGGCTTCCTTAACTAGTGTACCATAACATCTACTTTTTCTTGCTAATTACAAAGTTTACGTTAACAATAACATATCCAGTGAAATCCTGGGGTCTGGAGAGGGTAGAATGTACGCAGACCTTACCTCTACCTTGGCAGGTAGAGCGGTTGTTTCCGAGAGACCCTCAGCTCAAGACAAAGCACAAGCACAAACAAAACGAATAAGTCATGATATCTCATTCTTAAAAAGAAGCAATAACTAATGCAGGTAAATAAGGCAAACAAGGTACACTAGAAAACACATATCAGCATAAATCAAATGGCATGGGACTATAAAGTAATACTGCGCCTACTAGTATGATAGGCTAAGTGGACCTACAATAATAACACAACAACTACCAGTTTGTAAGCATAGGTAGGACTAAGCTGAACTATCTACTACCCTTCTACCCTAATTCGTGTCCTCCAAACCCCCCGATCTAAGGTCATGTCCTCAGTGAGTTGCACCTGCTTCATATCCCGTCTAATCACCTCTCTCCAATACTTTTTTGGCCTACCTCTACCCCTCCCGAACTCGTGCGTAGCCAACCTCTCATACCTCCACACTGGGGCACTTGTGTCTCTCCTGTGCACGTGCCCGAACCATCACAATCTCGCTTCCCGCATCTTATCCTCCATCGAGGCCACTCTCACTCTGTCCCGAATATCATCATTATAATTCTATCCCTCCTTGTATACCCACACATCGATCTTAACATCCTCATCTCTGCGACTTTCATCTTGTGGGTGTGCGAAATCTTGACCGGCCAACACTCTGCCCCATAAAACATAGTCGGTATGACCACCACCTTATAGAACTTGCTTTTAAGTTTTGGTGGCACCTTTTTAACGCACAAGACTCCAGATGCGAGCCTCCATTACATTCATCCTTCCCCAATACGATATGTGACATCATCATCAATCTCTCAATTCCCTTGGATAATAGACCCGATGTACTTGAAACTTCCTTTCTTTGGAATGACCTGAGTACCAAGCCTCACATCCACGCCTGTCTCCTGGAAATGACCTAAGTAAAAGTAGAAACAAAGTTTACGTTATGTTACTATTTTCTCGTCTCAAATTATTTATTGTGTTTCTCTTTTATATATTCTTCAAAAAAAATTATTTGGAGTTTTTTTCTACTATTTTACTCACATATATATCTTAAGATATAATATCTCTGGGTGTATTTAGTGTGGAGAAAACTATTTTTCAATTTTTTCATGTTTGGTTGGTCAAAATATTTTGGAAATCTTTTCTCAAGAAAAACAAGTTTCTTAAAATTGAAAAAAATGACTTCCCTAATGAAAGTGGAAAACAAGTTTCATAAGTGACTTCTAAGTTCATTGCCTCTTTCGATCCTCACCCACCAACGCCTCAAACCCCTAACCATTCCACCGTCGCCACCCTGAACCCCCACTCTCCACCCTATCCAACCTTCATATGTTTTGCTAGATTATATATAAATGATCGTTGATTAATATTTATTTGCTCACATACCAAAAATAAAAAATAAGTAAGAAACCCACTTATTTTTTTAGGAAAATATTTTTCATGAAAAACATTACTCTCTCTGTCCCAATTTGTTTGAAGTTTGAGGAGTTAAACAACTCTTTTCATATATTGTGAATTATTAATTATGCAGACTTATTGTACTTTTTATTTAGTTGTCAAATATATAAATTATATTATAAAATACTCGAAGAATCTATATTTAAAATTAAGTCAAAGATTAAGTTATTTGACTCCCAAAACTAGTCAACCTTCAAACAAATTGGGAGGAAAGGAGTATTTATGTGTCATCCCCATAACATTATTTCATTATTAAGGTGTTTATAGTCTTCAACAACAATTACTACTAAGGATGAAATAGGGAAAAAATTAATTTTATCTTAAACTTCTAAAGTAACAAACCATCTGAAATAACTATTTTAAAAAATTATGACAAATAATTAATCATGTGACTAAAATAACCTTATATATAAATTAATAATATGTAAAAAAAAAAAAGAAAAGGAAGGACTCCTTCAGTGGGTACACACAAGCTCATTCAAAATCAAAAAAAGAAGAAAGATAAAAGAGAGATGCATCAACAAAAACAATTGTCCACCAATTCCACATCTTCCACACATGGGGGATACATGTTGCCGGAAACACAAAGGCGATGGAAGAAGAAAGAAGAGGTCCACAAAGATAAGAGTTTATCATTTGCGAAATTTCATTCAGGCCACCGATTTTGAAAGAGCGATGAGGAACAACAAGAAAGTGACATTGAGAGAGAGAAAGGGGGACCATGAGGTTGAGCAAGGCAAGGAAAGACAACAGCTTAAACACCCTCTTACTAGTTAAGTAGAATAAGGGTTCCTCAAGATTGTGACACTTCTGGTGGGTTGTGAACTATGACATCTCACATCCTCATGCAACTTGGAAGAGAGAAAGAGAAAGATAAAAACAAAAGTCAATTTCTGTCTAGGTTAGTGTATGAAAAACATTTTATGTATCCTTCTTTCACTTTGTCTAGATTTTAAAGATGACATTGCAATGTCTTTCCCATTTTTTGTTAATACTTATAATTATGAGTTTCTTCTTTGGTTGCCCTATCGACCATGGATTATAATGGAAGAGAACATTCTTTCAAGTTTTGCACTTTGATCCCGTTGAAGACGGAATTAAAAAATTAAAATTTGTTATTTTTACCAATTTAAACTTTAAATGAAACGTTCATGCAATTCAATGGATCAAGCTATTCATCACATCCCAATAGTTTAGAAGAAAATTCCCAACTACTAAGCACATTTATTTATTTTAGAAAACTCAAACTATTTATATAGGAGACTAATTTTTCAGCACATGCGCTGCACGTGTATATTATATCATGTAGTAGATGATTTTGTCAAAATATATTTAAATAATTCAAGTATCATATTCCTCGGCAGCTATAAATCATATTGTTGTCAAGTATAATGCCCAAAACACAAATATTCCTGTGTCTCATCAGAAGACATCAAATAAATTTAAACAATTTTTCAAACTCTATAAATCTTAAATGATATACTAATAAAAATATATACTTTTTCTATCTCAAATTTTAATAACCTTCCTGTATAAATATGATCTATCCAAATAAAGTGTTCCATATATATTATTTTTTATAATTTCAAGAATATGTCAAGTAATAACGCAGATAATTTCTATTCTTATCACCTTGAAAATAATCTTCCATATATTATCCTGCGTGCTATCAAATTGTACCAATAAACCATTGTAATTTGATAAAGAAATAACTATACAATAATAACCTTTGGTATATCTAATTAAATATGCATGCAAGTAAAGAAATAACTACCACAATAACCTTTGTTATTTCTAATCAAATATACACGGGCTATGACTAACATTGTCGTGTAAAAGAGGTTTGACATTGGTAAAGATAATTTCATTTGTTTTGATTGTTTAAAAGGATATCTTTTCAAAAAAATAAAATAAATACAACCAACCTGACTAAATATTGACATAATATGCTTCATTTGATGTACTCATTCGCGGAACAAGTTATACAATTACACTCTGAGTTTGCTTTCATGAGAATGAGAAAGATAAAAAAAAAAGAAAAGGCTCATGAGATCAGCTCTACAGATACCATCAAATCTTAATTTCTGAGATACCACATCAGATGAGAAATTAAGTGCAATATTTGTTGTTAGTGCTCGCATTTTCTTTCATACCTGAAAATACGTGAGAAGAAACAGAAGTATGTTTATTTCTGATGTCTTCTCTTAAGGGAGCAATCAATAGTCTGAATAACTGCAGCCATCAAGAAGATTGCAATGAATGAAAGATAAGACACTACATAGACTTAAGTGATATCACATCTTGCTAAGTCAAAAGCTTGATCAACATGAAAGTTGGTTCTAAAGGGGAATTATCAACATAGAAGTTGGTCCTTAGGGGGAAGATGCACATGATGAGATATGAAGCTACTACGAGTTTCTCAAAAAGAGGGAAATTTATTGAGCTGCTTTGATTTGAATATCAATTCATGATCTTATGAAGTTTCAATCAACAAACAATATATAATTAACAATTAATATTCACAAATGAAGGACAAACGTACACAAAAACTAGGTCCTTAACAAATCTCCTAAAGAAACTAGTAAAAGGGATATAGGATTGCATAAATACTTGAAGAATTGTGTCCTTTGCAGAAGAACTGTAGACTGTTTGATCCAAGTAGGAAAAGTTGTTCACCGTGCAAAAGGTGTTCCTTGAAGAATTAGAATTAAGATTTAATCAAATTCTATAAGGAATATAAGTTGAAGCCATGGAAATATTACCATAATTCATTATGAGATTAGCTTTAGAATTAGGAGAAATTGAAAGGAGGCTGACGTGGAAAACCAATTCCAACAAGGATTGGATTTTTGGTTTCTTGAACCAAGTTTGGTTGTGATTTGGAGAAAACATATACAACTACACTACATTCCTACTTTTATATAAAGTATCACGTTGATATTATTGAAGATGTCAGACTCCCGTGCAAAGAGTAAAAATAGTTTTTGTGTCTTCAAGTGAGAGAGAATCATCTGAAACATTGAAGAACATGTTCCTATGAAGATTTATGCTTACAGTCCTCTTAGTTGTAATAATTAGATTTTTTGGTTTGAAATTGTAATCCTATTTGCTTTCGTAGAAGATTTATAACAGGTGTTGTTTAATTTTGAGTTGTAAGGTCTTCTTAGACTGGATAAAGTCTTTGAAGAAGTTGGCTATAATTAATGAGAATTGTAGAGGGGGAAAGGTGTTATAGTGACTAGTTCCTTTGGTTAGTTGAGTTGTACCCTTAGAACTGCTCTTGTGTTTTAGTAAAGATCTGGAATATCCTAATGGAGATAGGTTATGGCTTTTGCCTCCCTTGACTAAGAAGTTTTTCACGTAAAAATTCTTGTGTGATTTACAATTCTACACTTTACCTCTTGTTTACTGCAGACGAACTTGGTTCTTCAGTAAGTTAGGTGGCAGTATAAAATAACAATGATTCAACAGGGGCAGGTCCCCATAAAACAAGATGGATTTTCATCAAAAGTGTTATAAAATAATAAAATTAGAACAAGAATATTGTGGAAAAAGAGAGAAGAGAGGAGAGTTCTATATTTCTCTTGAGGAATGTAAATACAATGAAGGGAACATCTCTATTTATAACAGAAAACTGACTTAGTCCCAAAGTTACTAACCCTAACTTTTCTGACATTCACAATAATAAATAATATTTATAACACACTCTTGAATGTCTATTTGATAGATAATGTGTCTCGTTGAAACCTTACTAGAAAAAATCCAGTGGGAAATTCTAGTGAAGAAAAAAGAGTACACATTTCTAATAATTCGCATTTTGGCTGCCTCATAAAAATCCTTGTAAGGAAAATCCAGCAAGACTAAATCTTATAAGGTAAAAAGAGTACAACGTGTATTAACTGCCACTGAGAAGAACATCAATCCAAAAAATTAGATGTTCACATTTTAATTTTGTGCACCATATTCTCGAAAGTTGAAGTTGGTAGAGACTTAGTGAATAAATCAACCATATTATCACTCGAATGAATATGTTTCACATTGATATCACCATTCTTTTGGTGATCACGTGTGAGAAAACAATTTGGTGAAATACGCTTTGTTCTATCTCCTTTTATGAATTCTCCATTTAGTTTGGATGTGTATGTTGCATCTTTATTCTTCTGATGGAATAGTATCATCGATATATAATATTATCGAAATCACGACAATTATAGTCTTGACTTACTTTATGAAATTGATGTTATCTATGTATGATTTGACTATCATGAAGAACTAACATTGTATAACTGTAATCCCTCATGGGATGATAACATGTCTCCATCGAACATTTTTGTCGATTTGATGAATGTGTATTTCCAATAAACTTGAATTTTTTTAGGATAACACATTCATATCGAACTTGCAATTGATCTTATTTCAACATCTCCATATAGGAGTAAAACTATATCAAACTCATAGTTATAGAAAGATATATAAATGCATCAATTGAATAAAGATATGATACTTCAGGACAAAATTAACTTCTTCCAATAGATAATATACTACTTTTAAGAAATCTTAAAGAATTTCAAAAATATGCAAGTCATCAACTTGCACCAATAATTTGACCAATTCTGATTTTCATAAGGACGTAAGGATAAGCAGAGTATTTTTATATCCTTAGTCAATGAATATTCATTAAGGTTATGATTAACCTTGCTTGATTTAATTAATATAAGCATTATGAATAAATTTGTAGAACCTGTATATGCTTCAGGCATTTAAAATTCTTCAAGAATTTTCATCTAAATATCATCAAGTGACAATATTTATTAACTTTAAATGCGTGACATTTCCGATGTCTGGACTGCATGTCCAATAAGCTTTATGCTTATCAAAATGTGTCATTTCACTTGATAATTATTTTTATGTCAACATGCTTTAATAGACGTAAAATTTAAATCCTCGTAATCTTTAAAATATTGTGCATCTTTACAATACTGTGCGCTATATCCTATCGAAGATATCGTCGACGATATGTCATTTGTATCTGTTCACAATGTGACATAACTTATTAAGATCTCATCACTTTTGTTATTTTTAGGTACCTGAACGTCTCCATGAGGTTTTTATGAAATGTTATGTCATGAGCTCTTCCAGAGAACATCCTCCTTATTATGACCATTTTGATAATTTGCTCCTCTTACTTTTCAAGAATTACTGTATGATTTACCACGCTTCATGCATGTTGTAGATCTATCCTTCAGGGACACTAAAATTAATAGGAGTATTTTGCAGCTAAATATGAAATTAGTTTTGAATCGGCAAATACTTCTAACATTTACTTGAATTATTTTGAATGAGGATCATATTAATGATAAGCCACAACATATTTCCTCGCTGCTTATCCTCTCCCCCGTATGTTAGAAAAAATTAACATATGTCCCATTTTTATTGGGGAATCCATCTTTGTGCATCATGATATAGATTAATTATTCATATACCGCACATAAAAACTGTTAAATTGAAATATCTGGTTTCTGACCCTGAACCAATTGTGAGGGGAGAATTATCATAATTTATTGGTCTGAAGTATACAATTGATGGTGTATGCAATATATTATATCTCATACCAGCACATGAAGCTTTGTTCACATAAGCAATGATTTAGCTATTTATTGAAAGCATTCAATGCTAAACTAGCTTGTATATGAACCATCATTATCAAGATGAACTATCTTGATTACATAATCTGGAAATTATGCTCTTAACTAAATTATTTTGAGCAAGCAAGTTAACAAATGTCAAGCTGTAGGTTGACAATAAACACACACACACACACACACACACACATACACACACATATATATATATATATATATATATATAAGATATCACATAATAGGTAAACGGGCCCATATTCACCTTTTTATATTTTTTCAGAATTTAGGGAATTCAATTCCAACATTAGCTAGTGTAATCAACTTTTCATGACAACATGCAACACAAATGAATTGTTGAAGAATCTTCTAGTACTTTAATATATGTCGAATACTCAATCTGCACATCATATTTGAATCGGAATAGCCAAGGTAGCCATGCAACATGATAAAATTATTTATACTAGTAAATTTTAAGAATACTGTCACACCCAAAATAGGAGGGGCGTGGTCGGCCCCAGGTGCCATACTTGATCCCGAGCATAACATCTATAACTCTTGAGCATCTGGAAATTTATAAGCAATATGTAAAATAATCATAATATCTTAGGCCGACAGGCCCCCATAGATTTCTACAACAACAAACTTAAAAAAAATATATACAAGGGCCGATAAGGCCACCATGCTTATGTACTATACTAACAAGACATATCTACAAGCCTATAAAGAGAATACAACTGCATTGTGGTTGGGACAAAGCCCTGGCCTACCCATCATCTCTATAAACATATCAATACTCTAGACCTGGCAACTTCGAATGACATGGAGCTTTACTAATCAAGTTGATCTTGGCATCGCCTATAGAGGAGGAGGCTTGTCTATCTGTCTCTCAAGACATGAATGCATGAAATGCAGCCCCCTCGGAAAAATGAACGTTAATACGAATTAATATACCGAGTATGTAAGGTAACTGAATAACTGAACTGAAATTTATATCTGAAATTAAACAAGAGTCAAAGGTACTCTGAATGTATACTTACTTGCTCTTGATCATATTTTAAAAAATATAGTAATGTAGCTAGTCAGCCACATATAGGGCTTGGTGTATCTCACACCATCTCATGGGCCAGGCATATCTCACCAGCTCATGGGCTGGGCATATCTCACAATCTCATAGGACAGACATATCTCACCAGTGCATAGGCCGGACATATTTCACCAGCCAATAGGCCAGAATATAGTAACTCTGTATATAATAGTAGTACTGTAAAATTTTACATTTGAACTCTCTATTATTTCTATCGATGTAAAACCAGTATGAACTAAATGTAGACTCCCGATAAGGGAAAACTAAGATATCAGATGTCATCAACCATGGACTATGTCCTCAATATCTATATACACTCATCAAGAGAGGAAATAAGCTCTTAAACAGAAAGTACTCCCGACAAGGGACAAACAATGACATTAGTGCGATATTTCAATAACAGACAAGAGCTCTTATGAATACTTTTTTGTACAACTCGTATGAGTAACTTTTTAGTTACAGAATCATTCCATAGAAAGAAAGCATAGACATTGCAAATCTTGCAATAATCTGCCAAACAATCACGATAAGCTCAACTCGTCGCACCTTCATCTACAACAATAAAAATGATGTTATTGTCACGCTACAAGAGGTATAACTAATGTATCGTATTCCGAACAATAAACTTATTTTATAACAAAAAGGGCAACATCTCCCCTATTTCTTTAACTATCTAATTTTCACTAAAGACACAATAGCAACCCAAACATTTAATAATTCTATAACAAGTTCCTTAATTTACACAATATAACGATGAGCGGCAAGCTCAGTTTATGATTAACCGAACTATAGCTTTAAAACCCTTTTGCTTCTGGAACTTATTAACAACAACAACCAAAACATACTCAGTTTATTTCATGAATTTCCAGCCACAAAACAGTTCATCAACCAACAACATCACAACTACAATTTCCGACTTTTATTTCACGGGTTTTCAACCGTACAAGTTAGCAATGACTTTTATAATCTCAAATATATGAAAGAGGAGTATAATATTACCTTATAACACTAAGAATAACCATCCACATGAGCTGGAACCAGACCAAAATCAGCAACCACAAGAAGAAAAAGAAACTCACTAGCACTATGGGATTTCCGGCGTTGGATTTGTGTTGTTTACCTTTGGATTCATTCTAGGATCATGGAGGAACTCTTGGAGAGCATTTGGGGGTGTTTAAAAACTGATATGTATGACAAATGATGAAGTAATAAGGTTGGGAGCGACCCCTTAAAAGATCGGCCACCACCTAAGTAGGTCCCAAGCGAGCTGCTTTGCAACATTTTCTAAAAATGTACATAAATTTATACAAAGTTCCGATTGACGTACAATTTATTACGTTATACAGTAGACTCACTGAACTAGAATATAGATAAGTTATGAACCCCATAACACCTCATACACTAGAATCTATACTCTCCTAAATTTGGCCAAAATCTTATCCAGAATTCTTCCTATCTATTTCCCTAATTTTGACGTACTTAATTCCTTTGATTCGTTTAGCCCCGAATTCTTACGATACTTCTTTAAAATTTGCTTAAACTCATTTTCATTCTAATATGAGATCATATCCTCATCGGGATTTCATTATTTTACTTATGATGCATACTAGCGCAAACAAATACGGGGTGTAACATTTACCATGCCATATGCTATTTGTTTTAGTAAACTTCTGATTTACTATCACATGATTTTTTTATCAATAAATTTCTGGTTTATCGTAACATGTGGTGCCAACATGTTTATATATGTGTAGTATAATTAGGAGAATAAAGAAGGTAACCTTTCACATACATATTTCATACCCACTATAATTTTGAAGATATTTAATCCTCCCATCATTTATAGCTTCAATATGATACTCAGTACTTTAGTAAACTTCGGGTTTACTACAACTTGTATTTCAATCATAATAACTTATTATATTACAATCTAGAAAGAATGACATAATAGTATGTAAGCTCTTCATGAGCCTTTAATTTATTCTCTATAATCACATATTGTTTGGATAGTACTAGTGTCGTGATCTTCTAGATAAATAGTTAGCTCTTATGGAGCCCTAATCATTAATTTGTGCTACCAAATATTATTTAGACACTACTAGATTGGAGAAGTGTTACACCTCGTACCTTTAAACTAAGACATGATCATGATTCAATAGTTTAGGAAACCAGGACGGGGAGTTAAAGTTGAAAAACCAACTTTAGTTCTACAGACCTAGTTTTACGTCAAAGATTGACTGACCATAAAAGTTTTACGGACCGTCGAATGGAGTCGTACAATTTATTTTTGAAATTAATAGAACACAGTAATTTTTATAGATCGTATAAGATTATGCGACCCGTCCTTTTTTACCGTAACATTCCCTCCATCTTTTAGAGATCGCTGTAAATTGACATTTACGTGATGGTTTGATAATATGGACCATACAATATTATACAGTCTAGACTCAAACCGTAGAAAATTTGACAGACCTTCGATTTCGTCCATCAAGGCCCCCGATGACTGAATAGTATAAATATGCAACTTAGTGCTAAAAAATCAATTTTCTTATTCTTTCAAGCCCTAGAACAAAGTTCTCTTCTCCCATCATCATCATAAGTCAAGATACGTCCTTTCAATGTATTTTCACATGATTCTGATCAAGTATAATTAATTCCTAAGTAGAATTCATTGTTTCTAACCTAAAGTTTCAAGATAAACCCATTCCAAGGCTCAAGGTTCAATCTTGGGACTTCTTCTTCAATGTTCAAATTTTCATTACAAGTATTGGAGTGAATAAGGTATGTACATCTTCTATCTACGTGTGGTACATTATTGTTCTTCCCCATGCCACGATTATCCATAGAACCATGAATTTCCATAACCTAGGATTTTACTCAAGTTCATGATGACCCTCTATACATTTACGTTATATCTTGTCTGCATTAATTGTATTCATGATATGCCATTTGACTTTCATGAACCTATTTGTAATCCATGAACGCATGCTTTAAATTTCATGAGTTCTTAAAATATCAATTCATGAATCATTGTCACTCAATATATGAAATTATACATGTTTTTCATGTTTTATACAAGTTACATTATGTATCTCTTCCATGCTAAATCATAAACTTCAAATTATGTTTTACAAGTTGTTTTCATGAAATTCATGGGCTTACGAGCCAACTATATTTATGTTCATATTTTGGGAGTTTCATAGAATACCAAGAAGGCTCAGTCACCCTAAAACTATATTTGTCAGCGTAGGATAAGGATCGCTCCTCCTAGAGGACAATACCTTCATGTTACCCCTTGTAGGATTATTGGATCCATAATGTCATGTTCATGTCTCATACCTCGACAAGGTATGAAATGGCTTAGCTGATCGGGCAGAGATCAGATGCCATATTCACATGTAGTGGTTACATGTCGGTTATACTAATGCTCTCCCCACAGATATACAGATATACAGTTATATAGATTTTATACATGTTATCATACTCATGCCAGATTATATCTATGTTCATGTTCAGTTTCATTTTCATGTTTCGATTACTTCATGTGCCTTCTTCTTTCTTCTAGTTGCTTTACATACTGTATAATTAAAATGTACTAACATCCCTTTTTTCGGGGCCTGCACTTTATAGTGCAGGTACTGAGTTTCAGGATGACGGATCTGCACACTAGGACTGCACTTGTATCAGCTATTTGGTGAGCCTCATTCTATTCAGGGTGTCAATTGGTTATTTTCAGGCAGTAGTTCTTGTCTTCTTGTCCATTACGACAAAAGCGATTCAAAACAATTAAGAGGTCATGAGTTTTTCTTTGCTAGTTTACTAACTGAAAGCACATTCTTAGTAATTTTAGGTACCATATGAACTTCATTTAGTTTCAATAGTGACTTTCTTTTATTCCCAACATGTGTAATATTTAACTGAAAACCATTTATAATGTTGATTTTGTCAGGTCCATTATAATTTGTCAGATTAGATAGGTCACCTAATGAGTTTTCTCTATAACTGCTAGCTCCTGAATCTACATACATGGTATCATCTTGGGCAGTTGTGTTCTGCAGGTTTACAACAACCAGTGCCTATGGTAACTCATCTATAGATTGATATGAGTAGTTCTACCTTACACTTTAGAATAATGTGATTATGCCTGCTATATATGTGACATGCCTCAGTTGTATCCTTTTCCTTATTCTGATTTGCTCCTTGTGTATGTTGATTATTCTAATTTTTATTTGCTTGTCCAGTAGGTCTAATACCTCTTCCCCTGAAATTGAAGTTGTTTCTACATCTTCTTTGAGGGTAGTTTGCTCTACCTCTCCCTCTTTGAGAATAGAATGCTACATTGTTATTCTCTTAAGGCTCTTTTTCTTTATCCTCTCTCATGTCAAATGTGTTACACCCCGTAACTTCATGTCAAAATGTATCGTCGGCAAAACCTAAGTGTTACAAGGAAGTATGAGGGTCTACTTAAGAATAGCGATGGTTTAAAACTAGTTTAGGGAAGTGACGGGAGGTGTAGAGGTTAAACGAATCAAAGAAGGTAAGTTTCATCGCAATTCAAGACTTGAGGGATTTTACTGCCAAAGTTACGGGTTGTAAAACCATTTACGGGGCGTAAAAGTTGTGGCTCTCCACAGTAAAAAGCTTACGCATGACCAAGAAATTTCCTCCACCTTTTACGATGGTAGAGTTACGGGCCATAAAAGTTTTACGATAGGAATTGGCCAGCGTAAAATGTTTTTCAGCTGGAATTCCCACTGTGAAAGTTGAGGCAATGGCCGGCCATCTCACAATTTATAAATATTTCAGCCCTATTAATGCATCATTTTCACCCCAAAATCAGTTTCACGAGATCCCTAGAACCTCTCTAAGAGTTCCACATCCATTCAATCTTGGTCCGAAAGAAAATAACGTGAGTATTACGCCAAGAAGCTCGTAGTAGTCATCTTCCTCTTGCTCTCTTTTTGCTACTATTTTGGAAAAATTCCTCAACATCAAAGTCGAAGTTCAAGATGGAAGTTTGGTGTCTAAGGTGAGGATTTCCTCCTTCTTTAGGTATATGAGCTATATAAACTTTTGAAACTTCTTACGTTAAAAAATTAAGGCAAAATAGGAAGGAATTGTTAAATCTTGTTAAGTTGTGAATTGAGCTCCTCTATGGAGACATCCCTAAAGTTATATGTGATAAAATTGAAAGAATTATTAAAGATGTGATTGTAATTAGTGATGTAGAGTTGAAGGGAGAGGAACCAGGAGGAGGATGTGATTCTATAATTGAATAGTACAATTACAACTCGTTGAATCTAAGCTATTAACATTTGTATTGCTACTCGTTGTTGTAGATGGGCGTGTAGAAAGAAGCGAGCTTAGTTCTCCTCTATATAACAACAACGTCAAGGTATGTAAGGCTTATCCTTCCTTCTTTCTGGCATGATCTTAATGAGAACGACATGAACAACCCATTCCTTAAATGACTTTATCCTTGAGCATTGATAGTGTACTTATTCTTACTCTTGAAATGTTTAAATAGATCTTGTTCGTCCCATGCCGGGAGTACTTTCCGCATTTTATGATATCTCTGTTTATGTGCTATCTTGTACTCTTATTGTTTTCCCGATAGCTAATATACCTATATACATAGTTATAGACAGAGGTTAACGATCTTATGTCACTACGACCATGTTCATGATGTTCTTCAGAGGTCATTCATGCGTTATATATATATATATATATATTTTATGACACTGAGTCGCGTTATAGTTGGTTGTGTACAATACTTATATGTGCACACCACTGCAGTTGGGTACGTTATATAGACCCAAAGAGAAGCTTGATGATGATATTATCCCATAGTGTGGCTTATATATATATGAATAAGTTTTTTTTAAAGGAAAGAATGCATATCATACGCCCTCAGTGGCATTCAGAGTCACATGTTATCTTTCGTATCTCTATTTATATTTTCACACTTATTTATGTTTACTTACCTTACATATTCAGTACATTATTTCATATTGACATTCCATTATTGGGGGCTCTGTGTTTCATGCCCGTAAGTGAAGATTGATGTACAGAAGCTCCTTTCTAGTAGGTTGCCTGATCCAGCAATTGGTTGTCATGCTCCACTCATTTTGGGTATGTCGGGTCCCTATCCCGACCTTCTATCACTCTATTTATGTCTAGAGGCTTGTAGACATGAGTCTTGTGTACATTTGTTTTTATTATGTTTGGATTGTCTCAGGTCTATCCTAGGGAGTGTATAAGATGTGTCTAGTATAGTCTTGTTTATAGATTTGTCGTGCACCACATTTATAAGCAGAAGGCTACATGACATTTAGGATGGTTTCTTTCCTTCTTATCTTAGATCCTGCATTAGAGTTGAGTCATAAGAATTTGATTTCCTAAGCATTATCTTGTTTGTGATTTATTCTATGCCTATGATTAGATGACAGCTGACTAGTAGGAAATTAGATGTTGATGCAAGAGAGGGTACCAATCAGGTTCCACCCATTAACACGGGACATCATGAGCCTCAGAATGAGGCCCCATCTAAGACATCCAAAACCCTATCACCACCAGAAGAGTTGAGAGGACTCGCTGAGTCTCTAGTTCCTCCACGGGAAGTTCCTAAATAAGATTTTGACATATGTTGTGTGGTTTAATTGTTGACTCAGTTAGTGGTCGCTCAGGCCTAACGTCAATCTATTGGTCCTTCTGATAGAGCGGTTAGTGTGAGAGTCTAGAACTTTACAAACCTAGATCCTCTGGTATTTATAAGGTCAGACCCAAATGAGGACTCGCAAAATTTTCTATATCAAATACAATGGACTTTACAGGTAATGCATGCCACCGATACTAAGTCACTAGTGTTAGCTGCTTATAAATCGCAGGATCTTGCCATTGTATGGTATGAGTCATGGGACCAGTATAGGGGGTCGCGTGCGCTACTAGTAGTATAAAGAGAGTTTTCTCAGACCTTCTTACAATATTATCTTCTAGTAAAGTCATGTCGGGCTAGGCAAGACATGTTTTTGAATTTCTAGCAGGCTATATGAGTGTATGGGAGTATAGTCTTCAGTTTAATTCATTGGCCAAGTATGCTCCTACGATCATAGCTGATATGAGTGATTGAGTTCATCAGTTTGTAAATGGTTTGAGGTCGCATTTGATTAATGAGTGTATTATAGCTTCCTTGAGTCCAAGTATGGATATCTCCCGTATTTAGTCATATGCCTAGAATTCGGAGGATCATAAGAGGCAACAAAGCACGGACTGAGAGTAAGATAGGGGTCAATATAAGATGGCCCGATTAGCTGGTGATTCTAGTGTGTTTCGAATGGGGGGTTGAGGCCACATTCTTCTAGGTACCCAACTTATCAATCACCCAACGCACCCCCATAATTTCATGGATCACGTCATGATCGATCCGCTTATTCTGAGCCAGGTCAGATTTCTCAGGCATATAGCCCACAACATACGAGAGATCTTAGTCAGTCGAGGCCACCTTTTCCTCTATGTGATCAGTGTGGTAGGAAATATTTTTGGCACTGTCGCCAGGGTTCGGACTTTTGTTATTCTTATGGAAAACCAGGCCATATTATACGAAATTATCTGTCGAGAGGCGGGGGTGGCATGACACAGCCAACTGGGTATATAGATGCTTTTTCATCTTCTGTAAGCCTTCCAAGGCAAGGTTCTCATCCGTCGGCCGATCGAGGTAGAGGTAGAACATCTAGTTTGGGTGCTAATAAAAATTATATTTATGCACTGGTGGGTCAACAGGATCAGGAGTCATCCTCAGATATTGTCACGGGTATCTTTTCCATTATTTCACATGATGTATATGCATTAATAGATCCATGCTCCACATTATCATATGTTACACCATTTGTTGCTGATAAGTTTCGTAGAGATCCTGAGTTATTGGGTGAATTATTTGCAGTGTCTATGTTGTATGGTGATCCAGTAATTGCTAAACAGATCTATTGGGATTGTATAGTAATTATTGATGGCCGTCACACCTTAGCAAATTTGGTGGAATTGGAAATGGTGGATTTCGATGTGATTATGAGTATGGATTGGTTAGCCTATTGTTATGCCAATGTTGACTGTCGGACAAACGTTGTTCGATTTTCTTTTCCAAATAAGCCAATATTAGAATGGAAGGGAAACTCTGCAACACCTAAGTGTAGGTTTATTTCCTACCTTAAGGCGAGAAATATGATTTCCAAAGGGTATATATATCATTTAGTTCGGGTTCGTGATGCTGAGATAGAACCCACAACTATTTAGTCTGTTCTCGTAGTCAATGAGCTCCTAGTTGTATTTCCAGATGAGTTTCTGGGTATTCCTCCCGATAGGGAAACTAACATTACTATCGATGTGGTTCTGAGCACCCAGCCGATATCCATTCCCTCTTGTAGAATGTATCCTGCCTAGTTGAAAGAGTTGAAGGTGCAGTTGAAAGACTTGTTGGAAAATGGATTCATTAGGCCATGTACTTTGCCATGGGGCATACCCGTATTTTTTGTCCGTAAGAAGGACGGTCCACTAGGAATGTGTATTAATTGTCAGTTGAATAAGGTTACTATCAAGAATAAGTACCCGCTTCCGAGGATCGACAACTTGTTTGATCAGTTGCAGGATGCTAAATATTTCTCAAAGATTGATCTAAGATCCGAGTATCATCAGTTGTGGGTCAAGGAAAGGGATATTCCAAAGACTTCTTTCAGAACCATATATGCCATTACAAGTTCCTTGAAATGTCTTTTGGTCTTACTAACGTGTTGTTGGCTTCCATGGACTTGATGAATCAGGTGTTCAAACCATTTTTGGATATCTTTGTGATTGTGTTTATTGATGCTATTTTTGTGTATTATCGGTCAGACGTGGAGCATGCTGATCATTTACGAGCAGTGCTACAAATGCTCCAGCATCGCAAGTTGTATGCCAAGTTTTCCAATGTGAGTTCTAGTTAAATTCAGTAGCCTTTCTTGGCCATATAGTTTCGAATGAAGGCATTAAAGTTGACAGTAAGAAGATTGAAGATGTGAATAATTGGTCAAGGCCTACAACTCCTACAGAAGTCTGTAGTTTCCTGGGCTTGGTAGGCTATTATCGGAGATTTGTATAGGGATTCTCTTTTATTTCTGCTTCATTAACAAAGCTAACTCATAAAGCGACTAAGTTTCACTAGTCAGAGGTATGTGAATATAGTTTCCAGGAATTGAAGAATAGGTTGCCATCATCACCTGTCTTAACACTTCCAAAGGGCTTAGAAGGGTTTGTTGTTTATTGCAACGCTATGAGAGTTGGCCTAGGTTGGGTCCTGATGCAGCATGGAAATATTATCTCATATGCTCTGAGACCGTTGAGGAAGCATGAGTAAAATTACCCGACTCATAATCATGAGTTAGCAGTGGTAGCGTTCGCCTTGAAAATATGGCCCCAGTATCTATATGGGGTTTATGTTGATATATTTACTAATCAAAAGAGCATTCAGTATATCTTCTCGTAGAATGAGTTGAATTTGAGGCAAAGGAGGTGGTTTGAGTTGTTGAAAGACTATGATGTTGATATTCTTTATCACCCCGACAAAGCTAACATGGTAGATGATGCTCTAAGCCGTAAATCAATGAGTAGTCTAAGTCATGTAGCATCAGAGATAATTCATATGACTAAAGACATGTGTTAGTTGACTAGTTTGAGTGTTCGGTTGCTTGATTCAGGTAATGGAGGTGTTATCCTCCATAATACAGTAGAATCAGCATCAATAGGCGAAGTGAAGGAGTGACAGTTAAGATCCTGAATTAGTAAAGATGAAAAAGGGAATCTCACAACAGAAGAAGCCGATACTAGATCTTGGGAAGGATGGAGTTCTTAGATATCGTGTTCGCTTCTGTGTACCTAATGTTGGGGGACTCAGGGAGTTTATTATGGAAGAGGTACAAAAATCATGGTATTCTGTGTCACACTCCAACCTATGTGAGATGGACAAGCACCTAGTGTATTATGTACGTGAGCAACCGATCTATTAAAACCATTAAACTTACTACATTTACACACCTGCAAGTAGAAAATTCCAATAACATATATATATATATATATCATCTGCATGGGCCTATGAGGCCTCGACATGTATACACATTGTACCAACATACTAAACCTACCCACAAGCATATACATGCGTCTACAAAAGCCTTTATGAACATCCGACGGACATAACATAGTCGGGACAGGGCCGCAGCCTACCCGTAACATGTACATATTATCATACAAACTCAAAAGCAGCAACTCCAGAATAAAAAGAATGCACCAACCATAGCTGAGCTAAGAACCTAATGGTGAGGTCATCAATCGGTCTATCTAAACCTGAGGGCATGAAACACAGTGTCCCCCAATAAAAGGGATGTTAGTATAAAAGATGTACTTAATACGTAAGGCTGTAAAAACATATGTAAGACATCAATGTAAAAGAATCAAGAAGGATCAACTTGTAACTCGTACTCGCCACTAAGGGATATGACATGCATAATGACTATACTTATATGTAATACCCCTTTTATGGAGCTATATCATTTCATATCGAGCCACTCTTCAGGGATAATATCAATATCATAAACTTTAATTGCCTAACTGATCAGCAGTAACTGCCCGACCGGCCGTAGCTCAGTGGTGAATACATGTCAGCCAAACCAGCCATAGCTCAGTGGTAAGGTAGGAATACCATAGCCATGTCCTTATAAATACTCTAAATGCATGTATAATACCATTACTCATATGCATATATGCCTATAATGCATGAAGAGCCACTTAGGCTAATTAGAACATCTTTCAGAGTGACCTATAGTCGTTCACTCTCCTATTAGGTTATGAACATTAACATCTTTATCATATGCCTCATTCGAGACTTAAGAACATATTTAGACATGCTTAGGAATGACTAACATAGACATTCTTAACTACAAAGAGTAGAACCATCTATGGAATACATTACTTTTACGTTTCATGTACTTGGAACATGAATAAAGAAGGAATGATTAGACTTTATAAACCTTATAACAATCTGTCCAATAACCACGTTGAACTCAACTCATCGCACCTTAATCTACAACAACGATAATAATGTAATCTTTAATTTACGAAAGACAACTATTGTACAACGAATGATAAGTTGATTCTATATTAAAATAGACAACACCTCCCCTAATTTCCATACTTCCCCATGTCCCTAAAAACAACAAGAACATATACAACCTTCAACTATAGACTTCCAGCACCATAACACACCCAACATCCCAACAACACAAATCAATCTACACAACAACAAGTGCACAAATCTCACCAATGAAACTACTAGTTAACACGACGAGCGATAAGCTCAGATTGGAACCTATTCAATCACTTCTACCATTTTACAAGCTTTACTTTCATTTAGCAACATATATGCTAAAAAGTACATCCAAAGGATTTCCAACCTTATATTCATCTCCAAAACAACATTAAACAGTCCAATAAGCGATAATAACAACATGAACAACTCCCAAGTATTATATAGCCATTTTTTCCTCTAGCTTACAATATCCTCAATAAGCTCAACATATAAGCAAGAATAATCATACTAACTACATCATAACTAAATGGGTGCTTTACTAACCTTAGAATAGCAAGAACAATCCAAGTCTAAGCTTACTTCATCTTGAATGAAGCTTCAATACAAGCTCCAAAGGCAAGGTGTACACTAGTAGCCTTCCATGAACTTCCTGAGGGTTAGATCGTGGGTTAGATCACGTTGATTACTTGGGTTTTCACTACTGGGTGGTGTAGAACGCTTAGGAGAGAGCTTAGGGGTGTTTAGGGTTTGAAAATAATGAAACATGGTGACCCAAGTCGTAATACCATTTTTAATAGGAGTAACAAAATGTTCTACCGCCTTAGCTGGGTCCCAAATTACAGCATTTTATTAAAACGTACATAACTTTTTGTACAGAGCTCCGATTGACAAACAGTTTGTTGTGTTGGATGTAGACTCACTAAACTTGAATTTCGATGGGTTATGCATTCATAAGTCATTATACACTAGAAGTACCCCTCTAAAGTTAGTCTAAAATCCTGTTCAGAATTCTACCTACCTTTCCCCGAGTTTCAGCAAATTTAATTAATTTAATTTGTTTAGCCCCGAATTCTTATGAGACTTACTTAAAACTTTTTTATACTCATTATGAACCAAGTATGAGGCCTTATCATTATCTGGCTTACTTTACTGTACTTACAATGCATACAAGCGCCAAAACACAAGGTGTAACATTTTGTTCATCCATGGTTGACAAAGATGTATCATGACCTTAAGGCTATCTACTAGTGGAATGACCTTAAAAAGAATATTGCAGAATACGTGGCTCAATGTCCGAATTGTTAGCAAGTTAAGATGGAGCACCAAAAGCTCGAGGGACTTATTTAGAATATAGAGCTTCCAATATGGAAATAGGAGGTGATAAACATGGATTTCATTACAAGTTTGCCTCCTTCACAATGAAAGTATGACTCCATATGGGTGATTATTGAAATATTGATGAAGTCAGCTTATTTTCTTTCGGTTAAGACTACCTATACTGCCGAAGATTATTCCCAATTATATTTATAAAGGGGATAGTTCACCTTCATGGGGTTCCAGTGTCTATTATATCTGATAGCGGTGCCCAATTTACAGATAACTTTTGGAAGTCATTTCAAAGAGGTTTGGGTACTCATGTGAACCTTTGTATGACATTTCATCTACAAACTGAGCGTCAGGCCGAGCACACTATTTAGATGCTCAAAGACATGCTACGGGCTTGTGTATTGGACTTCAAAGGTAGTTGGGAAAATCACCTGCGACTGATTGAGTTCCTTATAATAGTAGCTATCATTCCAGTATCAAGATGGCTCTGTATAAAGTCTTGTATAGGCAAATGTGTAGATCTCCGATTGGCTGGTTTGAATTAGGTAAAACTGAGTTGATAACACCTGACCGGATACAATAAGCAGTAGAGAACGTGAAGTTATTTCAAGAGCAGTTATTGATAGCTCAGAGTCAACAAAAATCTTATTAGGATGTTTGGCGCGGTGATATGCAGTTTCCCATTAGTGATTGGGTATTCCTGAAAGTCTCGCCTATGAAAGGCATCATGATATTTGTCTAGAAAGGAAAGCTTAGCCCTAGGTATGGCAAACCGTATAGGATTATTCGGAGAATTGGTCAAGTGGCATATAAACTTGAGTTATCTTCTAAACTTGAGGAAGTCCATCTACTCTTTTATATGTCGATGCTACGCAAGTGTATAGGAGATCCTTCTCGTATAACTCCAGTAGAGGTAGGAATACCTCATCTAGAAATACATCTAGGAGCTCATTGACTACGGGAACAGACTGAAGAGTTACGGGTTCTATCTCAGCATCACAAACCCAAACTACATGTTACATATAACCTTTGGAAATTAACTTTCTTGCCTTAAGGTAGGAAATAAACCTACACTTATGTGTTGCAGAGTTTCCCTTCCATTCTAATACTGGCTTAATTGGAAAAGAAAATCAAACAACTTTTGTCCGACAGCCAACATTGGCATAACACTAGGCTAACCAATCCATACACATAATCACATCGAAATCCACCATTTCCAATTCCACCAAATTTGCTAAGGTGTGATGGCTAGCAATAATTACTATACAATCCCAATAGACCCGTTTAGCAATTACTGGATCACCATACATTATAGACACTGCAAATGGTTCACCCAATAACTCGAGCTCTCTACCATGTTTATCTGCAACAAATAGGGTAACATATGATAATGTAGAGCCTGGATCTATTAATGCATATACATCATGATAGAGGATGGAAAATATACTTGTGACAGCATCCGAGGATGACTCCTGATCCTGCCCGACCGGTCATAGCTCAGTGGTAACTACATAACTGTCCAATAACTCGATGGTGAATACATGTTTTCCCAATAGATCATAGCTTGGTGGTAAGGTAGGAATACCATAGTCATGTACTTATAAATACTATATATGTGCATATAATACCATTACTCATCTACATATATGCCTACAATGCATGAACCTCCTCTTAGGAGCATTAGAACATCTTTCAGAGTGACCTATTATTGTTCACTCTTATATTACGTTGTTAACATTAACATCTTAAGCATATGCCTCATTTGGGACTTTAGAACATAATTAGACATGCTTAGGAATGACTAACATGAACATCTTTAACTACTAAGAGTAGAATCATCTATGGAATACATTACGTTTATGTTTCATGTTCTTGGAACATGCCAAAAGAAGGAAGTATTAGCTTTTACATACCTTATAAAAATATGTCCAATAACCACGTAGAACTCAACTCATCGCACCTTAATCTACAACAACGATAATGATGCTATCATTAAGTTATGAAAGATACAACTATTGTTCAACTAATGATAAGCTTATTCTATATTAAAATGGACAACGCCTCCTCTGATTTCCATACTCCCCCATGTCCATAAAAATAGAAAGAAACACATACAACCTTCAAATATATACTTCCAGAACCACAACATACCTAACAACACAAATAAATCTACAAAATAACAAGTGCACAAACGTCACCAACGAAACTACTAGTTAACACGACGAGCGGTAAGCTCGGAATGGAACCCATTAAATCAGTTCTACTATTTTACAAGCTTTACTTTCATTTACCAACATATATGCTAAAACGAACATACAAAGGATTTCCAACCTTATATTCATCTCCAAAACCACAATAAATAGTACAACAAGAGACAACAACAACATGAATAACTCCCAAGTATTGTATAGCCATTTCTTCTTCTAGTTTACAATATCCTCAATATGCTAAACATATAATCATACTTAAAACATCATAAAAAGGGAGTGGTTTACTTAACTTAGAACAGTAAGACCAATCCAAATCTAAGCTTACTTCATCTTGAAGGAACCTTTAATACAAGCTCAAAAGACAAGGAGCACATTAGTAGCCTTCCACGAACTTCCCGAGGGTTAGATCTGTAGAGCTTTTAGGGGAGAGCTTAGGGGTATTTAGGGTCTGAAAATGATGAAAAATAATGACCCAAGTTGTAGCACCATTTTAAATAGGAGTAAAAAATGTTCCAGCTCCTTAGGTGGGTCTCAAAGGGAGCTGCTTGCAGCGTTTTATTAAATGGATGTAACTTTTTATACAGAACTCCGATTGAAAAATGGTTTGTTGTGTTGGAAGTATACTTTCTGATTTTGAATTTATATAGGGTATGCATTCCATAAGTCCATATACACTAGAAGATATATCACCTTAAAGTTAGGCCAAAAATCTGTCCAGAATTCTTCCTACCTTTCCCCGAGTTCGACGAATTTAATTTCTTCAATTTTTTTTGCCCCGAATTTTTACGAGACTTACTTAACACTTTTTATACTCATTATCAACCAAGTATGTGGCCTTAGAATCATTGGGCTTACGTTAGTTTACTTACAATGCATACTAGCATGAAAACACGGGGTGTACTATCCTCCCCCCATCGAAACATTCTTCCCCAAATGTAGGGTGTATAGGGTACCCATTTATCCTTAGGATTCTTGAAGAATTTTGGTAGGATTTCCTTTATAAATATGATCAACCAAATCTCGATTGAAACAGAAAGGTCCCAATCATGCTTCATAAACCCACATATGATGTAACATACCAAGTCGCTTGATGATTTACATGTGGACTTACTTCCTCTCTTTATTTAGGTCATGTTGTTCTCTTGAACGCTATCTTTAATCCAAAATAGGTAAGCATACTTCAACTTATTTCTTCTTTAAATGGGATCTTCCTGTCGATATTCTTTCCTCCTTGGTTACAAAAGTAATCCTGGTATATTCTGGGTTATTATATCCTTGTTTTCTGAGCTTCTTCAGTGGATTCCCAAATCTTCTAACTAGTGAAGAGTTTCTAGTAATCCTTTTTCCCTCTAGGCATTTCCCACTTATTTATCACTTTCAATTTTACGAGTAAACATATTCTCTATGACATTAGCTCTATCGTCTTCATCTTAATTTAACAAAGTCATCTTATATGAAAGGGACACTTCTTTTTGCCTCTTCACTGTTGTCAGTTGCCAACATCTTCTTATTTAGGCTCATCCCATTACATCTTGCAACTTGATTCTAGTCCCATTATTTTCTGGATTCATGTACATGTAATTTTGAACACTTTCTTTAACCTCTACCTTTATATCTCAAACTCAAGTATTTACTCTTTTTTCCTTGACTTTATCTCCAAATTATCATCCTCTTTTACAAAATACTCAACTCGTTTGTCGCTAATAGCAGGTCAATGTCATCTCATTTCCATATTTTTTTCTACTACAGCCCTTCTATCATTCTCATCATTAACTAAGCCATGTTCCCATCTTAGTTCTTTATCATCTCAACTTTGGCCCTTAGGAAAATAATTTATTACTCTACTTTTGGTATCATACTCGTCTCTTCATCTTCTATGGATCCGTATTCCTAGCATAACTGATCTTATAATGACCTTCTGTATGTCCTCATTAAGATTACTATTCACTTTTGAAGCAAACATGGCCCATTATCACTCTACAACTTTATGGTTCACTTTTGTCTTGCCTTCTCTTGCTTACGAACCTTATTGTACCCCTATATTTCAACTTACATCCTTTAATTATCTTTCATGTTTACCCATATTATTGTACTAACCTTCTATAACATCCCGATTTGAATTTTATTCGGTATACCCCAAGAAACACTCTTTCTGATTTTGACTTCCCTTATTCTAGCTATCCCCATTCTTTAGTCATATGATATTCTTTACTTAGTTACTCGTCCCCTAAACCTTAAATTTCCTTGCGAATATCTTTTACATCCCAATCTTTATGGTCTTAAACATGAAATTTGCACATCCGGTATACACCATCTAATAGGACCTCAAACTGGGTCACGTTATCTGGAACTTCTCCCTACTAGCGTCTTACCTACTATTGTATTTTCCCTCAGGCTAGCTGTAATATTTCTGATCATAAGCTTCTCTGTACCAATAGCAAATGTGAGTCCTAACGCAAACTCTAATTACACAACTCTATAGCACGATTTCGATTTAAAAGAGGGGTAACAAAATCCTAAATGTCTAGTAGCTTCCGGTTTATATAATATGGTGCACAACACACTTATAAACAAGACTCTAGTAGAAACGACTTTGTAGACTCTCTAGGATAGACCTGCTCTGATACCACTTTGTCACACCTCAATCTAGGTGAGGTGGACAAGCATCTAGTGCCTTACGTACGTGAGCGACCCATCTTATCAAACAATTAAACATACTACATTTACACACCTGCAAGCAAAAAATTCCAACAATATATATATATATATATCATCTGCATGGGCTTATGAGGCCTCGATATGTTTACACATTGTACCAACATACTAAACCTGCCCACAGACATAAACATGTTTCTACAAAAGCCTCTATGAATATCTGACGGACATAACATAGTCGGGACAGGGCCGCAGCCTACCCGTAACATGTACATATTATCATACCAACTCAAAAGAAGCAACTCCATAACAAAATGAGTGCACCAACCATAGCCGAGCTGAGAACCTAATGGTGAATTCATCAATCCGTCTATCTAAACCTGAGGGCATAAAACACAATGTCCCCCAACAAAAGGGATGTCAGTATAATAGATGTACTTAATATGTAAG
Organism: Anisodus acutangulus; assembly: GCA_029783415.1. NCBI lineage: Eukaryota > Viridiplantae > Streptophyta > Magnoliopsida > Solanales > Solanaceae > Anisodus > Anisodus acutangulus. The sequence continues at coordinate 43,241,699 of CM056492.1, forward strand.
GCTGTAAAAGCATAAGTAAGACATCAATGTAAAAGAATCAAGAAAGATCAACCTGTAACTCGTACTCGCCACTAAGGGATATGACATGCATAATGACTATACTTATATGTAATACCTCTTTATGGAGCTATATCATTTCATAGCGAGCCACTCTTCATGGATAATATCAATATCGTAAACTTTAATTGCCTAACTGATCAGCGGTAACTGCCCGACCGGCCATAGCTCAGTGGTAATTGCATAACTATCCAACCCGTCATAGCTCGATGGTGAATACATGTTTGCTCAATCGGTTGTAGCTCAGTGGTAAGGTAGGAATACCATAGACATGTGCTTATAAATATTGTATATGCGCATATAATACTATTACTCATCTACATATATGCCTACAATGCATGAAGAGCCTCTTAGGAGAATTGGAACATCTTTCAGAGAGACATATAGTCGTTAACTCTCCGATTACGTTATTAACATTAACATCTTGATCATATGCCCAATATGGGACTTAAGAACATATTTAGACATTCTTAAGAATGACTAACATGGACATCCTTAACTACTAAGAGTAGAATCATCTATGGAATACATTACGTTTACGTTTCATGTACTTGGAACATGCCAAAAGAAGGAAGGATTAGCCTTAACATACCTTATAACAATATGTCCAATAACCACATTGAACTCAACTCGTCGCACCATAATCTACAATAACAATAATGATGCTATCATTAAGTTATGAAAGATACAACTATTGTACAATGAACGATAAGCTTATTCTATATTAAAATGGAAAGCACCTTCCCTGATTTCCTTACTTTCCCAAGTTAATAAAAATAGCAAGAACACATACAACCTTCAACTATATACTTCCAGCACCACAACACACCCAACATTCCAAGAACACAAATCAATCTACATAACAACAAGTTCACAATCATCGCCAATGAAACTACTAGTTAACACGACGAGTGGTAAGCTCGGATTAGAACCCATTTAATCCATCCTACCCTTTTACAAGTTTTACTATAATTTAACAACATATCCAGCATGCTAAAATCTACATCCAAAGGATTTCCAACCTTAGATTCACCTCCAAAACTACACTAAATAGGCTAACAAGAGACAACAACAACATGAACAACTCCCAAGTATTATATAACAATTTCTTCTTCTACTTTAAAATTTCCTCAACAAGCTCAATATGTAAACAAGCATCATCATACTAACTACATCATAACTAAATGAGTGTTTTACTTACCTTAGAATAGCAAGAATAAACCAAATATAAGCTTACTTCATCTTGAATGAACCTTCAATACAAGCTCCAAAGGCAAGGTGTACACTAATAGCCTTCCATGAACTTCCTGAGGGTTAGATCGAGGGTTAGATCACGTTGATTACTTGGGTTTTCGCTATTGGGTGGTGTAGAACTCTTAGGAGAGAGATTAGGGATGTTTAGGGTCTGAAAATAATGAAACATGGCTACCCAAGTCATAGCACCATTTTTAATAGGAGTAACAAAATGTTCCACCGCCTTAGTTGGGTCCCAAAGGGAGCTGCTTACAACATTTTATTAAAACATACATCACTTTTTGTACAGAGCTCCAATTGGCACATGGTTTGTTGTATTGGAAGTAGACTCACTAAACTTTAATTTAGATGGGTTATGCATCCATAAGTCCTTATACACTAGAAGTACCTCTCTAAAGTTGATCCAAAATCCTGTCCAGAATTCTGCCTACCTTTCCTCGAATTTTGGCAAATATAACTTCTTTAATTCGTTTAGCCCCGAATTATGACGAGACTCACTTACCACTTTTTTATACCCATTATAAACTAAGTATGGGGCCTTAGCATTATCGGTATTATGTTACTTTACTTACAATGCATCCTAGCGCGAAAACATAGGGTGTAACATTTTTTTCATCTAGGGTCGAGGAAGATGTATCACGACCATAAGGCCATCTACTGGTGGAATGGCCTAAAAATGAATGTTGCAGAATATGTGGCTCAATGTCCAAATTGTCAGCAAGTTAATATTGAGCACCAAAAGCCCTAGGGACGTATTCATAATATAGAGCTTCCAACATGGAAATGGGAAATGATAAACATGGATTTCGTTACAAGTTTGCCTCCTTCACACTTAATGTATGACTCTATATGAGTGATTGTTGACAGATTGATGAATTTGACTTATTTCCTTTCGGTTAATACTACCTATATCGCTGAAGATTATGCCCGGTTATATATATAAAGGGGATAGTTCACCTTCATAGGGTTCTAGTATCTATTATATCTGATAGCGCTGCCCAATTTACAGCTAACTTTTGGAAGTCATTTCACAGCGGTTTTTGTACTCATGCGAAATTTAGTATGACATTTCATCCACAAATTGAGCATCAGGCCGAGCACACTATTTAGACGCTTAAATACATACTATGGACTTGTGTATTGGACTTCAAAAGTAGTTAGGACAATCACCTGCCACTGATTGAGTTTCCTAATAATAATTGTTATCATTCCAGCATCATGATGGCTCTGTATAAAGTCTTGTTTAGGAAAAAGTGTAAATTTTCTATTGGCTGGTTTGAAGTGGGTGAAGCTGAGTTAATAGGACCTAACTGGATATAATAAGCGGTAGAGAAGGTGAATTTGTTTCATGAGCGGTTATTGACAGCTCAGAGTTGAGAGAAATCTTATTCAGATGTTCGGCGCTGTGACCTAGAGTTTTCCATTAGTGATTGGGTATTCCTGAAAGTCTTGCCTATGAAAGTCATCATGAAATTTATCTAGATGGAAAAGATTACCCCCATGTATGTTGGACCGTATAGGATTATTTGGAGAATTGGTCAAGTGGCATATGAACTTGAGTAACCTCCTGATCTTGAGGTAGTCCATCTAGTATTTCATGTGTCGATGCTGTGCAAGTGTATAGGAGATCCTTCTCGTATAACTCCAGTAGAGGTAGGAATACCCAGAAACTCATGTGGAAATACATCTAGGAGCTCATTAACTACGGGAATAGACTGAAGAGTTGCGGGTTCTATCTCAGCATCAAGAACCCAAACTAAATGATATATATAACCTTTGGAAATCATCTTTCTCGCCTTAAGGTAGGAAATAAACCTACACTTAGGTGTTGCAGAGTTTCCCTTCAATTCTAATACTAGCTTATTTGAAAAATAAAATTGAACTTTTGTCTGATAGTCAACATTGGCGCAACACGAGGCTAACCAATCCATATCCATAATCATATCGAAATCCACCATTTCTAATTCCACCAAGTTTGCTAAGGTGTGACGGCCATCAACAGTTACTATATAATCCCAATAGACCCAATTACCAATTACTAGATCACCAAACAGCATAGACACTGCAAATGGTTCACCCAATAGCTCAAGCTCACTACCAAACTTATCAGCAACAAATGGCGTAACATACGATAATGTGGAGACTGGATCTATTAATTCATATATATCTCGATAAAGGATGGAAAATATACTTATGACAGCATTCGAGGATGACTCCTAATCCTACCTGACTGGTCGTAGCTTAGTGGTAATTGCATAACTATCCAACCTATCATAGCTCGATGGTGAATACATGTTTGCCCAACCGGCCGTAGCTTGGTGGTAAGGTATGAATACCATAGCCATGTACTTATAAATATTGTATATGCGCATATAATACCATTACTCATCTACATATATGCCTACAATGCATGAAGAGCCTCTTAAGAGCATTAGAACATCTTTCTGAATGACCTATTGTTGTTCACTCTTTGATTACGTTATTAACATTAACGTCTTGATCATATGCCTCATTCGGGACTTTAGAACATATTTAGACATGGTTAGGAATGACTAATATGGACATCCTTAATTATGAAGAGTAGAATCATCTATGGAATACATTACGTTTACGTTTCATGTTATTGGAACATGCCAAAAGAAGGAAGGATTAGCTTTTACTTACCTTATAAAAATCTGACCAATAACCATGTTGAACTCAACTCATCGCACCTTAATCTACAACAACGATAATGATGTTATCGTTAAGTTACGAAAGATACAACTATTGTACAACGAATGATAAGCTTATTCTATATTAAAATGGACAACACCTCCCTTGATTTCCATACTTCCCCATGTCCATAAAAACAATAAGAACACATACAACCTTCAACTATATACTTCTAGCACCACAACACACCCAACATCCCAACAACACAAATCAATCTGCATAACAACAAGTGCACAAACGTCACCAACGAAACTACTAGTTAACACGACGAGCGGTAAGATCGGATTGGAACCCATTCAATCACTACTACCCTTTTACAAGCTTTACTTTCATTTAGCAACATATATGCTAAAAATAACATCCAAAGGATTTCCAACCATATATTGATCTCCAAAACCACATTAAACTCCCTTTTACCTATATTGTACGCCAATAATCTTATCTTGTTACCCTATTTAGGTGATGATCACAACAAAGAGGTGAAAGACGCAGCTCAGACATCGAGAACAAATGCTTGAGGTGAGTTATGACTTACTATTTAATCTCATTGATAGTATTAGGCCGTGTGGGGCCAATGTAGGGATATATGTTACATTGTATAGCCTTGTGAGGTAATGGTTGTTTACTGGCTGTGTGCAGGTTTCAGAGAGTAATATTTACAGAGGAAACTCTACTGAAATTTCTAGAAAATCCTAAAAGTTAAGACCCTTGAATAGAATACCCCTAATATTCGAGGATAAATATTATCAAGGGGGTAAAGATGTTACACCCCATAAGTTTATGTTGAAATATATCATCGGTAAAACCTATGTATTACAAGGAAGTATGAGGGTCTACTTAAGGATAGCGATGGTTTAAGATAAGTTTAGGGAGGTGTTGGCAGGTATAGAGGTTAAACAAATCGAAGAAGATAAGTTTTTCGCAAGTCAAGACTTAAAGAATTTTACGGTGAAATTAATGGGTCATAAAATGATTTACAGGCATAAAAGTGGTGGCTCTCCACTGTAGCTTAGGTAGAACCAAGAAATTTCCTCCACATTTTACAATGGCGGAGTTATGGGCCATAAAAGTTTTATGATGGGGGTTGGCCAATGTAAAATGTTTTACAGATGGAATTCCCACCGTGAAAGTTGAGGCGGTGGCCGGCCATCTCGTCGTTTAAAAGTGTTTCATCCCTCTTAATTTATCATTTTCACCCCAAATCAGTTCCACAAGATCCCTAGAACCTCTTTAAGAGTTCTATAGCCATCCAAATGTAACATACCATAAATTCATATTAGGTATGGATTTGTTAAATGAGTATTAATATGACATTTTAGAAATGTGAAGTGCTATAGGGATGAGTTTAATGGTTATTTTGAAATCAAGATGAGTAGTGAGGTGCTAAAGATTCGATAGAATCGTCTAACTTTACGGCAGGTCTGCCTTCCAGCTCAATTTCGTGAATATCTGTTGAGAATTTGAGAGAACTTAAAATATGAAAGTTGTAGATCTTTGAAATAATTTACAACGGTATATGGTGGAGGCAGAATGGAGCTCTGTACATAAAGTTATGCACGTTACAAAAACTTTGCGTAGAAGTTGACACAGGAAAACCGCGATGGACATGTGTCATATGTGGGGGCGCGTGAGATGGCCCCACGTCTTATGCCTAGCACAGGAAATCACCCTTTCTGAACTTTTGACATGAAAGGAGTCTTTCGATGGCCCTGCGTCGCGGGTCCATCGCGAATAGGTAGGTTTTTGGGTCAAAAGTCAGATTTTTGTGTTTTTAACTTACATTTAGGGAATTAAGGTATGTAAGGCTAACTCTCTACATTTGAGAATGTTAATGGTTCTCCCTACACCATGTTTTTGTACAACATTATGAATTGCCTAAAAAATATAGTTAAGCTTAGTTCCTTGAATAGTTGCGGAACTCATATTTTCTAGTTTCATAATTTGTTCATGACTTTCATTCCGAACATTGTGAGCTCAGTACATAATCAATATACACTTGTGTTCGATACCCATGAGTCTCAGTCTTGAATACTCAGCATGTTGGTAACTACTTAAAGCTTCAGTCCTCATAATTAGTTTCATGAATACATATCTCAGCGAATCATTGCTCAGTATGTCAGTGTTTTACGCTTCAACATGATTCTCAGTCCTTTTTCAGGGTGTTATATATTTCAGTATTTTAGTCAGTGAGGTATGTCGGGTGCCTTGTGTTGGTAAACAGTTAGTATTTCAGTACTCCTTAGAGGCTTCGTAGAAAATAGTAACAGTCAGTCAGATGTTTTGCATGTTTTTGGGTGTTAGTCTTGTCGACTACTTCTTTATAGATTCAGACTTATTCAGTATTTCCGCATTTATGATATCTCAGCAGAGTTTTTAGTAGATCAATGTATTCTATATTTCTATTCTGCTTTCAGTTATACCACATGTTGATCCAGCCAGCCAGTTGGTTCGCTCGGTCACATGCAGATAGGCATCGAGTGTCATGTTACGTCCATGCGATGGTTTAGGGCGTGATACCCAAATTTGTCCAGAAGAAAATAATGTGAATATTACGCCAAGAAGCTCATAGTAGTCATCTTTGTAACGTCCCGTATTTTTGGGTCATGGTTTGAATCGCTAAGCGTGTGCAAGAAGACCCAAACTTTGGAATTTATGTTATTTACGTATGCTAATAATGAGATTAGTATATAAAAGAATTAGACCCCGAAGTAATTTAGGACTTAGTAAGTGTGACGACAGTGTTTAGAAATAATATTTGGTGTGTATAAATTAATAGATAAGTGGTATATAATATCACCCTTCCACGTGGAAATGCTTGGGCATGTAGTAAAATGACTACTCACTCATATACACACCTACTAGTAGACACATTAGTGGGCAAATTCACCCATACTAGGGGCTGGACACGTGAGGATTGCAAAGGATGATTCATCACTTTAAAGTGACTATAGCTAGACTAAAGAGTGTAATATATATATATATATATATTTCTCACATTTAGCTATTTAAAGAAGATATGGATATAGTTATTCTTCTTACCTTAGTTAAAGAGAGTTTAAGGAAAGTGGACATCAACATTTTTTTCTTTCTTTCTTTCCTTACAAAATCCAAGATATTGTGATTCATGCATTTTCATATGCACTGCATTCATGTTTTACCCAAGACTGTATATTGGGAACGGAAAACGCAGACCACCTGATCAGCTGGGATATGATAATGATAAAGCCTATGTGGCTTAATGAAGGAAGATGCCTAATGAAGGGCCAAACTATATATACTTGTTGTGGGGAGGAAGATGCCCTTGTGTGGCCAGTATATATGTATTTACCGCATTGTGCATGACATTTAGACATATTATGCCCACAGAGGCCGACATGAAATGATGCCCACAGAGACTGTTATGGTAAGAAAGATTCCCAATGGGGCCGATGTATATGAAAACTGCATTGTGCATAATAGTTAGGCATGTGTGTTAGGGCCCTCCGAGGCATTTACGGTTGGTCAGTTATTTCTGTTTCAGTTGTTGTTATATCCATATTATACTATTGTTCATGCCTGACATACTCAGTACATCAGTCGTACTGACGTCCCTTTTGTCGGGGGATGCTGTGTTTCATGCCCGCAGGTTCAATTAAAGAAGGTGACGGTTCACGTTAGTTGATTTCGGGTTCAGCGGATTTTTAGAGCACTACCCTTGTTCGGAGTGTTCAGAGTTTTGGTCTAATTTTGGTACAGTACTCTTGCTTGTATATATGGGTATGGCAGGGCCCTGTCCCGACCTTTGATGTTGCTACTCCTAGAGGCTTGTAGACAAGTGTCCTGTGGTTAGTTGTCATGTGTTGCCATGTCGGCCTTGGTATGGGTATGTATATATGAAAATTGGATTTATGATTAAGATTGTCTTTAATGTTTTTTTTTATCAGCGGTACCCGGCGGGTGGGGTCCGGGTGTCCGTCGTGGCCCTCCGGTTTGGGTCGTGACAATCTTTCTCTTGCTCTCTCTTTTTCTACTATTTTGGCAGAATTTTTCAACATCAAAGTCGAAATTTAAGACGGGAATTAGGTGTCTAAGGTAAGGATTTCCTCATCGTTTAGGTATTTGAGCTATATATACTTTTGGAACTTCGTTACATTAAATAATTAAGGCAAAATATGAAGGAATTGTTAAATCTTGTTAAGCTGTGAATTGAGCTCGTCTATGGAGACTTCCCTAAAGTTATAGTTGATAAAAATTGAAGGAGTTATTTAAGATGTTATTGTAATTAGTGATGTAGAGTGGAATGGAGAGGAACTAGAAGAAGGAGGTCGTTCTATTATTGAATAGTGCAATTACGACTCGTTGAATCTAAGCTATTAATGCAAGTATTGCTACTCGTTGTTGTAGATCGACAGGTAGAAAGAAATGAGCTTAGTTCTCCTCCATAAAGCAGCAACCTCAAGGTATGTAAGACTTACTCTTCCTTCTTTTTGACATGATATTAATGAAAACATCATGAATGATTCATTCCTTAAACGACTATATCCTTCAACATTGATAGTGTACTTATTCTTGATTTTGAAATGGTAAATGGATCTTGTTTATCCCTCGTAGTGACTACTTTCCGCATTTTATGATATCTCTGTTTATGTGCTATCTTGTACTCTTGTTGGTTCCACACGACAGCTGATATACGTAGCTATATAGCAATAGTCGGAGGTTAATGATCTTATGTCACTCCGACCACGTTCATGATTTTTTTGGAGGTCATTCATGCTTTATATATACATATATATTTTATAACACCGCGCCCACACTGTAGTCAGTTGGGTACGACACTTATATATGTAAACCACTGCAATTGGGTACGTTATATAGCCCCAGAGAGCGGCTTGATGATGATATTGCCCCTAGTGTGTCTTACATATATATGTATACGTATTTTTTAAAATGAAAGCATGCATATCATACGCGCTCAGTGGCATTAAGAGTCACAAGTTGTCTTTCGCATCCCAATTTATACTTTCGTATGTATTCATGTTTACTTGCCTTACATATTCAATATATTATTTCGTACTGACGTTCCTTTGTTGGGGGCGCTGTGTTTCATGCCTGGTGCTGATAGACGGACGGACTCTCATTCCCAGTAGGTTGCCTGATCCGCAGTTGGTTATTGTGCTCCATTCATCCGAAGCTGCTATATTATGTTGGTAGGTTATGATACTTATGTACATTTCATTTTCAGTATTTATGTCTAGAGGCTTGTAGACTTGGATCTTGTGTACATTTGTTTTTGTATGGTCTTGCCGACCATTCTAATAGTTTTTTTATACTTTTGGGGGGCTTGTCGACCTTAATTATGTATATGTATGTTTGGATTGTCTCAATTTATCGGTTATCATGTTCAGATCACTATACAACTATCATTCTGAGGCCTTGTTGGCCCAGATTCTTATATGTTCATATCATATTTTAAGAGTGGTACACTCGAACCTTTGAGAGATCGGGTGCTGGCCACACCTCCCAAGGTTGGAGTGTGATAAAAGGCTTTGATTACATTAACGTATTGATTAAGAGTATGATAGGTGACTTACCCAACGTAACGCTCTTAAATGTTTTTTATTTGGGACCCAATCCTCTAGCAAAGTTAATCACTTTGTTGTCTTCATCAACAAGTTTGTGTATCGTTGCAAGTCCATCACAAATATCTTTAAATTCATTGATGTACTCAACAATAATCATTTGGTTCCCAACTTCACATTTTCCAGTTATTGTTTGAGTTGAAACTCCTTATTATTTGTTGCTTGAATGTAAGTTTCTTCCAAACCTTCCCATATCTCCTTACATAATATCTTCTGTCAGTGTACCTTAGATTCAACTTCTAAGAAGGACAACTTTTTTTTTCCCATCTCTTTCACTGCTTCTTCTTTCACTGGTTTTAGCATCATTCTCAATGTAAGATAGAATAATTTTCCTTAGGAATTTATTTCATTAATCACAATATAGTAAGAATCCTAACTTACCTTAATTGGTTGATTCCTAATACAATAAGAATCCTAATTTACCTTAAATATACATCTATCATAATTACAATATATACTGTGAATATTTGGAGAATATTCGCTAATACTCCCCCTCAGACGGAGTGGGAGGAGGCCAAACGCTAAGGCTGGAACGGAAGTTGGTGAAGAGCTGTCTCGGTAGTCCCTTTGTGAAAATATCTACATACTGAAAGGAGGAAGGCACATGTAATATTTTTACCTGACCAAGGGCGATCTTCTCTCGTACAAAGTGGATATCCATCTCAATATGCTTAGTCCGCTGATGTTGGACCGGATTATGAGACATGTAGATGGCAGATATGTTGTCACAATAGACTATAGACGCCTTTCGCAGTGGATACTGGAGCTCCAAAAAGAGATTTCAGAGCCAACAGATCTAAGCAATGACATTAGCAACTCCGCGATACTCTGCTTCAGCACTCGAATGGGATAGTGTGGCATGCCACTTAGCTGACCATGAAATAAGATTATCCCCAAGAAATACACAGTACCATAATGTGGTACGACGTGTGTCTGGGCATCCTGCCCAATCTGCATTCATGTAAGAGAGCAACTTATTTGGGGCAGAAGGGTAGAGATGTAGTCCAAACTCCAATATGCCCTGAACGTATCTGATAATACGTTTGAGGGCGGCAAAATGGAACTCTCAGGGGTCATGCATAAACAGACACATCTGTTGAACGACATATGCAATATCAGGCCTAGTGAATGTAAGTTACTGAAGGGCACCTGCAAGACTCCGATATAGAGTGGGATCAGAAACTGGCGCACCGTCATTGGCACTAAGCTTGGATTTCGAGTTAACTAGGGTAGGCATAATTTTACAATTTGCCATCTTAGCCCGATATACTATATCTTCTACATATTTACGCTGACACAAAAACATAGTAATTGCAGATCTGGTCACTGATATACCCAAAAAATAACTCAGCTTGCCCAAGTCAGTCATGGCAAATTTAGTTTTGAGTAGAGCAATGATTTCATTCTTCAAACTGTCGGATGAGGCAGTAAGAATAATGTCATCCACATATAATAGCAAATAAATAGTGCTGCTACCTCGATGAAAAGTGAAGAGAGAGTTATCACACCTGCTACATATAAAATCGATCTGCAGAAGATACCTGGCAAAACGATCATACCAAGCGCGGGGTGCCTGTTTCAAGCCATACAATGACTTTCTGAGATGACATACAAACTGCGGGGCTGTCGGATGAACAAAGCCAGTGGGTTGATGCATGTATATAATTTCTTTCAAATCCCCATGTAGAAATGCATTATTGACATCACGCTGATGAATCGGCCAATGCATGCCCATAGCAATACTGAGAACAGTCCGAATAGTGGCCGATTTAACAACTGGACTAAATGTCTCTTCACAATCAATACCCACCTGCTGATTAGTGCCATTGGCAACCAGTCTTGCCTTATACCGTTCCAAGTCACCACTGTCTCTGAACTTGTGACGAAATAGCCACATACACCGAATAACATTCACACCATCTGTTCTAGGTACAAATCCCAAGTGTTCTTCTTGGTTAAAGCGTTAAACTCTTCATACATGGTCGCATTCTAATTAAGGTCTAGTTTTGCTAGTTTTGGATTTTTTGGTATGGGTGATAAGGTTTGTGTGTAGAGGTTGAAGTGATCCTTGGGTTTGAAGATCCCGTGTTGTACACGAGTCTCCATGCGATAGGTAGGCAGCAGTGGGAGGTCTGTACTGGGAGTTTATAGCGGCATAGGTACTGGTTCTAAGGGCAGTAGTGACTGCAGGTCGATAAGGGGCAGCAGACTTGTTATTTCTGGAGGGGTGGTGGTTGGTCTCGGGTCGATGGTTGGTAGAGCAGTGGAGGTGTCGAGCAGTGGGGGGTTCGACCGAGAAAGAGGGGGTGTTTGGTTGGCGACAACACCGGACAGTGTGGGTGGCGTAGCTGGTGGAGCAGTCCGTGACTAAACTGGAAACTACCGGAGACACATCGAATAGATTAGAGTAGACTCATCTAGAAATGTGTAATCCGTGGTTTGGAATTTTTGAAGGTTTGAAAATGGATAGTTCATCTCGTCGAATGTGACATGATGTGAGAGGATGACCTTACGAGTGATTATGTCATAGCACAAGTAACCCCGATAATTAGGTGAGAAACCGATTAATACACAGGGTGTGGTGCGTGGGGCTAGTTTGTGAGGTGCAGTGGAGGCCAGGTTGGGGTAGCATAAGCAACCAAAGATGTGTATTTGGTCATAAGAAGAGAACCTACGGTATAAAAATTCGATTGGGGTCTTGTTTTGGAGAGTGCTAGTTGGTAAAATGTTAAGGAGGTATTCTACCATTTTGACAGTGTAGACCCAGAATGACGGTGGAATTCTGGAATGAAAGAGAAGGGTACGTACCATGTTATTGATGGTACGGATGATTCTTTCAGCTTTGCCATTTTGGGAGAAAGTGTATGGACAGGAAAAACGGAAAAACATGCCTTGTTTAGAGCAGAAATTGTGAAATGCCAAATTTTTAAATTTACGTCTATTATCACATTGAAAAGATTTTATAGATTTTTCAAACTGTATTTTAATGAATTTTTGAAATTCAAGGAACTTGGCAAACACTTCAGATTTAAACTTTAGTGGGTATATCCATACAAAGTGTGAAAAATCATCTAATAATACTCATCTAATAACACTAAATAGAATTTGTGACCCAAGCAACTGACAACCGGAGATGTCCATAAATCAGCATGAACAATATCAAATGGAGAAAAAGTAACACTGTTGGATGACATAAATGGAATACGAGTATGTTTGCCAAGCGGGCAAGAAAAATAGTGTTGGGCAAGTTTTCCATTATTACATTGAATATGCTTATTAGTCCTAAGAATATTAAAAACAGGATCTCCTGGGTGTCCGAGTCTGTTATGCCAAGTTGACGGAGAGATAGCAGCAAGGGAGACAAGTGAATGAGTTCTAACAGCGAAAGATTAAGTGAAGGTGTAGAAGTATCCCATACTATTGCTGCACGTAAGGATTTTCCCCGTATTGAGATCCTTCACAGAAAAACCAAAAGGGTCAAATTCGACAGACACAGAATTATTGCCAGTGAATTTTCTAACAGAGATTAGATTTTTAATTATGTTAGGGGTGTATAGGACGTGATTTAGGGAGAAAGGCGGGTGGGGGTGTTTGGTATGTGTGTTACCGTAACCTTCAATTGGAATGCGATGATCATTGCCGACAGTAATAAATTGAGGACACTTTAACCGAAGTAGTTGAGATAAGTTACCTAACAATCGGGTGAGGTGAGATGTGACTCCGGTGTCCATGTACCAATTGTCGTCTGGCTGTTGAAGGTTTACGGTGCTAAAAGCCTGGCCCAAATCAGTGGGAGCCAGGCTGCTGCCTTGCGGGTATTACTGGACCGAGGCCAGGTGGGCCTGCTGCTGCTGCGGGTGGGCCTGCCTGTTGGCTGGGGAAGAGCCCAATAGGCCACTGGACTAAGCGGTTCTTTGGAGGCCCAGGCCGCTGCAGTTGGGTAAGGGCAGGTAGGCGAGGCCCAGTTCCCGGTATTGGGCCAGGCTGGTGGTCCAGCCCACTGAAAATAGGCAGGAGACGGGCTTGGCTGCTGGTTGCGTTGGCCCTTGCCGCGGTCCTTGACTTTGTTATTATTGCCGCGCCCTCAGCCGCCACGCTCTCTGCCGCTGGACTGCTGCTGCTGGTGGTCTTGCAGTGGTGGCGGGTTGGTGATGGTCGCCGGTGGTGCCATCCCGTCAACGGCTAACGCCTTTTGATTATGCTCCTCTTGTTTAGCACGTCGGGTTTCTTCCAACAATAGTTGTGAACGTGCCTTGTTGAAACTTGGTAGAGGGTCGGCCTGTTGAATCATCGTTGCAAGTGTATCGTATTCACCTTTCGGTAAACCAGCAACTAATTGAAGTACCATCTTGGTTTCAGAAGTAGATGTCCCGACGTTGGAAAGTTGGTCGGCTATGAGTTTCAGTTGTTTGCAATTTTAAGACATGTTGTTAAAATTCTCGAGGCGCGTATTGTTCAATTGTTCTTCCAAATACACGGCCCGAATATTTTTGTTGTCCTGAAAGATTTCTTCCAATCGTACCCAAAGGTCACGTGTCGTGGCACCTGTTTTCATGATAGTACACAACAAGTCTTTTGAGATGGTGTCGTATATCCATTGTTTGACGATGGCGTCAAGGCGACGCCATGTCAATTCGGAAATATCAGTCGGACGAGGAACAGAGTCATCAATATGGTCGAGCACGTTGTACGCACATGCATGAATATAGAATAGTTCTGTCCAAATGGAATATTGACAGTCTTCTTGGTAAATAATTATAGGGATAGAATTCTTGATGTTTGTAACGGGCGAAAGCTGGGTGAAAAGAAGACGGTGATCGTTGAGAGGGGTTGTCAAAAGTGCCAATGGAGGAACCAAAATTTGTGGGGGAAGACATGGTGGCTCCCGGCTTACCGTCGACCGAAGGGAAAAAAATCGAGGGGGGGGGATCGATGGCTGTTTTGAGAGAGATAGAAAAGTAGGGATTAGGTTTAGGTTGTTGATACCATGTAAGATAGAATAATTTCTCTTATGGATTTATTTCATTAACCACAATATATATATAGTTGTACAGATATTGATTCCTAATACAGTAAGAATCCTAACATACCTTAATTGGTTGATTCCTAATACAATAAGAATCCTAAGTTACCTTAAATATACATCTATCATAATTACAATATATACTGTGAATATTCGAAGAATATTCGCTAACCATGTCTTCCCCCACAAATTTCGGTTCCTCCACTGGCACTTTTGACAACCCCTCTCAACGATCATCATCTTCTTTTCACCCGGCTTTCGCCGTTACAAACATCAAGAATTCTATCACTATAATTCTTGACCAAGAAGACTGTCAATATTCCATGTGGATAGAACTATTCTATATTCATGCATGTGAGTACAACGTGATCGACCATATTGATGACTCTGTTCCTCGTCCCACCGATATTGCCTAATCGACATGGCGTCACCTTGACGCCATCATCAAACAATGGATATACGGCACCATCTCAAAAGACTTGTTGTGTACTATCATGAAAACAGGTGCCAGGGCACGTGACCTTTGGGTACGGTTGGAAGAAATCTTTCAGGACAACAAAAATATTCGGGCCGTGTATTTGGAAGAACAATTGAACAATACGCGCCTCGAGAATTTTAACATGTCTTAATATTGCAAACAACTGAAACTCATAGCCGACCAACTTTCCAACGTCGGGACATCTACTTCTGAAACCAAGATGGTACTTCAATTAGTTGCTGGTTTACCGAAAGGTGAATACGATACACTTGCAACGATGATTCAACAGGCCGACCCTCTACCAAGTTTCAACAAGGCACGTTCACAACTATTGTTGGAAGAAACCCGACGTGCTAAACAAGAGGAGCATAATCAAAGGCGTAGTCGCTGACGGATGGCACCACCGCGACCATCACCAACCCGCCACCATCAGAAGACCACCAAAGAAGCGGTAGCCCGCAGAGAGCGTGGCGGCTGAGGGCGCGGCAATAATAACAAAGTCAAGGACCGCGTAGGCTAACGCAACCAAAGAGCCAAGCCCGCCTCCTCGCTTATTTTCAGCTGGTCGACCACCACCGCCCAATACCGAACCGGCCTCGCCACTCGCTCTACCTAACCGGCAATGCGCTTAGTTCCAAAGAAATTTACTTGGTCCAGCTGGCCTATTCGGGCTCGCCTACCAACAAAGTGTGCCCATTCGCAGCAAAGAACAGCCGACTGCCTCGATCCAAAGAACACCCTCAAGGCGCACTGCCTCGGTCCAAAGAACACCCTCAAGGCAAAGCAGCCTGGCCCCCATCGATTGGGCTGAAGCCAAGACTGTGAACCTTCAACAGCCCGACGACAATTGGTACATGGACACCAGATCCACATCTCACCTCACCCGGTCGTCAGGTAACTTATCTCAACTACTTAGGAATTTATTTCACTAATGACAATATATACTGTGAATATTCGGACAATATTCGCTAATACTCAACAACATTCTCAAAGTTTAGTTTATGTGGATTTTCCTTGATGAGATAAGTTAATCTCATAACTTTTATAAGTCGTAGCATTTGTGTCATCCAGATTAAGTATTTGGTTGGCTTGAGTTTGATTAAATCATGATGCAATGAGGTGGTGGTGCAGTGATGAGGTTGAGAGTGTATTTGTAATTGTGTTGGTAGAGCGTGTTGCAGGGACCATTTCTCAAGATGAAAAAATATTATTGTTTGATGTTTCAATACTAGCTGGGAGAAGAGTTCTAATAATCTGATACCATGTGGAAAACTCAGGCTAGTTTGGAGAAAAAGAAAAGTGTATTTGATGCATCTATCAATTACAAACACTTCTAGTCATACTAAACTATCTCACTAATAGAGATACAACTAGAATAAGAAAGCCAAACTTGATCTCGCTTGACTTACTCCCTCCTGTCCATAGTATATGGTAATTTTAGTTTGGACACACTCCTTAAGAAATTCACTCTTAAAAAGTGAGAAGTGTTTTAACGAAATTACCTTTAATTAATAATATTTTTTTATTTAATATAATTTCTTGATTACATAAAAATTTACTTATCTAAAATGATCATATACTATGGACGGGAGGGAGTAAGTAGCTTGACTTATGAAAGGTAATTTGGAAGAAAAAAGATATACCTTCTTAATTATGTAAAGAATTATTTATTAATTTTGAACTAAATATAAAAGCTAAAAACACTAAATAATATGGACAGTAGGGAGTACTAATTAATTCCTTCTACGAACAGTTAAACTATCTAAATATGGCATAACCTATGGGGTCGTTTGGTACGCGGATTACATTATTCTTGAATTATAATTCTGGGATTATAATGTCTGAACTAATTTATCTCACTTGGAAGATGAGGTAAAATAATATCAACCTTGATGGAACAAGATAGGTAATTCAAGACTAAGTTTGGGATGAATTTTACACATTGTTTGCTTGAAGGTATAAATTTATCAAATGATTAATTTATATCTTCAACCAAATAAGGTATAAATTTAATCCCAGAATATCCTATATTGTCCCGCGTACAAAACGACCCTAAAGGTATATATACAAACTCGAGAAAAATAATTGAAAAATCCAGTAGTATCGAAGATGATGTAAAAGAAGAAACAAATATAAAGAAAAGGAAAGGGGACATGTAAGATTGTTTTCCCACTTTATGAAGGAACAAGTGGTGCAGTAGAATTGAACTAACTCTTTTGATACATGAGTGAAAATGAATAACAAAAGTACATATATGGTCCCCTCTATACCTCTGAGACTATGACTTTAATGGTAAAGATTGTTTTGCATGAAATGAATGAAGGTAGTTGTTTCTTTGTTGGGGTTCGCTATGAGATGTGAATTTCAAAGACAGGTCTTTGGGGCTCCACCTCTATTGAGATGATTCAAGAGAAGTTAGTGTACATCTATTTAAACACAAAACTAAAAACTCGTTCAATTATGGCAACTCGTCTCATCTTTATATAAGTCCAATGAGATAGAGGCTATTCTTTTTGTTTTTTTTCTTTTTCTTTTCTAGACGATAGTGACTAGTCTTGAGTCTTGACATGGCAAAACAAAAGAAAAGTTTCTAACAAAAAGGAGCAATTGTTATGATTTAACCACATTTCCCATTTTCTGTTTTTTTACCAGATTTGTAATACGATTCTTTTCGTCTTGTATTCTTCTTAATCTTTACCATACAGAAAATTTTGAATATATTCATATATTTAAACCCCTTAATTTTTAATGGGCTTAGAAATAATATTATACAAGAAGAAAGGCATTTGCCAACAACATTTTTTTTGGTCATATGTTGGATGTTGTTGTCAAATGTACTTTTCGTAACAACAAAAAATTTCGATGCGAAAAGTTTTCGCAACAAGTTAGTTTTTTTTTTTTTGCCATTTACATTTTTTATCAATAATATGTTAATTTTTTGTTGTCATTCACGTTTTTAGCAATAATATATTTATTATTGCTAAAGTTTTGTTGTCAATGCTATACTTTTTTGTAGTGATCCCATCAAAATAAGAGATAAACCATATCAATGATGAACAGAAAAATTACATACATTTGGGGATGAACATAGCCAAAACAAGATTCAAGGGGAATTTGAACCCACGATCTCAACTTTTCTAATTCGTTAAATTTTCTCTAGCAATAGCAATAAATCGCGGAAAATAACTCTTCAGTAATTGACAAAAATATCCATATACATACTGGAGTAACTTTTTTCTTATTGAATAGGTCAAAAGATGTCTTTTTCGCTATATTTTCGTTAAATACAGTGTTTTTCCATTATATATATTTGGATTTGTTGCTGACTTTACTATAATTACTATCACGAAAAGAATTACATTAGAAGGTGAAGAAGAGAAATTGAATAGTAGTCAAGATCTTTCACCTTCATTAAATCTTGTTTCATTCAAATACTTGAGGTGGACCCGCAATTTATATATATATATAGATAGATATAGATGTTGGAAATTTGCCTTTGGCGGGAGTTGCGACCGACCAACTTTAACGGCTTAAACACTAGTGTTACGTATGTTGGAGAATTCGGTTCTTCACACATGCATGATCTACTAAGTACGTAGTTAACCGTAGGGCCAAGAATCGTCAAATTTCATTGAGAAATGAAAGAGATATTGGTCCACGAAGTGAGGTGTTTGAAGCATGGAAAGTGTGGTGTTGTGTTCAATTCTCCCTCATCGGTAGAGGAAGAAAGAATTGTTGTGTATATAAGACTCGAAATTGGTTTGGGGTTTGGGACCCCAAGGGGTATCCCATGTGTTTAAAGGAGGGAGGACCTAGATGTGCTTCGGTTCGAGGAAAGACCACACGCGCGCCGTCGCCGCCGCCCGTCCCGCTCAAGGCTCACTGCTCACGCCTTCGATATTATCTTTTGGGCGAAGAACTTTTCCGTATACGCAGTTTGATCCCGAAGCTTGGATATGTACGCTTTGGACCGTAATTCTTTCGGATGTACGATTCAATCCCTGAAGTTTCAAGATGTACAGTTTGGTCCCTGAAGTTTCCAGAAATTCAGAATTTCGGCAGACAGGAACAGAAACGTCCAGCACTCAATTCAGCCATTTATTTTGGCTGAATTACTCCTCCTATAATGGCCAAATCCGTTGGTCTTTCACCATTTATTTTGGTGGCTTTACTACCTCCATAATGGCCATTATTTGGCCAATAATAGTTGTTATGGGGGCAGTTAAACAGCCCTCCCTCACCTATATAAACATCCCTTACACCATTGTTGAGGTACAGAAAAATACACTTGATATACACAAAAATATACAACCAGAAAATCAGTTCTTCCTATAACTTCCTAGCATCATTTCATTATTCAATATTCTTCACGGTAGCTCTTGAGTTTCCTTTGCTCAATTGTTCCATTGCTGTTTTATCTTGGGAGACGAATTATCTGGGACGTATAAAGGATACATACGGGGCAATATTGTCTTAAGGACAGAGTGTCACACTCGACTCAGCAAAAATCAAAGCAGCTTTAGCCTTCTTGTTCAACAAATATTGTAATTTCAGTTTTGTTATTATATTGTAATTTTCAGTTTTCTAGTTGAATTGTAATTTCAATTCTTACATAAGCAGTTACTTGTAATTTCCGTTTCTTGCAAATCCTTGTAACCCAACAATAGATATATATATATATATATAGATCTATAGATATATATATATAGATATAGATATATATATATAGATATAGATATAGATATATATGTATATAGATATATATATATATATATAGATATAGATATATATATATC